>CM062837.1:958545-1513824 GCA_031772345.1 Himalopsyche anomala | reverse complement strand
ACGATTTTTTTTTTGAAAAATATATTTAATGATGTATATTTAAACAATAGTCAAAAGTGTTAACATTTCATGTTTGGCTGACTAAAGATGATCTGATTGTATACATACATAAAAGTTAAAATGAAATTATTGAAAAATTTCCTCGGAGTCGGAGTCGTTCATTATTTAAAAGCTGGAGTTGGAATCGTCTTTTTTTCACGCGACTCCATAGCCCTGATAATAACATAGTATTTATTAATAACAGAAATTTAAATTCAGTTCATTTATTTGATTAAAATTTTCTACGTAAGTCGTAAACATAAGAAAAGTTACTGTGTCAATTTTCCAGTTTTCATTTAAAAATAACGTATTTCTAAGTTTCAATGAGAGCCGCATTTATCCCAACAAAGAGCCACATTTACCAACCATTGTATTAGGTGGTTAATTTTTGGAAGTTCATTTTTAACATAAAATTAAATTTGATGACTTTGTTACTGCACTTGTTGTGACAAGCATATCGACTTTTTAAGAAACATCTGACAGAAAGTCGTAAGGTTTACGAATAAATCTAATGATGCTTCTCAAAGAGTCGAAACACGTGTCACAATTTGCAAAAAAAAAGAGTAACAAAGTTATGAAATATAAGTAAATTTTAAATGAAGCAAAATGATAACATGTCTTACAATCTCTATAAACGTAATAATAATTAACTAGCTGTAAGCCCGTTGACCTCAACGGAGAGATTTTTGTTGCATTTTTAAGTAGTCAGAAAAGTTACTGGCGTGAAAAATAAATTACTAACCTATTTATTGAATAATCCAGAAATTCTGATAGTAAAAGAAATATCTCGGGGCGTATATCGACAGCCCTGCCCTGCAGTATTTAAATTGTAAATTATTTATTTTTGGAATAATGTTCTAGTTTGCTAACAACTATTTTTCGTAATAGCAGAAATTTTGTAAATTATTTAATTTTTGGAATAATGTTTATGTTTGCTAACAACCATTTTTCTTAGAAGCAGAAATTTCGTTAATTATTTTATTTTTGGTATAATTTTTAAGTTTGCTAACAATTATTTTTCATAGTAGCAAAAATAGTCCTTGTAAATTACTTAATTTTTGGAATAATGTTTAAGTTTGCTAACAATTATTTTTTCTATTAGCAGAAATAGACCTCGTAAATTATTTAATTTTTGGAATAATGTTTAAATTTGCTAACAACCATTTTTCATAGTAGCAAAAATAGTCCTTGTAAATTACTTAATTTTTGGAATAATGTTTAAGTTTGCTAACAATTATTTTTCCTATTAGCAGAAATAGACCTCGTAAATTATTTAATATTTGGAATAATGTTTAAGTTTGCTAACAACCATTTTTCTTAGAAGCAGAAATTTCGTTAGTTATTTTGTTTTTGGTATAATTTTTAAGTTTGCTAACAATTATTTTTCATAGTAGCAAAAATAGTCCTTGTAAATTACTTAATTTTTGGAATAATGTTTAAGTTTGCTAACAATTATTTTTCCTATTAGCAGAAATAGACCTCGTAAATTATTTAATTTTTGGAATAATGTTTAAGTTTGCTAACAACCATTTTTCTTAGAAGCAGAAATTTCGTTAATTATTTTATTTTTGGTATAATTTTTAAGTTTGCTAACAATTATTTTTCATAGTAGCAAAAATAGTCCTTGTAAATTACTTAATTTTTGGAATAATGTTTAAGTTTGCTAACAATTATTTTTCCTATTAGCAGAAATAGACCTCGTAAATTATTTAATATTTGGAATAATGTTTAAGTTTGCTAACAACCATTTTTCTTAGAAGCAGAAATTTCGTTAATTATTTTGTTTTTGGTATAATTTTTAAGTTTGCTAACAATTATTTTTCATAGTAGCAAAAATAGTCCTTGTAAATTATTTAATTTTTGGAATAATGTTTATGTTTGCTAACAACCATTTTTCTTAGAAGCAGAAATTTCGTTAATTATTTTATTTTTGGTATAATTTTTAAGTTTGCTAACAATTATTTTTCATAGTAGCAAAAATAGTCCTTGTAAATTACTTAATTTTTGGAATAATGTTTAAGTTTGCTAACAATTATTTTTTCTATTAGCAGAAATAGACCTCGTAAATTATTTAATTTTTGGAATAATGTTTAAATTTGCTAACAACCATTTTTCATAGTAGCAAAAATAGTCCTTGTAAATTACTTAATTTTTGGAATAATGTTTAAGTTTGCTAACAATTATTTTTCCTATTAGCAGAAATAGACCTCGTAAATTATTTAATATTTGGAATAATGTTTAAGTTTGCTAACAACCATTTTTCTTAGAAGCAGAAATTTCGTTAGTTATTTTGTTTTTGGTATAATTTTTAAGTTTGCTAACAATTATTTTTCATAGTAGCAAAAATAGTCCTTGTAAATTACTTAATTTTTGGAATAATGTTTAAGTTTGCTAACAATTATTTTTCCTATTAGCAGAAATAGACCTCGTAAATTATTTAATTTTTGGAATAATGTTTAAGTTTGCTAACAACCATTTTTCTTAGAAGCAGAAATTTCGTTAATTATTTTATTTTTGGTATAATTTTTAAGTTTGCTAACAATTATTTTTCATAGTAGCAAAAATAGTCCTTGTAAATTACTTAATTTTTGGAATAATGTTTAAGTTTGCTAACAATTATTTTTCCTATTAGCAGAAATAGACCTCGTAAATTATTTAATATTTGGAATAATGTTTAAGTTTGCTAACAACCATTTTTCTTAGAAGCAGAAATTTCGTTAATTATTTTGTTTTTGGTATAATTTTTAAGTTTGCTAACAATTATTTTTCATAGTAGCAAAAATAGTCCTTGTAAATTATTTAATTTTTGGAATAATGTTTATGTTTGCTAACAACCATTTTTCTTAGAAGCAGAAATTTCGTTAATTATTTTATTTTTGGTATAATTTTTAAGTTTGCTAACAATTATTTTTCATAGTAGCAAAAATAGTCCTTGTAAATTACTTAATTTTTGGAATAATGTTTAAGTTTGCTAACAATTATTTTTCTATTAGCAGAAATAGACCTCGTAAATTATTTAATTTTTGGAATAATGTTTAAATTTGCTAACAACCATTTTTCATAGTAGCAAAAATAGTCCTTGTAAATTACTTAATTTTTGGAATAATGTTTAAGTTTGCTAACAATTATTTTTCCTATTAGCAGAAATAGACCTCGTAAATTATTTAATATTTGGAATAATGTTTAAGTTTGCTAACAACCATTTTTCTTAGAAGCAGAAATTTCGTTAATTATTTTGTTTTTGGTATAATTTTTAAGTTTGCTAACAATTATTTTTCATAGTAGCAAAAATAGTCCTTGTAAATTACTTAATTTTTGGAATAATGTTTAAGTTTGCTAACAATTATTTTTCCTATTAGCAGAAATAGACCTCGTAAATTATTTAATTTTTGGAATAATGTTTAAATTTGCTAACAACCATTTTTCATAGTAGCAAAAATAGTCCTTGTAAATTACTTAATTTTTGGAATAATGTTTAAGTTTGCTAACAATTATTTTTCCTATTAGCAGAAATAGACCTCGTAAATTATTTAATATTTGGAATAATGTTTAAGTTTGCTAACAACCATTTTTCTTAGAAGCAGAAATTTCGTTAGTTATTTTGTTTTTGGTATAATTTTTAAGTTTGCTAACAATTATTTTTCATAGTAGCAAAAATAGTCCTTGTAAATTACTTAATTTTTGGAATAATGTTTAAGTTTGCTAACAATTATTTTTCCTATTAGCAGAAATAGACCTCGTAAATTATTTAATTTTTGGAATAATGTTTAAGTTTGCTAACAACCATTTTTCTTAGAAGCAGAAATTTCGTTAATTATTTTATTTTTGGTATAATTTTTAAGTTTGCTAACAATTATTTTTCATAGTAGCAAAAATAGTCCTTGTAAATTACTTAATTTTTGGAATAATGTTTAAGTTTGCTAACAATTATTTTTCCTATTAGCAGAAATAGACCTCGTAAATTATTTAATATTTGGAATAATGTTTAAGTTTGCTAACAACCATTTTTCTTAGAAGCAGAAATTTCGTTAATTATTTTGTTTTTGGTATAATTTTTAAGTTTGCTAACAATTATTTTTCATAGTAGCAAAAATAGTCCTTGTAAATTATTTAATTTTTGGAATAATGTTTATGTTTGCTAACAACCATTTTTCTTAGAAGCAGAAATTTCGTTAATTATTTTATTTTTGGTATAATTTTTAAGTTTGCTAACAATTATTTTTCATAGTAGCAAAAATAGTCCTTGTAAATTACTTAATTTTTGGAATAATGTTTAAGTTTGCTAACAATTATTTTTTCTATTAGCAGAAATAGACCTCGTAAATTATTTAATTTTTGGAATAATGTTTAAATTTGCTAACAACCATTTTTCATAGTAGCAAAAATAGTCCTTGTAAATTACTTAATTTTTGGAATAATGTTTAAGTTTGCTAACAATTATTTTTCCTATTAGCAGAAATAGACCTCGTAAATTATTTAATATTTGGAATAATGTTTAAGTTTGCTAACAACCATTTTTCTTAGAAGCAGAAATTTCGTTAGTTATTTTGTTTTTGGTATAATTTTTAAGTTTGCTAACAATTATTTTTCATAGTAGCAAAAATAGTCCTTGTAAATTACTTAATTTTTGGAATAATGTTTAAGTTTGCTAACAATTATTTTTCCTATTAGCAGAAATAGACCTCGTAAATTATTTAATTTTTGGAATAATGTTTAAGTTTGCTAACAACCATTTTTCTTAGAAGCAGAAATTTCGTTAATTATTTTATTTTTGGTATAATTTTTAAGTTTGCTAACAATTATTTTTCATAGTAGCAAAAATAGTCCTTGTAAATTACTTAATTTTTGGAATAATGTTTAAGTTTGCTAACAATTATTTTTCCTATTAGCAGAAATAGACCTCGTAAATTATTTAATATTTGGAATAATGTTTAAGTTTGCTAACAACCATTTTTCTTAGAAGCAGAAATTTCGTTAATTATTTTGTTTTTGGTATAATTTTTAAGTTTGCTAACAATTATTTTTCATAGTAGCAAAAATAGTCCTTGTAAATTATTTAATTTTTGGAATAATGTTTATGTTTGCTAACAACCATTTTTCTTAGAAGCAGAAATTTCGTTAATTATTTTATTTTTGGTATAATTTTTAAGTTTGCTAACAATTATTTTTCATAGTAGCAAAAATAGTCCTTGTAAATTACTTAATTTTTGGAATAATGTTTAAGTTTGCTAACAATTATTTTTCTATTAGCAGAAATAGACCTCGTAAATTATTTAATTTTTGGAATAATGTTTAAGTTTGCTAACAACCATTTTTCATAGTAGCAAAAATAGTCCTTGTAAATTACTTAATTTTTGGAATAATGTTTAAGTTTGCTAACAATTATTTTTCCTATTAGCAGAAATAGACCTCGTAAATTATTTAATATTTGGAATAATGTTTAAGTTTGCTAACAACCATTTTTCTTAGAAGCAGAAATTTCGTTAATTATTTTGTTTTTGGTATAATTTTTAAGTTTGCTAACAATTATTTTTCATAGTAGCAAAAATAGTCCTTGTAAATTACTTAATTTTTGGAATAATGTTTAAGTTTGCTAACAATTATTTTTCCTATTAGCAGAAATAGACCTCGTAAATTATTTAATTTTTGGAATAATGTTTAAGTTTGCTAACAACCATTTTTCTTAGAAGCAGAAATTTCGTTAATTATTTTATTTTTGGTATAATTTTTAAGTTTGCTAACAATTATTTTTCATAGTAGCAAAAATAGTCCTTGTAAATTACTTAATTTTTGGAATAATGTTTAAGTTTGCTAACAATTATTTTTCTATTAGCAGAAATAGACCTCGTAAATTATTTAATTTTTGGAATAATGTTTAAGTTTGCTAACAACCATTTTTCATAGTAGCAAAAATAGTCCTTGTAAATTACTTAATTTTTGGAATAATGTTTAAGTTTGCTAACAATTATTTTTCTATTAGCAGAAATAGACCTCGTAAATTATTTAATTTTTGGAATAATGTTTAAGTTTGCTAACAACCATTTTTCATAGTAGCAAAAATAGTCCTTGTAAATTACTTAATTTTTGGAATAATGTTTAAGTTTGCTAACAATTATTTTTCGTAATAGCAGAAATAGACCTCGTAAATTATTTAATTTTTGGAATAATGTTTAAGTTTGCTAACAACCATTTTTCTTAGAAGCAGAAATTTCGTTAATTATTTTATTTTTGGTATAATTTTTAAGTTTGCTAACAATTATTTTTCATAGTAGCAAAAATAGTCCTTGTAAATTACTTAATTTTTGGAATAATGTTTAAGTTTGCTAACAATTATTTTTCTATTAGCAGAAATAGACCTCGTAAATTATTTAATTTTTGGAATAATGTTTAAATTTGCTAACAACCATTTTTCATAGTAGCAAAAATAGTCCTTGTAAATTACTTAATTTTTGGAATAATGTTTAAGTTTGCTAACAATTATTTTTCCTATTAGCAGAAATAGACCTCGTAAATTATTTAATATTTGGAATAATGTTTAAGTTTGCTAACAACCATTTTTCTTAGAAGCAGAAATTTCGTTAATTATTTTGTTTTTGGTATAATTTTTAAGTTTGCTAACAATTATTTTTCATAGTAGCAAAAATAGTCCTTGTAAATTACTTAATTTTTGGAATAATGTTTAAGTTTGCTAACAATTATTTTTCCTATTAGCAGAAATAGACCTCGTAAATTATTTAATTTTTGGAATAATGTTTAAGTTTGCTAACAACCATTTTTCTTAGAAGCAGAAATTTCGTTAATTATTTTATTTTTGGTATAATTTTTAAGTTTGCTAACAATTATTTTTCATAGTAGCAAAAATAGTCCTTGTAAATTACTTAATTTTTGGAATAATGTTTAAGTTTGCTAACAATTATTTTTCCTATTAGCAGAAATAGACCTCGTAAATTATTTAATATTTGGAATAATGTTTAAGTTTGCTAACAACCATTTTTCTTAGAAGCAGAAATTTCGTTAATTATTTTGTTTTTGGTATAATTTTTAAGTTTGCTAACAATTATTTTTCATAGTAGCAAAAATAGTCCTTGTAAATTATTTAATTTTTGGAATAATGTTTAAGTTTGCTAACAACCATTTTTCTTAGAAGCAGAAATTTCGTTAATTATTTTATTTTTGGTATAATTTTTAAGTTTGCTAACAATTATTTTTCATAGTAGCAAAAATAGTCCTTGTAAATTACTTAATTTTTGGAATAATGTTTAAGTTTGCTAACAATTATTTTTTCTATTAGCAGAAATAGACCTCGTAAATTATTTAATTTTTGGAATAATGTTTAAATTTGCTAACAACCATTTTTCATAGTAGCAAAAATAGTCCTTGTAAATTACTTAATTTTTGGAATAATGTTTAAGTTTGCTAACAACCATTTTTCTTAGAAGCAGAAATTTCGTTAATTATTTTATTTTTGGTATAATTTTTAAGTTTGCTAACAATTATTTTTCATAGTAGCAAAAATAGTCCTTGTAAATTACTTAATTTTTGGAATAATGTTTAAGTTTGCTAACAATTATTTTTCCTATTAGCAGAAATAGACCTCGTAAATTATTTAATATTTGGAATAATGTTTAAGTTTGCTAACAACCATTTTTCTTAGAAGCAGAAATTTCGTTAGTTATTTTGTTTTTGGTATAATTTTTAAGTTTGCTAACAATTATTTTTCATAGTAGCAAAAATAGTCCTTGTAAATTACTTAATTTTTGGAATAATGTTTAAGTTTGCTAACAATTATTTTTCCTATTAGCAGAAATAGACCTCGTAAATTATTTAATTTTTGGAATAATGTTTAAGTTTGCTAACAACCATTTTTCTTAGAAGCAGAAATTTCGTTAATTATTTTATTTTTGGTATAATTTTTAAGTTTGCTAACAATTATTTTTCATAGTAGCAAAAATAGTCCTTGTAAATTACTTAATTTTTGGAATAATGTTTAAGTTTGCTAACAATTATTTTTCCTATTAGCAGAAATAGACCTCGTAAATTATTTAATATTTGGAATAATGTTTAAGTTTGCTAACAACCATTTTTCTTAGAAGCAGAAATTTCGTTAATTATTTTGTTTTTGGTATAATTTTTAAGTTTGCTAACAATTATTTTTCATAGTAGCAAAAATAGTCCTTGTAAATTATTTAATTTTTGGAATAATGTTTATGTTTGCTAACAACCATTTTTCTTAGAAGCAGAAATTTCGTTAATTATTTTATTTTTGGTATAATTTTTAAGTTTGCTAACAATTATTTTTCATAGTAGCAAAAATAGTCCTTGTAAATTACTTAATTTTTGGAATAATGTTTAAGTTTGCTAACAATTATTTTTTCTATTAGCAGAAATAGACCTCGTAAATTATTTAATTTTTGGAATAATGTTTAAATTTGCTAACAACCATTTTTCATAGTAGCAAAAATAGTCCTTGTAAATTACTTAATTTTTGGAATAATGTTTAAGTTTGCTAACAATTATTTTTCCTATTAGCAGAAATAGACCTCGTAAATTATTTAATATTTGGAATAATGTTTAAGTTTGCTAACAACCATTTTTCTTAGAAGCAGAAATTTCGTTAGTTATTTTGTTTTTGGTATAATTTTTAAGTTTGCTAACAATTATTTTTCATAGTAGCAAAAATAGTCCTTGTAAATTACTTAATTTTTGGAATAATGTTTAAGTTTGCTAACAATTATTTTTCCTATTAGCAGAAATAGACCTCGTAAATTATTTAATTTTTGGAATAATGTTTAAGTTTGCTAACAACCATTTTTCTTAGAAGCAGAAATTTCGTTAATTATTTTATTTTTGGTATAATTTTTAAGTTTGCTAACAATTATTTTTCATAGTAGCAAAAATAGTCCTTGTAAATTACTTAATTTTTGGAATAATGTTTAAGTTTGCTAACAATTATTTTTCCTATTAGCAGAAATAGACCTCGTAAATTATTTAATATTTGGAATAATGTTTAAGTTTGCTAACAACCATTTTTCATAGTAGCAAAAATAGTCCTTGTAAATTACTTAATTTTTGGAATAATGTTTAAGTTTGCTAACAATTATTTTTCCTATTAGCAGAAATAGACCTCGTAAATTATTTAATTTTTGGAATAATGTTTAAGTTTGCTAACAACCATTTTTCTTAGAAGCAGAAATTTCGTTAATTATTTTATTTTTGGTATAATTTTTAAGTTTGCTAACAATTATTTTTCATAGTAGCAAAAATAGTCCTTGTAAATTACTTAATTTTTGGAATAATGTTTAAGTTTGCTAACAATTATTTTTCCTATTAGCAGAAATAGACCTCGTAAATTATTTAATATTTGGAATAATGTTTAAGTTTGCTAACAACCATTTTTCATAGAAGCAAAAATAGTCCTTGTAAATTACTTAATTTTTGGAATAATGTTTAAGTTTGCTAACAATTATTTTTCCTATTAGCAGAAATAGACCTCGTAAATTATTTAATTTTTGGAATAATGTTTAAGTTTGCTAACAACCATTTTTCATAGTAGCAAAAATAGTCCTTGTAAATTACTTAATTTTTGGAACAATGTTTAAGTTTGCTAACAACCATTTTTCTTAGAAGCAGAAATTTCGTTAATTATTTTATTTTTGGTATAATTTTTAAGTTTGCTAACAATTATTTTTCATAGTAGCAAAAATAGTCCTTGTAAATTACTTAATTTTTGGAATAATGTTTAAGTTTGCTAACAATTATTTTTCCTATTAGCAGAAATAGACCTCGTAAATTATTTAATATTTGGAATAATGTTTAAGTTTGCTAACAACCATTTTTCGTATATATATAAATAAATAGTTAATTAAATTATTATATATAATTGAGCAGCCCTATATAGCCGTTCACAACCCTGCAGGTGGAAATCTTGGAATTCAAAATCGTTTAGTGCAAGATTTCACCCACAGATGTCATTATTAGTTCACTTAAAACGCGTTCTTTTTTTTTGCTTTGTATTATTTAAATTATATAAAGTTTTTATATCGCTTTTCTCAAGTGGATTCGTAGATCAGTGTGTAAGCCGTCCGAACGTCGCGCATGAAAATTGGGGCATGGTATCGAATCCCACAGCTTGAGAGAATATTTTTTGAAAATTAATTGTTTTTACACATAATAAAATAAAAATGTCATGATTTCAAAAATTCACTCATGACGTCAGAGAAAAATGAAGAAATGAATTAATGACGACAGCGGGGCAGGATGGGGGGGAGGGGGACCGTCTTTCTTGACGTCATCGAATAGGCGAAATCGCGACCATAATATACAAACGAAAAAAGTATCTCTTTAGTATGAATAAAAAAATGTTGACAGCGTGGCTGGGGCGGAGGAGGGGAAGGGGAAATCGGGGACATTTTACAGACGGACGGACATTAACGACTATTAATATATAGACTAGCTGTAAGCCCGTTGACCTCAACGGGGGGATTTTTGTTGCATTTTTAAGTAGTCAGAAAATTACAAACCTATTTATTGAATAAGCCAGAGATTCTTAAAATAAAATAAATATATCGGGGCGTATATCGACAGCCCTGCCCTGTAGTATTTAAATTGTAAATTATTTAATTTTTGGAATAATGTTAAGTTTGCTAACAATTATTTTTCCTATTAGCAGAAATAGACCTCGTAAATTACCTAATTTTTGGAATAATGTTTATGTTTGCTAACAACTATTTTTCGAAGTAGCAGAAATTTCGTAAATTATTATATCTTTGGAATAATGTTCAAGTTTGCTAACAATCATTTTTCATAGTAGCATAAATCGATCTCGGCGCATATATCGACAGCCCTGCAGTTTTTAAATTGTAAATTATTAAATTTTTGGAATAATGTTCAAGGTTGCTAACAATCATTTTTCGTAGTATATATATTTTATTCAACTAATTTTCAAGTATGCTAACAAAAATATTTCGTAGAAAAAGAATAAGACCCGAGGACATCAGTACGCACACATTTGTGAATTGTGAATTGTTAATTGTGATTTGTGAAAAGTGATTATTTTATCGACTATTAATATATAGATTTTGGAATTTTTAGAATAATCTAATATTCTAATTTTTAGAATAATTTAATATCTATTGAACTTTTTTTTCACTTCAATGGAATGTGAGAAAAAAGTCGGAAAATAAATGGGCAAAGAATTAAATTATATTTATATAAAAAATGCAATTTTCACATGCAAAATATTATAAATTAATTGGACATTTTATCAAAACAAAATTATCAAAATTTTGACTTATTCTCCAAATAGAACTTGTTTTTTAGAATATATATAATGATTTTTACTGATGTTATTTTACTAATCATACTGAAACTATGCTTTCGCCAACAACTAACTATACCACGTATGTATCTAGATTAAAAACAAATCTTGAAATAATTGCGTCTTATATTTATTTTTTGAAAAACTTACTTGGCTAGTCAATCGGATTTTGTTATTTTGATAGCATTTATTTTCATACGATCAAGATGTAATGTGATTTAAAAAGAAAGTTTTCAAAAAAAAAAAATGTTATAAACCAAAAAAAAACGCTCAGGACATCCTCAGACAGACTTACTTTCAGTAAGTAAAAGTAAGTCTGTCTGAGGATGCCTCTGAAAGAGGCGAAACACGTGTCACAGTTTGTAGCACAATACGTGGAATAATCTAAGTTATTTTTTATTTTATATTCAAATGAACTTCCAAAAAGTTACCGACGAATCCATCGAAAGCATAAACAATGTATTTTAGAGAAAAAATGATTGAAATTATGCAATAAAAAGGGTGGGTTCAGTTCACTTTTTCCCATCATCCTAACTTGGCTCACTTTGCCGTATTTTAATCTCGTTGACCCCAATCTATCAAACTATTTCGCTTACTTTATTTATATTACTATTTGAGCATAAATTTACCTTGTCATTCATTATTTGACAATATTCCATTTTTGAATCTTTTATACAAACAATCGAAGTCAGTAGGAATCGCAAATATCGTTCCATTTTCAAATTTTTATTTTAAATACACTATTTTTATCGCCTTGATATTTATGACGTTAGCTCAGTTGATAGAGAGCTCGACTGGTAATCCAGAGTTCTGTGTTCGATCCACGGTCGCGGCGTTTTTTTGTATGAAATTTTTTCAGCTATTTGATTTGTTTCGTCAAATAATAAACAGTGTATTTGGAAAATATGTCTTTAGTATGAATAAAAAAAATAATTAATGGCGACAGCGGAGCAGGATTGGGGGGGGGGGAGGAGGACCGTCTTTCTTGACGTCATCGAAAAGGCGAAATCGCGACCATATACAAACGAAAAAAGTATGTATTTGGTATGAATAAAAAAATGGCGACAGCGGGGCTGGGGCGGAGGAGGGGGAGGGAAAATCGCGGACAATCATTCAGACGGACGGACATTATCGAGTATTAATATATAGATATTGTTTACATCTATGTTGAGCTTTGAAAGCATATGGATCTTATTGAATATTTTTTCTCTAAGAAGAATTATATTTAACGTTTTGGTCTTACGTTTTTAAGTTTCAATAAAGTTCTGAGTTTGATACGTTTTTTTACTATGAATGAAAAGTGCTGACATGCACTTATTAAATAAAAGGAACTTTTGTTTCTTAATTTACAATTTTCTAAAAATATAAATTTACTTTAAATTATCTTAGTATAAATAATAAATGAAGTATTTCGATGAATAATCACTCGTTATTATAGTAGATACTTTGTTTAAATTACACCCAGCATATTCACCCGAGAACAAAAAAGAATCTGACAAAGTTTGCGATGGAAAAAAATATATTACAAGAATCTACAAGAAATCCGATGAAAATTAATTTATGATAATCATATGATTCGTCAATGTCGATCAAAGGTGTTTGGAAAGAGTAAATAATATTTTTCAATACGATTTCCTCTACCGCACAACAACGAGCCGAAATAAACTGTAATATTACAGACACTTATGTTTGTATTGATATAATAAACTGAGCCGCGATGATGGAAACAAATATTAAATAAATAAATCAAATTTAAAAAAGGCTTTTATGAAAGCTTTTACTGCCTCTGCCATGGGAATGGTTAAGTTAACATAAACAAATATAATAAATGAGGGCTTTTTTATTTATAAAAAGAAGATTTTTATTGCGGGTTTAAAACACTATAAAGGAGGTAGAATATATTTTGAAGCATTAAATAAAATATGGTTCATAAAAATATGAAAACACACGGATATTTTCGGAATACATTCAATTATTAAACGGTTGATGATTTAAAATAAAAATAATATTTTATTCGTAGAAAGAAAACACTGTGAGTCATGAAAAATTTGAATATTCGTCGGTTGTAAATATAATTAAAAACATTTGTAAGGGAATAATTATTTATATATGTTATTTATGCAATTTTTTAATATATCAACTGTGGAAGGGAAAAAGGATGTAACCCAACACATATCAAAGTTTACGCGAGCTACAAAAATCGTTTTTTGATGATTTTGGGCCATATGAAAATTATGAATTATACACAACCGTGCACGGAGACTTCTAAACTAGTGTTAAATTGACAAAATCTAATATTAATTATAAATATAAATTGTACAAGAAAAACTTTTATTTCAGTCTTTTTTCTTAGCTTCAATTTTTTAAAAGCTCATCTTTTTCAAACTGAAAAACTAAATTTAGATAGATACTAATTGGGCATTTGCAGCTTGCATCCTTTTGATAGAACGTGTATCAAAGTCACACTGTGATTATCGAAAAAATCTTGTTTTGAAAAAACTGTGGATTACTTCCCTCTTCCTTTCCAAAGTCGATATGTTTACCAAAGCTGTGAGATTGAATTGGACCCACTAGAGGTAAAGTGAGTCAAGTGGTATTTTAGAATGATTTTGTTTGATGCGTTGTAATATTCTACACGACCTAAACTTAAAGTATCGTAAAAGTGAAGTAACGTTAGTTAATACACATTGCAACAGTGTTATCTCCATAAAATAAACATATGCAATCCACCAAAACACTAAATAAAGACGTGATTGTACGTATTGTCCAAGAAAAAAGTTTAACCATTTTACTACGTCTAGAGTGCCCAATTTATCATTTCGCAAATGTTAGCGAATAAGTCAGATGAGCGATAATTGGTATTAAATTATTATTAATATTTAACTGTTTTAAAGTACACAAGAGAGCTGCAATAAGTTGACAGGAGCGGAAATAAAAAGTTTGCGACATAAAAAACTCAAGTGGATGCGTTTCCGCAAAGCGCATAACGTGACAAAAAGAAAACGGACAAAAAAACTTCCTAAATTCAGATTTCAGGATACGGTGGTATAAATAGGACAGCGTAATCTCTCGGGAGAGACGCAAGAATGAAAAACAACGCTATGTGGGTGAAATAGACGGAAATAAAATGAGAAAGAATGATCAGGAGCACAGAAGGTATTGGGGGCACGAATGAAAGTAGAATGCAAGTGGATCTAACTGATAATCTCTCCCAGCTTTAATTTATTGCCTCTATATGGAAACCTTTTTAATATATTTTGCGGCTGCATTTCAGTTGAAGTTGGGATCTTATTTGATGATAACGTTTTTTTATTCTTTCTCTTGGATTAGATAAAAGACTTTATTTTTTTGTAAGGAATTGATTGATGAAGAAATAACCATTTCATTTATTTAATTTATATTACTATGGTACGCACAATATAAAATGAATCTTGGTAAATAAAAAATATATAAAATGAGAAATAGCAGTGTTATAAAAAGTGTTTAATGATATTTTTTATTAATTATGCAAATCTAATTTCTTGATATCTATTACGGCATCACGCAATCCTGAAAACTATTGTTAAATATTACAATCATAATATTTTCGATGGATTCTGAGGTAACTATGCGATTTTCTATCTGATGATGTATCTCAGAGAGACGATACACGTGTCACATTTTGCAACACAATAAAGATAACAAAATCATCAAATTTAGTTTCTACTATTATTAATATTCCGACTGTGTAAAGGAAAAAGGACGTAACTCACAGTTTTTTCAAAACAGCTTTTTTTCGATAATCATAATGTATCAAACTTGATACACAGTCTATCAAAAGGATGTAAGCTGCAAATGTCGAATTAGTATCTAAATTTAGCTTTTAAGTTGTTGAAACATTGAAAATTAAAAAATTGAAACCAAGAAAAAAGACTGAAAAAAAGTTTTCCATAGACAAATTCATTAATAAATATTAGATTATGTCAATTAAACACTAGTTTAGAAATCTCCGTGCACTTCAAGGTTGTGTATATTTCATAATTTGAATATGGCTCAAAATCATCAAAACACGTTTTTTGTGCCTCCTGTAAAATTGGCTATGTGTAGGTTACGTCCGTTTTCTTTTCCGAAGTCGATATGGAAAAAAAAAATATTTGGTATAAGTTGCAAAAATTCGATGTTATGATCGTACTGTCTTATTTCGTTTACCATGTGTGCTCTCTTTGAGTTTGGTCACCTTAAAAATTCATTTAGGCATCGTGTTTTTCAAAACAATATTTAGTATTTTTCAACCTCAGTTTCGAAGGATATAAGGAAGATGAGTATGCTGCGACAAGAGATAGAGATAATGACATAATTTATACATACATATCATTGTTAATGTTATTTCGGTTGCTAAGTTACCTTGCTAAATCGATTTATAACAACCATATAATATATGAACATGGCTAGATCTATTTTATTAGCCCCGTAGACAGAACAGATTTCATAGCTGAGCATATCAAAGGCGAGCCAAAAAGTGAAATATGTGTCTTGCGAAGCAATATAAAAAGAAAACGGAGCTTTGTGTTGAAGAGCTTTTATCGAATTTATTGCCAGGAATGGCCATTCATATTAGCTGGCGCTTTTTGGCCGTTACCGACGTTTTCCGTTGTCGCGGCGTCCTCCAACAGTCGTTCGAATTAAATACGAAAAATTGCCATAAATCACTTCTGCTTTCCTAATACAGAATCCGGCCAATGTATCAAACTGAAAAAATCGCTTTCCATGTAATATGGGGGAAATTTATTGCAGTTTTCTATCTGATTTTCTAAATATCCCATAGTCATCGATTATTTCGTGTGTAGTCCCATTTTTCAATTCTATTATAAGGCTTATGGATAATGCAAGAACGTAAAGCTTTCTTAAAACACTAACACGTTTACTTTGGCATGCATTTTATTGGTTAAGATTTTTTTACTATCCATGTCCTCGCTCCCAATGTGAAGCATATGGCCTCCTAATGAAGATGTCTCAACAAAAGTTCTTCTACGAGAGTCACATGCCTCTCAGTTGCTCAACTCTCGGTTTTTTAAGAACGTAAAAGGACTAGCAATTGGCTAATACCTAAATTAAGATTAGAATGTTAAGAGGGAATTTTTAGACATTTAAAGACAAAATTGTAAAAGACCTTCGTGGTAAATTGACTATTTTTAAATATTGTCGAATTAGCTAGAAAGTGTTACATCATTGAAAAAATATTGTTGAGACAACACTCAAGAGTGTTTAGGCCAAGGGTGGGGAACCTTTACATTTCAAAAGGCCACATTCATTTATCTGATTCAACATAAGTCCGCAGTAAAGAAAACTTTGACACCCCCCCCCCCCATTTTTTTCGACTGTCGAACATGTAATGGGTTTGGTAACGCTCTTTTTCCAAACGCTTGCGTGTAATTTTTTGATCAAATTAAATATTTTGACCGCATCGGAGTAGCCAAAAGGCCGCAGGTTCCCCTCCACCGGTTTAAGCGATCTATTATCAACGACAGAATGTTTATACAAGGGAAACAAATCTATGTCTCTTGACTGCTTTATCTACGCGAGTTATAAATCACAACTTTATACTTCTTATTATAACAAGACACATTCTTCTATTTGTCATAACAGTAATTTATAGGAAGCATGTTGGTTGATATTGCATAAGAAATAATATTAAACTGAACTAGACATTAATACTACACTATAAATGTAGTATAGTTTAAGTAATTGTACATGTGTGTAAAACTCTGCCCTTTTTCTTGACTTGGGCGGGTAGAACAGACCCATGTGATTTACTGCCGCCCACCATTGCACTAGTTTTGTTCCGGAACTGTTTTGGGGCGGATCGGACATTACGTGAAATCGGAATACAAAAAGAAATATCTGGATCTTCTGCTATATGAAGGCATAAAGGAAAATTAAGATAGTGGAATCGTAAGAGGAAATATATTTTACTTACAAAGATTAATTTATATTTGTTTTGCTAAAGACGATACTTTTACACAGCCGAGATCTTTTGTAAAGCTCGATAAGACCAACCTTTCTAGCATTACGAGATCTCGTAAGCCAGTGCTTCCCAACCTGGGGTCCTCGAACGTTTTCATTCTTTCAACATTCTTTGCAATAAAATATGAACATGTGAAGTAAAAAAAAATCGGAAGTCCGCAGATTTTTTTTTTCAGATTTAGGGGTCCATGGCATGGAAAAGGTTGGGAAGCACTGCTGTAAGCGATCAATATCTTTTTTCCTGAATATGATCTTGAGCTACTGGTTTTTTTGTTGTTTTTAATTTAGTCGATTAGAAATTAGCTGTAAAGTAAAATATTGTCATGGAAAGTATTTGTTTTTCTTCAAATATACAATATATGTAGTTTATCATTTACGTTGCGAGTTGCATTGATATAAAAAATGTGTAAAAATAAAAACTGAGGATTTATTGAATTCAACAGAAGCTGTCAATACGCAACTTTTTGAAATATTCCATTAAAACCGAACTTTATAAAAAAAAACTAAATTGTATTAATACAAGTATCCAATATTTTCGATGAATTCGGCTGTAAGTTTGTAAAAATTCTTTTTTGATATACAATTAAATTAGAAGATACTTCTCAACGAGACGAAACACGTGTCACAATCAAAAGAATAACAAAGCTATCAAAATTTAATTTTAAATGACTAACTTACCAACCAAAAAAAGAATAAACTATTTTACGTCTCTCAATTGTATTTTCTTTTTATAATTTTTACAAATTCTACTCGAAATATATATTTTAGTTCGTATCAAATAAAACAAAATCGTTTATTCTAAGCCTAATATCTTTTCATCCCTCACGTCCTTCCACAAAGACGGCCCTGGCATATTTTCGTTGTTTATTTTCAAATCCTCGCTCCGAACTCTTCCTCCATATGGTACAGCGTGTGACGTTATAAAATATCGACGCGAGGTAGTGCAGTCGCGACATGCCGGAAGTCTTTTTCTCCTTTCCTTCTTTCTACCTCCTCCGATATTCTACAACCCTAATACTTTCGAAATATAGTTTCTGCGACCCTTGCAACTAATTCACACATTTAGCACAATTTATTGACTTATGAAACCCTGATACGGCGCTATATCAACCATATATTTTTCAATGTATTTATTTTTAGTAAGTACTTTTTCTTCTTCTTAATACATGTCCGCTCCGTGTGGAGCATATGACCTTCTAATCGAGCAACTTCAACATAAAAAAATCCATTATTACTGACAAATTATTTTTTACTTGAATATATTAATGATGAATGATTAATGATTAATGAATATATTAGTGCTTAAATCAATTAGCATTTTTTGAAATCCTCACTTAATAATTTATTTCAATTATAGATGTCGCTGTAGACTACTGCATCCACTCACTCTTAACAGATATTATATAAAGTTAAGAGATGAAACTAGTTGATTCTATAAAAAATATATAGAAACCTATATATCTATATATTAATAGTCGATAGTGTCCGTATGATTGTCTCCGATTTCCCCTCCCCCTCCTCAATTGACATCACAAACACCCAGTCTTCGATCAAAACTTTGAATTTAATAATTCTTAAATTAAAATTAAAATAATAAAACATTTTTAGTACTTTTCCACATAAAATTTATTGGATCAGGACCGGTTTCGCTCATTGCGAGCATTATCAACCGATAAGAAAAATACAAAAACAGTGCTATTTATACAAGTTTTAATTGAAATAAAAGGTGTAAGCAACTATTAACAAAGAAAACGATTTACAAATTACATTATAATTACACAAAATTAAATTGCTTAACACCTATAACATAAAAATCATCAAAGACTAATAAATAAAAGTGGCAAATGAAGTCAATTATAAACCAAATTAAAATTTGGGATTTTTTCAACAAAGTGAAACTCTAAATAACTTAAGTAAATAACTTAATGATGATTTTGTGTTTTTCCCGCTTCTTTCTTAATTCATTGTGATCTGACCGGGAATCGAACTCAGACCTGCGTGATCGGTAGAGCAAGCTCTAGCCATCTGGGCCACAGGCGACATACTTTAATAACTACAATAAGTTAGTTTAAGATTATAAAAGAAAGAAAAACATTAAAAATTATGTCAATATTTGTTGAAGGCAATTTCATCATGAATAATACGCAAACATAGACTGAATTGTTTTTAAAGAAAGCTGTGTTTTGTGCTTCTATCGCATCAACACTTCTGTTGATTGTACAAGTGTCAAATTTATATACGACAATGCGTTTTGTAATCTAGAGCGGTAATAAATCTGTTTCACTCTTTTTGGCAAAACAAGTGGAAAACCTGGCGTATTTTCAGAGCCAAACGAATATAAGGAATGTAAATTTGTGACAGTGAAAAACGTAGTGCTCTTTTCTCCGCCGTTGAAAGCATTGAATATTTTATAAAACGACAGAAGTAACTACTAACAATGCCAGTGTTTTCGCAAAATCTACTTCATCAATATTCTTTGGAAGAAAATACAGGACGTTTATCGAATACAGCTGAACATCGATTTATCGTTAACTAAGGGATCCGCGAAAAAATAAATAAATGCGGAAAACGATGAATACCGAAGTCTCAAAAAACATATGTTTTATGTTTTTAAAAAATACTTACTTATATTAACGAGTTGCTGAAAGCTCGTTAAAACTAGAGATTTTTTTTTATTATCCATATCCGCTCCCAAGCATATGAAAGCATTTGGAAGCATATAGCCCAGTGATGCATAACCTTTACATTCTAGCGGGCCGCATAAAACAAATTATTGTGGGTTCGGGCCGCAAAGAAAACATTGATTTAAAGTAGTGATTCCCAAACTTATTATGCCCATGGACCCCTTTTAAAGCAAAAACCTGACAGTGGACCCCCAAGTGAAATAATAAAGTATATGCCTTGAATGGTATTTTTGTTATCCATGTCTGCTTCCAATGTGGAACATATGGTCTTCTAATGGAGGTATATTAACACATATTTTTCTGTGAGTTTGCTGTTTGTTTGTCAGTCGCTCAAACTCTATTTTCTAAAAATATTTATTCTTCCGCGGACCCCTTGACGTTGTCCACGCACCCCTAAATGATTTTTAATTTATCACGAACCCCCTCAGTGGTCTTACGGACCGCTGGGGGTCCATAGGAACGACTTTGGGAACCACTGATTTAGAGTTTGCTCATATGTATTTACAATATTTTTACCGTGTTATTTCGAAAACGAAAACATAAATAAACCACGCAAAAAAAAGATTTTGAGTATTTACTTATTAAAAATCGTTTCATCGTAAAATATTTATGTTTAATTTATAAGTAATTCAAAAGTTATTGCGATGTTTTTTTTTAAATTTGAAATACTATTTGTAAGCCAGTTTCTATGAACCTATTTATTCTCCTTCATTGAAGATAAAGCTTGCTTAAATTTATTATATAAATGTTTTATGCAAAAAAATATGTTAGAGAAAAAGATTTAGGGGCCGCCACAACCTCTAAGTCGCTCAACCTCTCTTATTAAATGAGATTAGTTGGGAAAGAAGAATAAGGCTAGAACAGGACTAGTGGTTGGCTAATCGCTATTGCTACACCCCGTTATTAGGGGATCAGAAGGATGGGAGGAGAGGAAATGATGTGAATTGACATCACAAACACCCAGTCTTAGATCACAACTTTGAATTGAATAATTCTTAAATTCAATGTGATCTAACTGGGAATCAAACCCAGACCTGCGTGATCGGTAGAGCAAGCTCTAACCAACTGGGCCACAGCAGACGACATAGCCTTTATCAAACAAACTAATGTCAGTACTTAAAACTCTCTCATTCATCGTTTTCTTTGATCAATCGTCTAAAAGTATGGTTACGTCACCAATTGAAAAAAGTGAGGTTGAGCGATTGAGTAACAAACAGTTCTCGTAGAAAAATTTCTGTTGAGATACCTCCATTAGGAGGCCATATGTTCCACATTGGAAGCGGAAATGAATTAAAAACAACAAAAAAACGATAAATGTGGGAAAACGATTGATCGGGATTACAGGTCTCTAAAAGTGATTATATAAATATCAAACATAATAATAACATTAAGCAGATTAACTGGAAAGCAATTTAATGATTGGAGCAATGATAAAAATTAGTCGGTTTGTAATCTGGTTGGTAAATGTTGGTTGTTGCCAATAATTAGAGTCCTGCCGATAGTTTATTCGATTGTATACCTTTGTCTCTCATAAACTGCAATGCTACAATTATACTTCGGGAATTTTTATTCGATTCACGACCGCACTAATATTACGAATCTCTGCACAAGATAAGACGGATTCTCATAATGGATGTGAAACATCTTATTAATCGACCATTGTTAGTGGATCCGCTCGCTTGTAAAAAAAAGAGTAACGAAACTTTATCTTGAAGACCTTATGCACTCCTTGCCCGCTTCCACGAAAATTCACAAATAATTGTTCGCGTTTTCGTGATATTAAAATGTATACCTCTCTCTCTGCGTACAATAAAATTGCAATTATATCAGATGATCTGTATGTAAAATGAAAACCGTAATAATTATAGAGAATGTAACATTTTTTACGTGTACATGTTTTATTTCAGAGGTGCCTACAAAGTAGGTCGCGAGATCGTTCTCACTAAATCGAGTGCTATGTATATGTTCATTGTTTTAATGCAAGTTAATGAATACATGTTAACACAGAGTACATTAGGTATTAAAATAATAAATTATCCACTGAAGAGATCTAGTCAAAAGTAAAGTTGAACGCAATGTTCAACTCAAGGGGTGATTCTTGGAACCCAGGCATCAAAAGCGACATTCAAGAATTTCCCTATGATTAGTTATTTGATAGGGTAAAAATAGCAACGTATTTAGTTCTTTTTAGGGTGATTTTTTTTTTTCAATAATTTTGTACAGAATTCAGTTGCAATCGTTTTTAATTTTTTTTGGGCGGGAAAAGAATTTTTTTCAATTATTATTTAAGAACTTGAAAACGGTTTGTGATATATTTTCGATCTGAATTGATCTCGAAGAACTGAGATTAAATAACTAAAAAATATGTCACCTTGGTCGGTCGCTGTAATGCCATTTTTTTGTATTCAAATTAAGGATATTTAAATAATAAAATTATGGTAAATAATCAATCCCAGGATCACAAAAAGTGTCTGGAATTGGACGTATTATTTTAAGACCTCATCTTCCGTCCATACATTAAAATCAAACATAAATCTTAAGATTTATTTCAAAATTAATTTGTTATGCTGTACTGCGATTCGAGGCTAGTACCGTTATCGAAAACAACGAAGTTGACTACTCTGCCACATACCCGACGTTACTAAACCAATGTGAATGTCATGAAGATTAGCAGTATATTACTGATAATGATAATGAATAGTATGTTTCTAATTTCAGAGCAATTCCCATATTATAACTAATATCCACTTAACTCAAATATTTGGGGTCGTAAAATTATCAATCCACCTCCCGTAATGAGCAGATTACAAGGAAAAACCACGATAAATAATTCATAATAACAGATATCGTAACCACCTACCTCTCCGCCTGTTCCCCGGATAGACGTTCGACGGTTTTTTATCGCTCAAAATTGCAATAGCATCGCAATATTGCGATGGGTAAATGCAGCAACTGTATGCACTCTGCGCTTTGCTGCAAAAGTGCATCGAATAATCGTGGCTGATAATTACGATCCAAGATAAACATGGCTATATTAGTGGTTCTCTGTGGTATATTCAAAAGTGAGTTCATTTGACTCGGTTCATTCAGAATGATTTATTGGCATTGCAGGTGTTAATTGTTCAAATTAATACATTTTAGCAAAGTTAATCGTAAAAAAGCGAAAACTAAATAAACGTCACTGCTACTATAAAAAAAATATATTTCTTCGAATTATATATAACAGATTCTGTCAACTATTCAGATATAAGCTACTTAATATGTTAACATTGTTAACCGCTTGAATACTGCGCAAATAAATCATTAATATGTCCCAGAAATACTGCGTGTTTTTGAGAAAAATAATTTTGCCTAATATACACTCGAATTCGATATTTTAAAAACCTATATTGACTCAGTATAGATAGCACTACACATACTCATCAAAATATTGCTTATATTCTAATAGAATACCAAGTATTTGATTTTTTAAATGTCTTGGCCATCCGTGTTCGCTTGCATATGTTCCGGACACCGGTGTCCGCTTGGTATTCAAGTGGTTAATGTCAAGAAACTTATAAAGCAAGGTAGAAAATTTAATCTTTATAAACAAAATTAATATATTGTTTTTATACGTGGGCGTAGTAATTAACGTTGTTGGCTTCCGTGACGGATCTCATGGGTTCGAGTTACACTACGAATGGTATTTTTTCAATTGATTTCTGTTCGGAGGCATGAGTGTTTGTGATGTATACAAATTCCCTTCCCACCCTTAGAATCCTAGAACAGGGCGTAACGATGGTGATTAGTTAAAAACTAGTTTCGTCCTAGCGTTGTCTTTATACAAAACTAGCAACTGAGAGTAACTAGCAGTTCTAGAACAAAAACTTCTCTTAAGATACCTAAATTATGAGGTCATAAGCGGGCATCATCGGGAGCGAACTTCAATACGAAGATCAATACCGGTTACGGTTATTATTTGCATGAATTATCAACTGATATTTGAGCTTATAATGCTCACCACGGGTGATCTCAAGTAAATAATGTGGAATTAAAAAAAAAGTGTTTTATTTTATAAAAAAATTGCCTTTCATTAAGAATCGATTGTCAACACCTTAAACCAGGGAGGCGCGAACAGTCCAAAATATTTATTTACTCTTTAAAACGTGTCTTTATTATTATATGAAATAAAGGATAAGGAGGCGCGTAGATATTTTTTTCTTCAAAGGGAGGCGTAACATAAAGGTTGGAAACCGCTGCCTTAAAGTGATATTTTAATAATATAATAGTCTTGGGTGACATGAACTTATAAGAATACAATGGGATGTCGGGACAGAAAACGTTTTCCTAAGGATATCGATATGGCCAAATTACTTAAAATTATAATAAAGTTACTTGATATAAAAGTATCGCTCTTGGTTATACATAAATAATTTAACTAAATAAGCCTTTATAGCTACGTTACGGAGAGATCAATATTATATGTTCGTAAAAACAATGGAAGAACAAAATTCAGTTTCACAAACATTTTACTCGAAAAATATGTGCATAAAACAAATGTAGGCCATTTAAAATCTGCGTAATATAAATTATTTATTTTTGCCGTGCCGTGGAAAATAAATATATTTCCATTACGCTCTTTATTTCATTAATTTTGATGCTTCCGAGACATGCCAAATTATCAAAATCGTTATCGTGCGATCAGATTGTGTCAGCTTTAAAACAAAGCATCGAGCCACACCGTATGATGAGGTCCTGGATGCTTATCCGAGTTTGCGCTGCGATTTTATGGTTTTGGGGTCCGAGCCGGTAGTAATTATGAGAGGGCCTGCGGG
The DNA here is from genome assembly GCA_031772345.1 of Himalopsyche anomala. Classification (NCBI taxonomy): domain Eukaryota; kingdom Metazoa; phylum Arthropoda; class Insecta; order Trichoptera; family Rhyacophilidae; genus Himalopsyche; species Himalopsyche anomala. The sequence goes on along the minus strand of CM062837.1, from coordinate 1,488,967 downwards.
TAACAGGACCTTTTCATCTCGCTGGGAACTTCCGGGTCGCGTTTCGGCCACCGCGGACCCTACACTTTTGATTAAAGGCTCGGTCCTTAATTACTTTCGACGACGAAATGTGTGTTTTTGAAATGCGGAATGTCACAATGTTAAAAAAAAAAAACGTCAAAGGAAATGAAAATATGTAACTCGCTGCAGCGTTGGATTTTTTTATTATATTTTTTGTTAGACAACGATTAGTAGGGACGGAGGTAATTAAATTAACAACGAAAGCATTGTCGGCTCAAAATCAATACCCTCTCTTTTTCAATTGCATTAATTCAGAAAAACAGAAGAACATAAAATATGAGGCGGTATCCTCAGTATTTATTTCTCCAGTATCCTAATTCAAATAAATAAGTTAAATATCGACATCATACAGAGTATTTCTAGATGATCAATTATTTATTTACATGACAGTAGAACCTCGATTATCTGGATGGTATAAAATTAAATTTGAATCGTTCAAATTACGTACATTGACACAGATTTTGTCACTAACGACCCGGGTTTCGCCTTTCGGCATCTTCAGGCGTTCAAGTGCACGGATGAAATTAAACTGACGCTTAGTAAATGAATGTTTCGTGTTTATATAAGAAATAAATATATCATTAAGTTTAAAGCCATTGCTGGCGAAAAGGATTAATTATCCCATGGGAATGACCACAGATTTGAATGGTGAGTAGTTTTAAGAATTATATTTATTTTTGTTTGTCGGAAAAGGTTTTATGATTATATTTATATAGTGTATAAAAGTGGAGAGTTAGTGACAAAATCTGAGTGAATGTATATAATTTGAACGATTCAAATTTAATATTGAAGTGCCACCAAGCACCTTCAGTCGAAATCTTAAAGCATAAAATTAAAAAAAATTCTACGGATTTGCTGCTTATTCATGTGTTTATGGGGGGAAAATGTCACGTCTATAATACAACCAACTGTTAAAGGTTTAATAAAAACATTCAAAACTTTATCTTCGCTAAATTTTCAAACAGACAAGTGACAAAATAGTGAGAAAACCGTCATCAGCTTCAAAAAGAAAATTATTATAAAAGACTTGCTACATGGCACCAGATAGTTGGAGTTCTTTACGTGTCAATGAAAAGATCACTAGTAAGATCCAACAACGCAGTAGAAAATGATATAGAATACATGTTAATGCATATGCTGAATGCGATGAAGTTGCAATGTAAACTATCCTTGATTCCAAATATTAAATGATTTTGAGACATCTGAAAAAATATCTACCCGAGAGGAACAAGATCAATGAGAGAAATAGGATATTTGTGATGAAGGTATATTGGTCCGACACATTCTGAATCTTATCTCTGTTTAGATATCGCCATTAAGACAAGAATAATGTAAATTAAAACAACTTATGTGTTTTTAAATTATTCGCGATTTGGCAGTTTCATAAATAACAACTAGCCTTAAGTAAGTGCACACCGAGTGAAATTTACTAGTCTTTCTTTGTCAATTATGATTTTTACGATCATAAGATTTTTAATTTTTAATTGGGGATGAAATTAGTCCGAATAATCGAGTTACTAGACTCAAAAAGAAAAAGTGTATTATTTTGACTATAAGAAACTTGCAGTCAATTTTCGAAATAGTCATAGAAGAAATAAGTACGTAAATATTTACATAATCAGTTAACTTTTATGATATAATTGCGATGTTGTAAAGCAAGCAAAAATTTTAATGTTGTACTTTTTGCTGGCGCGTGATGCTTTTTTTCACCGCCGTAATTGTTGACTGGGTATTTTTTATGCGCTGACTTCCTGTTTGTGACCGAACCTATTAACTATGAGATTATTACGTCGTAAAAGACAGTGAGCAAAGGGTTAATGCTGCACTTCCAAGTGTCGTCTACGGTGCATCAAAAGTTAAATTATGTCCACCTGTAGTAACTACATACACACATTCTGTGAGTGTGATAAGTTTGTATTAGAAATATTATATTTTTTTTAAATTTAAAAAAGTAACAATATCTTAGACTTAGTTAATATTAATCGCAACGTTTCTGAGCAATTGGGAACTCAAATCAATATACCCAATAAGACAAAAAATAATATTGTAAAGAAAAAACTAAATATTGAGAATACGAAAAAAAAACATTTACCAACGTAACGTAACTTGAACAAAAATATAGATTTGATTTTATCTTAAAAATATATGTTATTAATTATAAGGAAACCATTCGTTAGCTCAGTAAAATAAAATAAAATATTTTTTACAGAAAATGTTGAAATTACGTTTTACAAGAACGTGTATAAATAAAATAGTAAATTAAATAATAACAAGCTATCAGTAGTTCGTTCGTGGCACTACATTACAAAACCATTTAGTTAATTTTATGACTAATTTAATTTTACCAATTTTGAAAACATAAAAAACAAATACATAAAACCGCAGTCTGCGATTTGATGAATGGGGCCGACTAATCTGAGCCGCGCATAGTTTCGTGATGAATCGAACATAAAATGGGATCCCGATAAAATTTCCGGTAAAATCCCGGTTCATCATAAATCAGCCGCTAATTTTTAGCGGAACGCTGTCAATACTGCGTGGACGTTTAAGTTGGCCTATAAATCAATCACTCGTTTAACGACTGCAGACTTACCTACTTCCACGATAAAAAGGCACCCGCCCGTTAGCCGATTTACCTCATTATTAATTTACGGTATTACGTGGAAGTTTTCGCCGTACAGAAACGAATCGAGGGCCATTAATTTCCAACTAATTAAATTAATTAAATCGGTCTCTGCAGGTTGATTAATTAGCAATCTGCGAGACTTAGTGTAAAATTGTAGATACATAAAATTGTTACGTCATACTTAAATATTCAATTCATAGTATTAATGAAAATAAACTCACACATAGAAACACTACAAAATTGATATATTGACAGGAAAAAAGTATAAATACCATCGATATTGTACAAAGCGAAATTTTTTTAATTACATTACAGTGGAACCCTCAATTACACTACCCCGAATTACGCGCTGGCTTGAAATATTCGCCGCAAATCTCCCAATTGCACTGTCGTATTCCATTGTCGTTGCTACGAGACGGTCGTTTGTGCGGCGCATACAGTCAAATGTTGGCTAGCGTATGTGTATTCAACACTATGTGTTGGATTTTGGCGCGCTTTGCATTTTATCACTTAGTAACTAAATATTTCGTCCATATTTTTTTTTGCAAATCTAAGGGAAATCTTAGTTTTACATTTTGTGCGGAAAAAACGAAATCCTTAATTTTGTATGAGATTCACTACCCCAATTACACTGTCCCGACTTTAGTTTAAATGGGGGTTTTACTGTATTTAAAATGAAGTAATAAGTATGATAAATTATTTGAAACTTTCAATAAATCAATACTGTTCAATGGTGTATAGATATTTAAAAGTGTTTTTTAAACATTTTGTAATGTGTACATTAAAAGTAGTAATCAGAAATGTGTGGGTTTCATAAAATAGTCGATCCGATCCTGCCGTTGTGATTCACGAAACCCCAGCGCGCAAGAACTGCGGTAGGCTGCTCCCAATTAAAGCCTCCATTGTCCTTTTTTTGTCAAGTGCCGAAATTAGACAGATCCTGTGTGAATAATGACGCTTCTCAGAATATTTAATAACGTCATATGTTCTCAGCTAAGTCTCGTACAAAAACATTTTTGGGGATATTACGACAAAACGTAATTACATAGCATTTGTAAAGATACGTTTGAGATATTAACGTCGATTTGCGAAATTCTTTACTGATTACATTTGGATTTTAAAATTCGACGAATAGTAATAACTCAAATATATGTAATATGTTGAGATACCACACAAGACGGTAATTTTCTAGTGGCTTTATATTATATATTAAAACATCAATTTATGAGTTATGATAGTTTTGTATTAATCTTTTGTAGAATATTTCTCTAATCGTACGGTAATAAATTTCAATGTAACCGACCTTTCCGCTGTCATTATCTGTAATAATTTTCGATGGAGATGTTGAAGTTTTTCTTACCTGTAACAAAAGAAAAACAAAATACGTTAAATTAAAATAAATTGTAGAAAAATATATTTCTTACCCAGGCCCGGCCCGAGCACAAATCTCAATTGACCTTACGCGCCTGAACCCGACCCACGGACCGAACCGGGTAGGAGCCCACGGGTCAAGGCCGGGCCCGTGCAGACCTCTTGGCAGGCGCTGAATTAGGATTTTAGTAATATCTACTCATTTAGTTCGTTCCGCGAGGCAGACATCCCCGAGCCGACCCTAGTTACACCTCTAAATATGAATGGCCATTGTGAGTTTTCGTTACACGTTATATTACATAATGATATTAAATTGAATCGGTTCAATAATAAGAGTGTTTATACAACGATATTATATGAGAAAGATAAAAAAAAGCCCTAAAAGGAATTAATTCGAAGTATGACTGAAAAATAATTGATAAACATATTTTAATTTTAAAAAAAAACCAGATGGCATTGATTAAGTAAAGTGATTAATAATGAATAAATAAGTTTCACTTGGTCTTTTTTAGCTGCATTCAACTAAAAATTGGTTGGCAACTTAAATAATACTATTAAGTTAGAATATTAAAATCTCTAAATCAGTACTAGCAGGAAAATTACTCCCAGGGCGTAAGGGGCTGCCATCATAGGTACTGGGAAGAATAATCTTCATGGACGAAGCAAGGTGAGTATAACACGTCCTTTTCTTCGTAAGTTTCTTTTTCAGGTTCCAAGTTGCACTAAAAAAAACCTTCGCCTTAAGGCTATGCATCGTCAGGGGAGCAACTTAAACTTTTCCAACTTTAAATCAAGAGTTATTCGGAAAATTTTCTTTACTTTTCGTTGTTTTGTTTTTCGACGGTTTGTTTATGATAATAAATGTTGTTTTTTTTTGTTTAGTTTATTTTTCGTCCGCTATAACAAAGTGTCATTTCGAGTTAACCGCGTTAAGGTAGCAATTTTATAAAAGTTCAAAAAAACAGTCGGCGAGAATTAAATTAGGATGTGTTTTGAAGGGTGAAAAAATTACATTCAGATTGTAGGTGCTGTATAAAATACATTTTTTCTCACGTGTGCAAATTTTATTAACAATATTAAACTCAACACAACCACTTTCGACATCCATAACACCATACCAACAAAAAATGTTTTGTATCGTATTTTTAATAAATAATGAAATGCAATTTTTTTATTTACTTCAAAAAAAAATTTTTTCATCATTTTAAATTAACACTAGAAGAGATTTTATTTGACAATGTTTTTTTTTGTTTTAAACCATGTCCGCTCCCAATGTGGAGCATATGGACTCCTAATGGAGTTTATCCCAACAGAAGTGTTTTTTCGAGAACTGCTTGTTACTCAGTTGCTCAACCTATCTTTTTTCAAAGAGAGTAGGGATAGAATGATAGGGCTAGGAAAGGATTAGTGGTAAGCTAATCGCTCTCGATACACCCCCGTTCATAGGATAGGATGGGTGAGAGGGGGGAATTCAAGACATCACATACATCCATGCCTTTGAACAGAAATTCATAAATCGATTGAAAAATCAATTTATAAAACTGTCCGTACCGGGATTTGAACCCGGGCCCTCCGTAGCCGAAGCCAACAACGTTGACCAATCGACCACAACGGCGGCAATGTTTAATTAATCATTGATAATTTATTTAAAAAAAAATACAAATAGAGTGCTTCCATTCTTCGACAAAGTGAAATTGAGCGATTAAAGTTCCAGCAGATTTGGCATTGGTTTTTTGACACAACATCTATTTGTATACATTTTAATTAAAAATATAATATGATAATACTAAAACTATGCTAAATAAAATGTATCTTTTCTGATAAATAAAAAAACAACTTAATATTGGAAATACTTCAATATTTTTTATTGTAATTAATTAAAGTTGACAGTTTTTGAAATTGAAATACTTGGACACTGCACTGCATCGCACGAACGCTTTTAATATAATTAAATAACTGCTTTGCGTAACTATTTGAAGGTTTAACATTTTGACTTAATTAATATAAAAACCCCAAATAAAGTAAAGTAATAGAAACACACTTAAACTTGCGGTGTATGCATTAAAATTTAATGCTTTTCTAGGGATTTATAAATTGAGAAAAACATTTTAAAACAGTCGTAAAAGTACATATAATTTTAAACGCCGAGATCACAATCTCGCGCGGTCACATAAAAATATACCAATAATTTTAATCATAACCATAGTAAAAAGTTTTATTTTTTTCGCGTCCAGCGGTGTTTAATGCATTCTAAAGACTTCCTCCAAGGTTAATTATTATTATTAGAGATCACGGTGTGTCAGGGAGATAAATTAAAACCAACATTTTAATGAGCCGTAAATCTGCTCATAGAAATGAGATTACGGTTTCTGGGAAGGTGAACGTGAGAATTAGTATGTACGAGGTATGAGTATATGTATTTGATCTTCCTATTGCTTTGGTATGCTTACGAATCGTGATTTCAAATAGTTTAGTGCTTAATTTAATGTATTATGATATTAACTTGCTGTGTGCAATGATATCTCTCCTAGTTCGAGAAGCATTAAAACCATTAGTTAGAATATATTATTAAATTGTATGCTTTACTATCAATGAATGAATCATGGTTCTAGGAATCAAATTCAGCACAAATATTAACATTACATACGTGGATCCATGTTTCATCACTTTTGAGACGATAACTGTTAATTCTAAAATTATATTATATGATCAAAAACAAGTTGGTTTCCCAACACCTCCCATTGTGTATATGCAGCCAACGTTTTATGGCCGTCTTCCACAACGTTATCGACAGAAAAAAGGAGTCTAACCCTCAAATTCATGGTCCAAGCAGAGCTGCACGGGACTAGCTATGAACCATGCACTAGTGTGATTGAAAAAAATATATTAATAAAAGTGTGACTAGCTCAGTCACCTAAATCAAAATAATACTAAGTATCCTGTGTATAATCCGTATACTGAGAGCTCTTCGTTATAGACGAGTTTATTCAGTCGAGTGGTAAACGTCGTTGGATTCGGTCACGGGTTCAAATCTCAATACGGACACTTAATAGAAATTGATTTTCAATTGATTTATGAATTTCTGTCCAAAGGCGTGGATGTTTGTAATGTCTTGAATTACGTCCCATCCATTCTATCCTAAAAACAGACGTAGCGGTTAGCTAACAACTAGTCCTGTCTTAGTACTATCCTTCTATCGCTACTATCATTGAAAAAAAATGCTAAGAAACTGAGTAACAAGCAGTTCTAGTAGAAACACATCTGTTGAGATAAACTACATTAGGAGTCCATATGCTTCACACTGGGAGCGGACGTGGTTTAAAAAATACATACAAACGTTATTTTCATACAGAAGAGAGAAAAGAAAGGTATGAATAGTGATTATATATACATATGTATGTAAAGTTTATAACAGTGCTTCATTCTTTTAACATTCTTTGTGATAAAATATGAACATGTCCTGAAATAGGGTCCGCAGATAATTATTTTCAGATTTAGGGGTCCGTGGCATGAAAAAGGCTGGGAAGCACTGGTTTACTATATTGAATACAGGAAATAAAAGTGAAAAATACAGAAATGTTCAGAGTCACACAGAACATTTTTGCATACTAACATTATTCTTTTTTGGTAATTACTGGCTTTTTTATTTTCTGTATTAAATTATGAAAGCTATTATGCTGGCTACTTGAAATATAAGAAATTGTTCCAGGACACTTAATTACTCGGTAGGGGTAAAAGCTGATAGCGTAAAATTAAAACATTTTAGTAAAGTGACTTTATATTCATTATAAATACAATTATTTGTGATATTTAGTCCTGCTGCAACCAGTGTTGCGCGCACGAATTACTTAAAAAATTAAAATGTGTTTTGTTAAAAATCAAACAAGCTTTTAAGCGTGGGCTGGCCGCAAAATAGGTAACATCTGACTGAGCCTGCTCCGAAATTTAACGACTGAAATTTCGATATAAAGCCATTAACTTCGATTCTAACGAACCATGAATACTTTCAGCGACCGTGAAATGTCATTTAAAACTTTATGTAAAAGACTCCATCTCGAAATCTTTGTTCTTTTTAATCACCATCTTGGTTATTTAGTCAGAGGATAATAATTATGGTTGGGCATTAAAAACGTGCCCTTTGAAAGTGTTTCGATCCAAGCGACCGGGAGATTAGTTCTTTGGAGTGACGAATCGGTTTCGGCATCCTTGACTTAATATTTTTATTTATATCTAAGGCTTATTTATGAATTGACTGACAACCCTACTAATTGTAAGGACCGTAAAATATTGCACATATCAATCACATAGAGGTCGACCATGTGAACTATTAAACATATAACCAATTTCATAGAAACCAAATTTGTTATTCATTGACTTTGCAGAACTCCATTATAATAGGGTAAAAATAGCAACGTATTTAGTTATACAGTTTTTATATATATTTCGTCTTTCGCCATCGTCAGAACTATGATTAAACTTACATTTTTCTCAGCAATATATACTGGCTCCGAAGAGATACACAATGCATCATCTAACATCCTAATTCAAACTACAACTACAATATTACACTTGACTAGTGTTTCGAAGAACGATAAACAATCTGAGGTTTTAAAACGTCAATTAGGATAAGTTAAAGTAATATTTATTATTAATTACATAACATTAAATTTATTGACTATGGCGTTAGTGTTTAGAAAAACAATAAGCAATATGGGATGATCAGAACTGGTTTCGCTCACGACGATGACGTTGAAAATGTTTATCATAAGCGAAAACGGTCCTAGTCATATAAAATAAGTGTGGAATTAGTAAAAGAGAATGCTTTATGTTTTGAATTTAATGTCTTTCTACCAAGTATTACTAGTTAACACCTTAAAAGTGATCAGATAAGAGGTAGCAAAAGCTAGGCCTCGATTTTACCGAAAGCTCTGATTGAATATTAAAACTCAGGAGTTTTGGTTGTTATTTCACTTTGGTCTTCTTCACGGCATGGCTTTGGATCCACTATTGCCAATCTCATGTTATATCAATAGCAATACCCGCCGCCACTTTAGTAAGGCTGGGAAGTCTTAGAATAAAATAATGTCATTTTTAAAACAATAAATGGTTTTTGAAAAATACAGTAGTTACTGCCGTATTACCAGAGCAAGACAGCAGTTTTTTTGCCGATTAATTACTGTCATTAATATGAGCCCCTAAAAAGGTGAAGTGAGCTAAGTGGTATTTTATGAAAAACTGAGTTACGTGCCCTATAATATTATTCTACATGTCATATTTTAAAAGTGATACACACTACAATTGGGTTTTCTACAAATATGCAATCCACCAAATCACCAAATAAAGATGTGCAATAGATTCGTTTTTACCATTTTACTATAATAATTGGCTCACTTCACCTCTCGAAGGCTCATATGTACTTGCGCAAAGAAACGGAATTATTGAACTAAATAATAAATATAATTTTAATAATTAATAAATACTAGATGAACAGGAATACAATTTTCAGACGACAAGTTTGTTCGCACAAGAATAAAAAAAATAATTATATAAACGAATTTATTTAACTTCGTTCAGTGTATGTATACAAAAAAAAGTTTATTTGTATTTTAAAATTAAATTCAAAGATTAATAAAAATATCTTACCTGCTACGAATTTTAATTTATCCAATCTTATTCACAATCAACGCTTCAGTGTTTTTTTTAAGATATATTTTATTTTGAAATAAACAGATAAGTCTTCTCATTATTTCGTAAATTTACATATTTTATTAATCAAAAAAAATCTTTTTCTTTTAAATTGCCTTTATCACACTATTCAGCTACCGTTTTATAAGGCTTTATATGAATAAATATGCAATGCATATAAACAACGAGATAAAAATCTAGTTTCCAGAATCTAGCATCAAAGTGAAATCAAAAAACGAGTAGGTGTAAGTTTTTCATAGTTTAGAATTATTTATAACTAGCAGGTAAAAGAAGCTAATGGAACGATGTCAAAATGTGATATTTATTCCGTCACAAAATAAAGCGTCAAATAATTCTTCGATTTTTAAAGATATGCCTTCATGGCAGCTTATCTTTCTCGACTTACTTTCTTATCAGATCTGTAATAAGAAATTCTAAGAAGATTTAACTCACGCAGACAAAGGCGCAGAAATATGTGGTACTATACATTAATTATTATAATTCTTAATGTTTTTTTTCTAAATTCGTAGTATAAAAATATCGATTCAAAGCACATATGATGACGGTGCTTTCTGAATCTTCAATATTTTAAATTGAAGCGGGCAATCCTGTCAATTCGAGGCCATCTGTGACTTGACGGCCTGATGGTACCCAAAAACGAAATTTGGGTCGTTAGTGATAAAATATATGAAAGTGTACAAAATTTAAACGATTCAATTTTATAACTTGAGCATGATTAATTAATAATAGCAAACTATGCATTCAAATGAGATTATGCGCATGGAAATCAAATGTTGATACACAAATCAAATCATTGAATAGTCTTTTAAACGGAATTTATGTTACTATTGCAGAGAATATTTTTAGAACTATAAAAAAATTATTATTTTGTCACCTTATTAAAATATAGTTCTACTAAGTAAATGCCAATTCTATCGATAATAATATTCAAACAATCTTTAGAAGCGATAAAAGCGAGACCCTTTCTTTAGGATTTTATTTAAAAAAGAGACGTTTTCGGAAAGAATCACAATTCAATGATCGCTTTTAGGGTGTTCACTGTGGTGGAAAGGCATTGTATTAAAAAAAAAATACTCATTTGTACTACTTAAAATGTTATTTAATTAATAAGATCAGGACCGGTTACGCTCACAACGAACATTATCAACTGATGTATTGATTGTACTTTACATGTAGTACAAATAAGTTTTTTTTTTTTTAATAATTACACGGTATATTTTTTATCAAAACAGTATTTTTATAACACCAACGAGACATTATGTTTTTTTTCTCGTTAAAACGATATAAATATATTAAATAAAGTAAAATTGCGTTTAATGGAATAAATTTTAGACGATATATATATATATTCCTCTTTTATTCTCCTGACATGAAATTTCAGCACGCTGCTGACTTCCATGATTGCATTCATTTTGTTGACATTGAAATAGCGACAGATAAATAGTGAGATAGCACAAAAATCCCATTATAACGGCTGAGTTTTATTAAGGCGTAAGGCCGTAGATCACGGGGGACAGATCTTCGACGGAGATATCGCTAACGGTACACTCCGTCTTCCGCGAAGAGGTATTTTTATGTTTCCCTGGTGTATCGGCTGCTCGGTATAAAAGGGAAATCGTCGCCCTCTTTCATGGCAAAGGAAGAACCTAAGGATGTAATATTCAAAGATAATCGATACTTACTATTTATTATTTGTAAGATTTTAAGACATGACTCAATGGGCAAATTCATCATGCGTAAACTACCGAATCAAATTGAAATTAATTAATTATGTAGAAAATAAACACGATATTAAAGAATAATTTAAACAATGAGTACATGATTAACGTAATTCAGATGTTCGTAAATAACAGATTGAGTAAGGAGTAAGTGAAAAAATTTACCATTTAGGATAACGCCTAGAGCAGGGGTGGTGGACCTTTTCATTTCAAAAGGCCACATTAATTTATCTGACTCAACGTAAAGCCGCTGTATAAAAAACGTTCCGCCATAAAATATATTTTTTGTACAATTTTTTTATCAAAGTGAAATATGTATATTGCATTATAAAATATCCAGATTTATTTTTTAAAAAAATGCACAAGTCAAAAGCCAGCATCAGAGTAGCCAAGAGGCAGCAGGTTACCCATCACTGGCTTACAGCATCGATATTTTATGTTATATATAATTCAGGGCTGTGGAGTCGCGTGAAAAAAAGACGACTCCGACTCCGAGGAAATTTTTCAATAATTTCATTTTATCTTATGTATATGTATACCATCAGATCATCTTTAGTCAGCCAAGCATGAAATGTTACTACTGTTACACTATTGACTATTTTGTTTAAATACACATCATTAAATATATTTTTCAAAAAAAAAATCGAGCCGCTCATTTTTAACGATTCCGACTCCGGCCAAAATACCGCGACTCCTCGACTCCGACTCCGACTCCACAGCCCTGAGATAATTATATTTATTATCAAAGATTATATGTATTTATGCCGATCAGACATGATTAAAGAAAATTGACTTCTTCTAAGCCTGCGATACTGAACAAGCAGCCCATTAAAATTTTACGTGAGGCCCAAAAAAAGCCCTAGTCACCGGATTCGTTTTAAAACATCTAGTATTGTTTGCAAAAATATATGCAAGCAAATGATTACTTTAGGTACATTTGTATGTACATTGATGTCATTATATGTTAATGAGATTTATAAAAACTTTGTTTATTTCTACAATAAAGGAGCCTGTTATTATCTAAGTAACATATAATGAATTTCATGTTTAGTCTCATAAGTAACGTAATATTGATCTAGTACATTGGGACTTGCATACGTCTCTATTTAAATCTTGCGTAGATGAAAAATTACAGAGTTTGTTGATTAATTAGGGAATTGTAAAGATAACATCTGCTAGCGGTATATTATCTTTGAAAGCGGTTTAACATTCGAATAAATTATCTTGTGATACGTGGAAAACATATTTCTATAGCGGTTTGATTTACGTTGGACGCCAGTGAGATATATTGGAATTTGCACGAATTATTACTTTATCTATTTATAAACTGCATTCAAAATAATTTAAATACGTATTCATTTGCGTTAACGGAGGCTTATAATTACATATTCGTACTAACCGAGTGGTAAAGTTACAGTACACCAAAAAAAAATTTACGGCTTTTTAGACACACAGTTCACTAAAAATAACGAATTCTATATTTATACACAAATTGTTTGTTCTAGCACGATTCTAAGACACAAAAAACACAGAAGCAGATTTCATAATATCAAGAATGTCAACAAAACATGTCAGTTATACAAACAAAAGGCTTCATTAGATCCTTATACATTCGACGTGTTATTTCTAGCAATGAAAGCGGTTTATGTCCAGTCCAGTGATTATTTTTTCTTAATAGTACATGTGAGAAAATTTACTTCTTATGTGGTTTAGATTATTACATATTTATATGATTTTCTATACAACAATGCTGTTATTTTTTCTGTAATTAATACTAAATTTTTAGATTAATTTTATCATTTTTAACACGGTTTTTGTTGAGCGTATTTACCGTGTAAAAAACGATGTAAGTGTAGTCGTTTTAACAGTCACGGATCCGAATTGTAAAATAGATGCATTCTCAAAGTGTTTGTATTGTTTTCATATATTAATCACCCAATGCGTTTAATTGACATTTAATAAGAACTGTAAATGACACGCAGCCATTTTTAAAAATAATTTCAGCTTTTCTCAATATAGTAAGTACCTAATGGTCAGTTTACAGTGCTTACACCTTATAATGAATGAAATAATAGGTAGTTCACTATTTTACGAAAAAAATGTATTTTTTGTGATGATTTTTTCTTGTTAACTCAATCCTTTTGAGGTACCAGTTACCGGGTGAGTCACGAATTGCATTAACCGAAAAATTGATCCGAAGAGAATCGGTGGCGATTCATAATATTTAGGAATCGATCGGTGAGTAGGATACGGGAGAGCAGAATAAAAATCGTGAAAGTATTTTTTCACCACTTCTCCACAGTGCCAACCAATTATGGAAGATATATTATTTCGAACACCGACGTTGCATTGCTTTTCAAGAAAGGATAAAGATTATTGTAAATTATTTAAGACACCCGGTCCACTTTTTAAGAGAACGATTATATTTCGTAATGGACAATGACAGCAGCGAATATCTCCTATGCTTAAAAGCAAATACGATTGTATTTGTAAGGGTGTTCACTGTCAATACTTGGTGGATCAAATTCAATTTGTTTTTGTATTAATACCACTGTTCTAATACACGTTTGTATTAATATCTCTGATCAGTTGACAGTGCTTGTTGTGAGCGAAACCGGTCCTGATCTTGATAAATAAAAGTGGAAAAAAGTACAAAGCAATATTGTGTTTTACTTAATACAGTTGTATTTACTTTTAAATATAAAATAATTTGCGTGTATCTGTTTCTTATTGTACTTTAATTTTAAATAAAGAAATTAATGTTAATACAAACACAATATTCCTTTGTACTTTATTTCACTTTATTTAATAGGTCAGGACTGGTTTCGCTCATTGCGAGCATTCAGTTGATAATCGGTCCTGGCCTATTAAATAAAGTGGAATAAAGTACAAAAGAATATTGTGTTTTTATCAATATAATGCCTTTTCACCAAGTACATATTGACAGTGAACACCCTAAAAGAAATTAATGGTTATGTGAAAAAAAGAATCATTTTGCGCGAACATAAACAGCACGTTTTAGTTTTTCATACATGTTTGATACTTTCTTATGTAATATTTTGATTTTCGAAAACAATGTACCGCGTAAAAAAAGAAAGGGTGTACAACGCACATTATGAAATCTTAACTTTTAAGTATGTTTATATGAATACATATTATATATAATCATATCACAAAAGAAATCAAACATATTTTAACGTATACAATACCAGTTCTAACATCTGAAAAAGATATGAAATACGATTTCCACATATACATAAGTATCAGGACACAAGAACCATAAAAGGTATTTGAGAGAATATTATATGAGGAAGTGTAAGCTATCTTGATTACTGTTCGTATTATCATTTGTAACATTGTATCGCTATATTTTATAGTACCTACGTTATTCCAGAATATGTGTAGTATTCTACCCTCCTGATCGATTGCAACATTTTCGCGAAATGGGTCGTAAAGCAGAACGCAAGAAGTTATGGTTTTCTTCGAAATTACTATAATCAAACATTGAGTAGTGTATTTTAAAATATACGAAGTCGTTAATAGTTTTATTGAAGTTAATGCATTTTGCAATATTATATATTTCGTCGAAGAGCACAGAAGATAAAGTTTCGCAGTATTAAATAAATAATTATCACTGGCATTTACCAAATGAGTATTATTATAACTCTGTCACTTTTCTGCTTCCCTAATTCTTTTATTTTAATCGCAGAACAAAATTATTAAATAAGTTATTTAAAAACGTGTTAAATGATAGTTTTACATTATTTTTAAAAATCACTTTAAAGCTATTTCGGCTTATGCCATCGTCAGAACTACATATGTTTAAACCTGCATACACTCAGCTAAAAAGAATTGCCTGGGTAGCCAGCCAGCCATATCGGCTAATTTCCATATATTGTTTGATTTGACATTTACTTGGTAGATCTCCATTGTATGTAATACGGTAAAAAATATCAATGTATTTAGTTTTACAAATAGCTATGAACTGATTTTGAAAATTTTGTAGAACTAAATACGTTGATATTTTTTACCGTATTACAATGGAGTTTTACAAAGTAAATGACAATTCAATCATTACATATAAACTGGTACTAGAAAAATGATATTTTTAAGTGAAAAAAAAAAACTTATTGAAAAACATAAAGAATAAAATGAACATAAGATAAAGGTGAATAATATTGGTATATGTATTTAATATCAATATGTAAATCCTAAAGTGGAGTGTATTTTACAAATTTCTTACGTAAGCGTAGTTTATATAGGATTTAACCTGATTAAAGTTATGTATTTGCGGTTGCATTTATCGCTGTTTACCACAAACTTACTAGGATTCCGCTTTCTGTTAACAATCCGAGTAAACATCTGAGGAGCAGGGTAACAGAAGTGTTTGTCCGGAAGATGTAAGCAGACATGCCGCCGAGAAGCGTGGTGCACTTCGTGTTGACACAACTCGCGCACAGATAACGACGTACAAATATAGCGGACACCGGTTTGCTTTACTGTTTGCCTGGTATTTACTTTCAAAGAAATATTGATATTACTATCAAAAATGGAATTCGAGAAAATACACAAACGTTTTCCCATCAAATGGAAAGGTCGTGTTTATAGAGAAGCAATTCCAATAACATATTCGTATACACGTATTCTTTATTACAAATTTTCTTTCGTAAAAAATACGCCCTGTTTAATAAAAAATATAAGGTAACACGTATTTTTCTATTTTATAAGTTAAAACGAAAACTAGCAAAGCTGAGCGATAAAACATTATCAATTTTAAATATGTAGTACATTTATAAACACAAATTAAATAACTAACTAAAAAACTTCAAATGCAATCAATATCTTTTTTTCAACAGTTTTTGATTTTCGCATGCCAATCTCCTCACCTTAAAATGCAATTAATTGAGCAGTATAACTAGTTTTTTTAGTAACAGTTATTCAATATTCATACAAAATTTTCCAAGAAAAATAATTGAACATATTTTAAATACATTTTATTTAATGAATAATCTGGATAATCCATCAATATGAAGTTCAATCAGCAATTCAATTCCTTCGGTATATTTATTTTTCTCTCTTGCTTTTTTCAGCGCACCACAACATCAATAAGCCAAAACGAGACAACTGACAAATGGCATAATTTTTAAAAGTCTTCCGAGAAACATATCGACTCAGCATATCAGAATTCGCGAAATTACTTATACACGTATGTTTATTTGTGGCTTATATACGTACAAGTTTTAGATTTGCATTTTATATTTCGTAAAACTTAATTATTTTTCTATAATTATAGTTTATAAATTATTAATATTTCAATACAACTAATTACTTAAGACAGCTTTGAAGCGGCCTTCCATAAACTGTATTTGATAATATAATTTATTTATCGAATTTGAAACCAATAAGAAAATTAAGGAAGTCATAAAAAACATTATTATAATAAAAAAAGGTGAAAGTATATGATATATTACATATACAGTGGAACCCCCGATTACACTACCCCGAATTACGCGCTGGCTTGAAATATTCGTCGCAAATCCCTCAATTGCACTGTCGCATTCTATTTTCGTTGTTACGAGACGGTCGTCTATGCCAGTGCTCCGCAACCGGTGTGCCGTGAGCCGGATACAGGTGTGCCGCGGTCAAATACATAATGAAAAAATATTTTGACGAAAAACTTCGGGTTTTGCTGTCAAATATGGAGCCGAATATAAAACCTTTGTGTTCATTGAATCAAGCGGTATCACATTAATTAGTAATTATTTTATAATAATTATTAAGATAATTAATAATTGTTGTAAAATTAGTGTATCAATTTAATATCTATATACCTTTTGGTGTGCCGCGGAATTCTAGGAAGAATTTTGGTGTGTCGTAGGTGAGAAAAGGTTGCGGAGCACTGGTCTATGCGGCGCATACAGTCAAATGTTGGCTAGCGTCTGTGTATTCAACAAGTGCCAGGCTATACACGTATAGCCGGACGACTGTCTATGTGTTGGATTTTGGCGCGCTTTGCATTTTATCACTTAGTAACTAAATATTTCGTCAATATTTTTTTTTTGCAAAAAACCAAATCCCTGATTTTCTATGAGATTCAGTCCCCCAATTACACTACCCCGACTTAAGTGTAAATGGGGGTTTTACCGTGTATAATTTAATGAAGACGTCATAATCGACATCCAGGGAAATATTTGAAAATTAATAAAATATAATATTAAAATTGCCTTTGCCAAGTTTTGAAAAGAGCATGAAACATCTAAAACGCTCTCTGAAGGGTTAAATGCAAGCTTTAAAAAGCTCACTG
Organism: Himalopsyche anomala; assembly: GCA_031772345.1. Classification (NCBI taxonomy): domain Eukaryota; kingdom Metazoa; phylum Arthropoda; class Insecta; order Trichoptera; family Rhyacophilidae; genus Himalopsyche; species Himalopsyche anomala. Next base: position 1,471,182 of record CM062837.1, on the reverse strand, counting down.
GATAAGTTTATCGGCGATTTAAAAAGCTGCGAACGATTCGGCGCCGGGTGACTGTGTTAATTTATTTCAGAATGTGCTCCGTCTATGCGGGTGACGTGTAACGGTGACAAATTGCTGAGAATAATAATATAATGCCTAATCACAGGGACACAAAATAATGTCGCCGTTACAAAAGAGTTAAAAATGTTCGAAGGGGAAGACTTGTCTCTACTGCACGATATTGGGTGGCTTAGCGATGTGCTTTGGTTGGCTTAAAGAGATCTAAATTAATGCCTTCGAAAGAAAGCTTAATGTCTTTCTAACGACAACTTATTGGTGTTTTAAGCTTTCGTAATATTTTTGAATTTCTTTTTAAATAACTGTCAGCATTCTATGATGACACCCTTGCTCGAAATAGCACTGAAAATAAATTAGCTCATTTATAAATAGCCGATCACATTTTTTAAAATAAATAGTGTAGCCGACAAGTTTTATGAGTCAGCCCTATCATTTCTGGATGAAGTTATAACCGTGCTACCTATCTAGTATTTTTATCAAACGAAACATGTTTTAAAAAATCCATCATGTTCAGAAACTCCATTACAATTTCGTTTACTTTATATTCATCGAAAGCGGATATTGTTTAAAAAAATACTTTAGTCTAGGGGGGGGGAACCTTTTCAATTTAAAAGGCCATATTCATTTATCGGATTCCACATAAGGCCGCAGTCAGGAAAACGTTGACACCCCCGACCCTTTTTTTTCAACTGTTGAACATATAATGTGTTGATTACGCACTTTTTCCAAACGCTTGTGTGTATTTTTTTGATCAAATTGAATATTTTGATCAAGTCAAAAGACCGCATCAGAAGCCAATAGGCCGCATGCGCCCTTAAGACCGCTGGCTCCCCTCCAATGCTCGAGTCACTTTATTATTACATATTTCATATAGTGGAACATTCATATGATGGGAAATAAAGTTATAAAAACACAATATTCCTTTGTACTTTATTCCACTTTATTTATGGGTCAGAACCGGTTTCACTCATTACGACCGTTGACAACTGTTAAGAAAAATAAAGTTAACAATGCTCGCAATGAGCCAAACCGGTCCTGACCTTTTAAATAAATTGGAACAAAGTACAAAGGAATATTGTATTTTTATTAATAAAATGCCTTGCCATAGTGAGCAACCTAAAAGTGGAAATATAGTAGGTACAGACAGAGCTTCAACATTAAATAATTTACCAATAGTGAACTATGTATTGAAATCTCGTTGGGTCATCGTGGCTTTATTATTTAAGCCTGTCAATAACAGATACAATAACCATTGGTTTCCGTGCGTTAATACATGATGCGAAAATTATCAGGCAATTAAAATTGTACAAATAAATTTCGCGGTACAAATTGCTCGGCTCGGTCACTTTCGGGGGCTATGTTTTGACAGGCCGTAACAAAATGCAAATTGACTGCGACAAACTCATATTTCAGCCGCCCACAGACAAGCCAAAAAAATAAATAATTAGCGACACGTCAGCGCGTGGTTTCTGCCAAATAGTTTTATTCGCAAACAAATAATGCGTGCAGTATTATTTTACCCAGGGTAACTTTTGACAGCTAAACTAAAACAAGTCGAAATTTTAAGCACGTCGACATATTTTTACTCAGCTCTCTCCTCTCTCGGGTGTAAATATAACAAATGTATAATAACTACCTCCAATTTCTATATAACCTGAACTATATATAATACAATGAACCCTGCATCTATTCATCCATAAGGTGCACTCCGAGGAGCTACGGGAAGCTGGGATGACCTAGGAGGAAGTAAAGAGACTGCCGGGGGATAGAAAATCTTGTAACCATGGCGAATATGGATACAAAAATACAACTAATAAACTTAGCCATAATAGAAACAAAATATGACGAATATTCTTTCTCAATCTCGTATCAGTTTTGGAAGTTATTTAAACTGTTAAATAAGTTTCTTCATTTGCCATAACGTCCTAAAAAATAAAGTAATAATTTAAAAAATATATAAGTATTACGTAAAAAAACATAAGATATCGACTGTGGAAAGGAAAAGTACGTAACCCACAGTTTTTTCAAAACAGGTTTTTTTCGATAATCACAATGTATCAAAATTGATACACGTGCTATCAAATGGATGAAAGCTGCAAATGTCGAAATATATCTATATTTAGCTTTTAAGTTTGAAAAAGATGACCTTGTAAAAAATTAAAACCAAGATAAAATACTGAAATAAAGGTTTTTCCTAGACAATTTCTTGAATTGATATTAGATTATGTCAATTAAACACCAGTTTAGAAGTCTCCGTGCACTTTAAGGATGTATATAATTCATAATTTGCATATGACCCAAAATGATCAAAACACAGTTTTTGCGCCCCCTGTAAGTGTGGGTTACGTCCTTTTTCCTTTCCAAAGTCGATAGGAAGAATGTTTTTGTGACTTATTTAAAATGTGATTGCTATAAAGTTAACAACGAAATCTGTTTCCATCATAGATGAATGCGTGATTCAAATAGGTACAGTTATAAAAATTTAACGAAATTTCGAAAGTCGAAATCTCTCGACAGAAAATTTACGCGAGAAAACAGTGCACTTAATTTATTCAGAGAGCAGTGTTAATTTCTCCCACGAGGGAGTGATAACGAAACATTCGAAGTGAAAAATGCGATAAATTTTAATTGGCTTTAATAAGCCATGTGTACGAAATGATATATCACTTCGCGCGAGAGACAACAATCCAACATCTGTTTAGTAAAAGTGTCGCATTTTGATAAATGCGTTTCGAGTTCTGTCCCGCGACATATTACACAAACAAATGGAATTGCAATCGTTTTAAATTGTTTATGTACCGTACAAAACATAGACACAGCGCTTGCATAGTTTGACAGAGATTGGAACAGAGTATAGCAGTCATATTATTTAAGCTTTATCAACTATTAATAATAATATGCTAGTAATAATTGTACTATTCTGTTTGACATAATACATTTAGTGACAATGATAGATCGAAACATATCTTACACAGTATTAAGAAAATAATTTTCGCACTATATAATTATTTGTTTTATTTATGGCAATTCTCAGTTATACAAACGGTTCTTTACGTATTTTAATTTTTTATTCTGGGAGTTTAAAACCGGTTTACACCATATCATAATGACAGTGATAAAGATATATATAAATTAAGTCGAGTCCAGCTATTTTTAGGTAGAATGACTTCTGTTTTAACGGGTGCAGAGGTCAGACTATGGAGATGCATAATGTAAAAAGAAACTTAATTTAAGTTGTAATGGACCCACATGTTAAGCCGCTGCCTTTTTGCTATCATATTCAAAACTAGAGATAAAGAAATTACTCATTACTATCATACTCAATCATAGAGATAAAGTAATTGAAATAGTTTAAACAAACAGTACTTTATCCTAATTATAACACAATATGCATGTGATGCTCACTGTCCGAATATCCAATTTCAATATTCAATATATTATATAATGTCAACTATTCCTCGTCTTCATTAGAGATTAATCTTTCACACTGAATACTAATGAAATCTCCAAATCATGTAACTAAGTGTTTTCCTCGGACGTCCATAACAAAGTGATATGTTTGCTTTTTGTACCTGCTTGAAGTGTGGCTTGTTTAAATACAATAAATATTCTGTTATTCAATTTACGAGAAAGGTACCTACTAAAATTTCAATTTACGAAAATTATCTTTTTTTTACAAGAGTGATTGATGTTCATTGTCGAAAAAAATTATAACAAATAGTTAGACAAGATGGTAAAAAATAATTTATATCAAGGGCGAAGTAGACAACGATTAGATACATCGATGAATTTGAAACGAAGAATAACTTTTACGGCCAGTGCTCTTTTATGTAGTTTTTATAATATATTATATGTCACGGAATATTGTCAGTAAAGCGTACAAGAAAAAAAGTATGAGGATCATCTAAAAAAGACGAAGTCTGTAAACTTGTATTCAATATTCATTAAATTGTCTATAACTAGAGGATTCTGAGATGAAAAAAAGTTTAATCTAAGCCGAAATGGGCAGTTTGTTCTTTTCAAAAGATAAATTGACTCGGTCCAATGCGATGTTCCTAAATCTTGCGAGAAAACATTTTCTCCTCATCCCCCGAGAAACAAATTAAAATTTATTTCGATACAAAAAGAACTAACAGGCTTTCCTTCTGTAACAAAAAAAAACACAGAAAGCGTCAAGGCTTTGTCTCGTAAAGAAAGATATAAATTTAATCAACGTTGCAAAGTTTGTCGGCGATTAAAACTTTCCGTCAGTTTTTGCGGAGAAATGTTAACAACAAGTTATGTTTGTTTGGGAAACAGTGAAACAAAAAAAAAACTGAATAAGAGAAGAGATTTTTCCACAAAGGAGAAACAACACGTCCAAGAATAGGGCTAGGTACAGTATTTTTAACTCCACAATGAACTCATTTTAAGAAACAGAAAAATTACTTCACTTTAAGTCTATCTCTATTTATTACAAATTTGTAGAGATTTTCTCAGTGAATATTTGATCCTGTCATGTTAATCGAGATAGTATAAGGTTATAAGATAAAAAACAGTTTATGTTATTCTACAAGATTTAAAAACGACGGATTAATTAAAATATTATACGCATTTTTCTGGGAATATATATTGTAAGTTTGATTTACTTTGATAAAAACAACTTCCTATGAACAAATGTTAAGCTATCTATTGCCAATTTAAAACGTTCATATTCAACAAAACCATTTCTTAATATTGAACAACATTCAAATAGAATTGATATTCACAATAACTTCATAGTAAATTATTATTATTATACATTTTAACGACAAAACGTCCGATTGAATCGAAAGATAAAACATACAGACATCAAAAAGTGAATTTATTAAAACGGATTTGAATATTAACCCTCCAAGGACGAGCGTGACCATATGGTCACAGTAAACACCGTTGTCTATTGATCCCACTATTCATCCTTTTTCTACCTGAATATGGTTGCTTTCACTCATATTTGGTTAAGAAGGATACATGCTTCAATAATTCATCAACCGCGGGGACAGAAACGGCCAACAAAACCACATGCGATTTTATGAATTTCCATTTTTTTTAATGGACTTTTTTAAACTGTTAAGTTATTTTTTTTTATCAAAACATCAAATTATTTTGAGTTCTTTTGCTAATATATTTGTTTTGAAATTATGTTCATCTAAAGAGGTCAAATTGTAAATATTTAAAAAAAAAAATACGTTTAATATATAAATTACACGAATATTGTGTTTTTATTTATATTATATAATGCCTTTCCACCAAGTATTGACAGTGAACACCCTAAAAGTGAACAAATATGCGTATTGTGAGCTATGTTTAGGTTGGGTATACTTACAAATAAAATTATAATGTCATATACATAAAGGTAAATTAACTGTTTTTCTTTAGTCAATTAATGAAGGTAAAGCTATAGTTTTTGTAAAAATCCCTTTTCATATTGTCTTTAAATTATATGATTTAATGATGGTATTTATAAAAACTAAGAAATCAAACGGAATTCCAGGATATTCTTCATGGTCACAAATGACTACTGCACGCTTAAAAACAAGAGCTGTGAAGTCGGAAAAATTGGAGAAAGATAATTTAAAGATATTTTTTAAATATTTACAATTTAAGCTATATTTCAACCCCGAATGTTTGCGTGCCCATTCGGTAACGCTCGTCCTTACTACTGTCCGTACACAATATTACACGGTAATAAAAGGATGAGCATGACCATATAGTCATGCGAGGATTCTATACAACGATTTTGCTCTTAATTTTTGTTAGGAATAAAAGTTATTCGTGACTTCAATATGACTTAAAAAAAATTTTTTTTATCAAAAAACAGCTCTCGTCTCTGGAGGGTTAACGATAATTTAGAATAACAAGATCACTAGAATTGCCGCCAAAGTAAATAATATTATGAAATAAATATTTTTGTATTTGAAATGGTTTTGTTCCAATAGAAAGTTGCACCTAGATAGTTAATGATTCATGAATAAACAAAAGATAGTATCATGACGCTTATTTCTGTTGCATGTTTGGTTGACGCTGATCTTGTACAGTTCACTATTCACATCACTTAGCCAGAGACATTTATTGAACCGGTTTGTTCAAGCGACTATACAAGATTGATTGATTCCTGTACACAAGGAATGAGCGAATTTTATTGTATTTGCAGATTAATGTATCTCTTAGCCTGTAGTTTATGGATGTGTTGAATTAAATAAAATACCATTTCAATTAATTGTACACGTTATTTACTGTAAACTGTATTTATATTCAAATACTGTGGCTAGGTCGCTAGATCGGCATCTGATGAATCTATTAATACAATTTCATACGCCGTGTTTGGGTCGCTTTCACCCACCCTATAAGATTTTGAAAATGAGATGTGGAGAGAGCTATTGACTAATAACCGCTAATTTACGAACGCCATGCTACCAATTACAACGCAACAAAATTAGAGCGCCGTGCGCTTCATATGCTAGTAGATATTGTATAAAAAGTGAAATGAACATTTAAACATTTTTGTGTACGATTTTTACACTATTTTTTGAATAGCAAGAGCGGTTTGGTTTAATAATTAATAATAAATAATAAATGAACGACACTAAATTTTCTATATTTAAAATGCTTAAAAAATATAAACCAGAATAAATACAGTACAAATTTACTGTAAAAAACATTTTTTTCTATCGATTATGGATTTGTGTCCGAATGCATAGCGGTCTCTATATTATTTTCGACCCATCCAAGTCTTGTAACGACACGTAACGAGAGCGATATCCTTACCACTAGTGTTGCCCTAGTTATAGTCCTATCTTTTCCAACACCGAAATGGGCACTTCAAACAACAAAGTTGTATGATCTTCTCATAAAAAAATCTGCTTAAATAAACTTTATTAGGGGTAAACGTCTGCCCCATATTCGGATTATTTGTATTGTTTATTGTTTGTTTGTATTAAACAATTGAGAAAAATGTTTTTCAACGTGCTACAGGTAGGTGCAAGTGAAATATTGATTATACAGAGAATTCTGTTCGAAATATTCTTCTACGGAAGAATCCGTTTACCACCACAATAAGTTCATGAAGACATGAATATTTTACGACAAAAACATTATAATAATAGTTTATTGAGATAAAAATCTTTTCGCATTTTAGTAAACCCTTTTTTAAAAGGATACATATAATAAAGTTTGTTAAAGATTTGCGATTGTTAAGAGAGCTGGAGGGGGGGGGGGGGGGCATTGTCGCGGCGCGAAACGTCGGGCGGCGGGATTAAGAAAGTTTTTTATGCCCCCCTGTCGTAAATTGTGATGACCGAAGTAAAAAAGGTTATCATTTAAGATGGGCGATGAATAGCGGAGAGCTGTGACATTTTGGATTCGCCGTGACAGCCGAAAGACGCGTAGATTAATTTTACTTAACTGTTTGCCTTGCAGATTATCTGCCGTAGGAAATGGTACCCCAGAGGGCAGCGGATCTGTCATTCTTCGGATGATTAATTCACCTTTTTTTTCTTCATTTTCCTCCGAAAATGAAATATTGAGTTTGTCGGGAGGATTTCCGGAAATTAAATTAATGGTTTTATATTGTTGACAATTACGGACTTTTTGCAGGATTCGTCTGCCGACTTCATTTCAAACGAAAACAGAACGGGTACGAACAAACTCACAATAATTCCATGCAACTTTTTACTTCTATATTTTCATTTATAATCATTTTCCCATTTTTTAATTATTTTGTGGTATTCTTGGCATTTGACCCAATTCTGTATTTCTAAAAGACCAAGATGATTTATTAATATACAAAACAAAATTTTCAGCATTCTTTGCTGTGATTGGTTTTGCGTTTTGTTGGTCTCTTATTTCTTTTCAAATATTAAAAATGCTACATTTTAAAATTCTTTGCATATGTGGGCTTACGAACCTTTATACGGGACGGATGCTATAAACATATGAAGAGAGATACAAATACAGTAAAAATTTTAGTAAAAGAGATTAAAGATATAAAAATAAAAAAAATATACTTTACTGCATGCTACACATTTTCTACCTGTAAATTAACTAAATGCCACTAGTAACAATGCAGTTCTGCATGTGATTTAAATACAAAAAGGAAAAAGCCAAATTATCATAAATGGAAATCAGGGAAAACGATAACTTACGCAAAATACGAATATACTATCAGTATGAGAAAGTAAACATTACATGTCAAATGGAACTTCGTAGAACAAACTATAGAGCAAAATATTTGAAATATGGCGACAAATTTTGGTAATTTGCTCGAATTATTGTGTTTTTTTTATTTAAATGTTGGGTTTTATTTTCGATCCGCAATGTTTTCGTATCCGCAATTGAGGTATCTAGATAATTGCATTGGTTTTTACGGGATTTAGTTAATATTTAGGGAGAAAATCAGTAGCATGTAGTGCACATTCACTTATAAGAATATCGAGGTTTGTATTACATATCATTAAAACAGTATCAGGCGAACATAAAATGGAAAAAAAAGTGCCCAGTTATATTAGGGATCACATTTGCAGTGTCGACTACATTACAATGTATTTAACATTATGTATGAATTCATTGACTTCGCATTCATAATTGATTATGTTAATTGTGTTATAATTTCATTTGAAATAGAATATTCATTGGGACACATTTGAATTTGTTAAAATTAATGGCGGGTAGCGAGAGCACTCTCATTGTGCACTGCACAGTGAACAGTGAACACTCTTGTTCATTAGTGCATGTACATTTTCTCGACGATGCGAAAAACGAGTTGATAGTGAAATAATAATATTCTGTTTGTATTACAAGCTCTGAAAACAGATGTCGCTAGTGCAGTTTGTCCATGCGAAAACGAAATTTACATTGCTAGGCGGGCTATTGTAAAAGTAGTCACAGCAAGCGTAGTTAAAGTTAGCAATACACCTTGAGCTTCCACTACGCATGCGTAGTTGATATTTTAGTTAAGTTGCAATGCTGCAACTGACGCCAAGGATGTGTTTGTACAAATTCAGTTAAGTCATGTGCATTATTATCTGCATTTAATTTTAGGGTTGTATGTCGACAACGAACAACATTTCTTAATATATTTTAGATACAAACTGCTTACTGCGCGTCAGTTCAAGCACATTCGCGTACTTGAAAAGTCTGAAGATGTCGAAAGGAAGAACCCGGGTCGTTAGCGACAAGATTCATGAAAGAGTACAGGATTCAGACAATTCAAATTTGATATATTTTTCTGACAAATGTTTTGCATTACGTATAATTAGACGAACGTCGCAAGGTTTACGAATATTCTTATACTTAAGTTACAAATAAAAAAAAAATAGAAGACGAGAATATAGGCGTAACACGTGTCACATTTTGTAACACGAGTGGAACAAAGTTATTGATTATTGGTTGATTCAATTTTAATATTAAAAATAAATATCCACCAAATTACCGAAAATTTTAGTCTGTATGACTATTTATTGAGGGCTACGGAATCAAAGGCGGAAGTTTTCATATTGTTAATGAATGTTCTTATTAGTATTTATTATCTTTTGATTAAAATATAATTTGCATTGTTTCGTGAAACTTTTATAATAACCGTGTTTGCTATACAGGAATATGTAAACTGTCGCTTTTTTACAAACTCATTTTTTAAATGTACACGTTAGAGCAGGGGTGGGGAACCTTTTCTTCTCTAAAGGCCGCATTCATTTTTCTGATTCAACATAAGGCCGCAGTAAACATTGACTAGGGAATCTTTCGCCGGAAACAATTTCATGTCAATTATTAATGCCCAGAAATTTGCGCATTTTACAAAATACCAGCGTGGGACCTTCCAGGAATGTTCAAATCCAAAATGAACAGAATTACAGAATTGGCCGCAGGTTCCCCACGCCTGTGTTAGAGCCTTATTTAAAAAATCTTACTACGTATAGGAAATTGCCAACTCTACACCATGCCATATCATAGCTCATTTTCGACAAAACACGGAGACTGTCGTCTTTGTTTCCAGAGCTCTCAATCCATCAGTAGACTAAAAACAAGTCATAGCTTTTTTTATAAATAACAATATAAGTGATATACGACAATATATTTTTTTTAATTCATAAATAGAACATCGGGATATAATAAATGTAATTGAAGTGGATCGAAAATGGCGGGTGTCTAAACAATGCGCCTTATTTCATAACATAACTGTAACTGTCGTTCGTACAGAACTAATCAATGGCAGTCTAGTTGCATTAAGCTAGTTACGATCCGCATAAATTATTCAATACGAAAGGGGAGTCGGTGGAATAATCAGTAAATGGCCACATGTTGTGTTTGAATTGTCACCGACAGAAGGGTGGGCGCAGGGGTCACGGAGTCCATATAGTTTTTTTTTATAGCGCACATTCATGTCCGATGTACGTTTGAATGAGTCAAGAGGTCGCGTTAAGAAAGGACGTGTACCGCGTAAAAGACAATATAAAAGGTGAATTAAATGTATCGTTTCATTTTACGACTCTGTTGGTTTAATTTTTGTCTACTAACCGAAGTGGTGTGACTCAGTTCTTGTGAAGAGAATAATAACAATGGCGGTGGAGTCGGATTTGTGAAGTAAGACTGTTCTCATTAGTTGATAATGCTTGTCATTATAGCGAAACTGGTCTTGATCTTGCTAAATAACGGTGAAAGTAGTACAAAGGAATACAGTAAAACCCCTATTTATACTAATGTCGGTACCGTTTAATTTGGAGTAGTGTAATTGGGGGAGTGAATATCATACAAAATTAAGGATTTTGTTTTTTCCGCGAAAAATACAAGACTAAGATTTCCACCATTAGTTTTGCAAAAAAAATAAAATATGGACGAAATATTTAGTTACTAAGTGATAAAATGCAAAGGGAGACAAAATCCAACACATAGACAGTCGCCCGGTTATGCGTGTATAGCCTGGCACGTGTTGAATACACAGACGCTAGCCAACATTTGACTGTATGCACCGCACAGACGACCGTCTCGTAGCAACGAGAATGGATTGCGACCGTTTAATTGAGGGATTTGCGGCGGATATGTCAAGCCAACGCGTAATTCGGGGTAGTGTAATTGGGGGTTCCACTGTAATATGTATTTTTGTAAATGTATGTAAATAAAGATAAATAGGTGCCAAGAAATAAAACCGGATAAACATATTCAATAAGTTGGATATCTCATACAAATATTTTCTTTTCTAAAAGTATCAGGAGAACATAGAAAGCGAACGGTTTCTAATCCCTTTGATTGCTCGGCGTGAGTCAGAACGTATTTCCCGCGGGAAAAGCAGCTACAGTTTTAATTATTGACAGAACCAAACGTCGCTACGAACGGTCCCGATGGGCTTTAGGATATGAATTCCGATTCATGCAATAGAGGTGTACCCCACCCATTAAAACGTCATGTCGCTGATTTAAAAGGTGTCACTTAAGTTATTAATGATCTCTATTATGGTACACACTCGGTTATTTTTCTAATTATTTCCCAACGGGATCATGTTGGTTACAAAGTAAAATCTATACATAAAAATTCATTTACCATTGTTTACAATGACAAATAATCGAATATGCATAAATATAAGAACTGATAACCTACGCTACATAATGTATGTATTTATGTTATCCTGATTTATGAAACTTTTTCTGAAATGGAACATTTTAACGGAACACTTATCTTATTTTGAATGCGGGGTAATTTTTAATAGTAATAATAAAAGTAAAGAAATATGTTGTCAAAAAAATTAGTATTTAGTCAGTAATTATTTTTAAAACATACATATTTATAAATTGGATGGAGTAAATAAAGGTCTTAATAACTTTATTGATTGAATTGACATTTACTTGGTAGAACTCCATTATAATAGGGTAAATAAAAAACCTATTTAATTCTACAGTTTTTAAATTATTAATTTATAGCTATTTCAGCTTTCGCCATCGTCAGAACTTTAAATTTGGCTCAGCTACATATACTGGCTGTCTTAATAACTTTGATGATTCCTTGAGTCCTTGAATCGCCAAATATTCTTGATATCATAGAATCACTGATAAATTAATTTTTCATAATCGCTTGCGTACAAGCCTACTGCTATAGCTGTCACGTACAATGGGTTCTGAGCCCAGGATTTTTTTTTAGTTTTCGAAAAATATTCAAAAAAAGTTATGTATTAGTTTGAGGAACACCTATTCAGATTCATTGGAACACCAGTGCTTTGCAGAACATAGTTTGGGAATCCTTGAGATATAAGACTATGGAAGAAGAATGTACGAAGAATTATAATTACGATAATATATTGCAGCGAATGATCACTTTTGTTAAGATTTTTTAAAAATTGAACATAATAAACGTTAGATAAATATCATTTTGAAATAAATAAACAAAATAATTTCCATAAATTCTATACATTTTTTCAACGTGAATAAAGTCAGTTGCATGGCTCTTATAATTTAATCAATAACAATTAATGATCCTTATGGGCAAAGACAAGATATCTTGTTAGTTGCTTCACTAACATCGTAACTCGTTATTGTTTTATGCCATGGCGACTAGACAATGTGCCTTGCTTTGTTAACCACAGAGCAAAAATGGCCAAAGATTTATTGTTTTATATGCAATAAATTAGCCGCGATACGAGGTTTACACTAACAGCATACTCTTGATGCAATCGTTTTACAACCTCTCGTCTCTTCATGGACGCCTGATACTTAAAGTAATAATTATTATTACTAACAACGATAAACTATAGACGTGACGTAAAAGTTTGAACTCTGTATGTATATAAATTGCTATCAGACGAAGAAGGAAGGAGATCTTGAATATGTCTTCTCGATTTATTGTTTAAGATTCAAAAAACCATAAAACCCCCATGATAATAAAATAAAATACACCCACATCATAAAAGTTATTTTTTGGTTGGTAAAATAATTTATTAACGACAACAATTGAAGCAACCCAGTGCATGAGTTCAAAAGTACGTTAAGAGTTTTCATCGATAACTAAAAAAATATTCTACCCAATAGGTAAAACATGTCGACTGTGGAAAAGAAAAAGGACGTAACCCACAGGTTTTTTTTCGATAATCACAATGTATCAAACTTGATACACGTTCTATCGAAAGGATGCAAGCTGCAAATGCCGAATCTAAATTTAGCTTTTATGTCTGAAAAAGATGACATTGTAAAAAATTACAATAAAAAAAAGACTGAAATAAAGGTTTTTCCTAAACAATTTGTTTCAATTAATATTAGATTATGTCAATTAAACATCACTTTAGAAGTCTCCGTGCATTTCAAGGTTGTGTATAATTAATAATTTGCATATGGCCCAAAATCATCAAAACACGTTTTTTGCGCTTCCTGTAAATTTTATATGTGTGAGTTACATCTAGGGTATCCAATCCCGGAGCCTTTTTCCAATCCCGGGAATTCGGGATTGTTAAATTTTCAATCCCGAGATTCCGGGATTGAGATAAATTTACCGAGGAATTTGAAATCTCCGATTTGGTATACTTTTTCCCCGTATTCTCACGAAACCTCGTTTTTTTTTTTTTTAGCTCACCGAGGAATTTGAAATCTCCAATTTGGTATACTTTTCCCCAAATTCTCACGAAACCTCGTTTTTTTTTTTTAGCTCACCGAGGAATTTGAAATCCTCAATTTGGTATACTTTTTCCACGAATTCTCACGAAACCTCGTTTTTTTTTTTTTTTAGCTCACCGGGGCAATTGGAATCGACAATTTGCCAATTTCATCTCACTTTTCGAGATTTACTCCAAATTTCTCAATCCCGAAATCCCGGGATCGCGACCATGTCAATCCCGGGATTTCGGAATCAGAAAATTGAACGGGATCCCGGGATTACGGGATACCGGATCCCGGGATTGGATGCCCTAGTTGGGTCCTTTTTCCTTTCCACATTCGATATTCATTGTAAGTGAATCAGTTAACTTAATTAACATAAAATTCGAGAGAGAAAGTAAAGAAATACATTTAAATGATTCGACAAAACAGTAAGCACATAAAAAAATATTACAATATCAAAAATCAACAAGGAGGCAATCCCAAAACGAATCCGCTTATAAAAAATACACTTATTCGACACAATCATCCTGAATATCAGTTTTATATATATTATACGTATATATCAAACATTTCCGTTCTGTTATAAAACGGCTACAGTTTGTAGCAATCAAATCCTCCACGCATAAAATAAAAATATAGAAAAATAAATATGTACAGGGAACAACAGTCAACACCCGAAGTGGAAAAATCCCGACCGCTGAAGGAATAATCCCTCAGCCGAGGAATGCATGAATATTTATAAAATGTTTTCCTGCCAGCAATTCGTGATTATGGAAAAATAATATGCGTAGCGATTCTGTTCGCCTAATATACCGACGAATTTCTGAACTACGGTTTTGATTCTGCTCTCCTGGTACATTTTATAGATAACGAAACACTTTTCAACTAACTGATGATTTTTTAGATTTGTAATGTGATCGGACACCATAGTCCATAATTGATTCATAGCACATCTGGTTGTACACTGTTTGTATAATGTTAAAATTATTCTAACAGTAGCCATATATAACGTCATAGAGAATAAACATATACAAAACTATTGTACTGCATTCGTTAGTTAGTTAGTGCATTTATAAGCATTTTTTGCAAAAAGTCTGTACTATTTGCTGTATTTGAGTCAAATGATTCAAAGACCTCCTACACTGAAGTCAAATATTATTCATTTTTTTATTATAATAAAACATTTTACGGACAAATTAAATTCACCAAATAAGAGATAGAGTTTATGAAAGGATGCGCTCAATTAGTGCCATGTGTTTTATATGACTTGTAAGTGCATTCGTTCATTAACTGATTCACTTTTATCTGCAAGCGTAAATCATTTCTGAGAAAAGACAATATACATACATTATTATTAGAGTAGAACTTCTACCCAAAACTCAAAAATATAATATTTTTGTATGCAGTATGAACAAACAGTATCGAATATATTCATAATATAATTTCATGTAATATTCAGACAGGGTTGCCAAATTCCTAAAATCACACATCGGCACATTCATTATTTCGAACGATAAAAAAAAATCATTAAAAAATCATCATTTTACTAACATCATAATATAATATTTGAATAAATTCATGTGTATACATAAGAAAACATATACAAAATAAATACATTATAATCCGCAGGAATAACAGTTAATAAAATGTATTAATAAGATACAATTAAATGACGTGCATTTTGATTTAAATGCAAACAAATATACAATGATAACAGTTTTTAAAGTCGTGATTTTCAGAGGCAATGCAGGACAGTCCCGCTCAATTAGGGAAGTCTGGTAACCCTGTATCCAATTGATTTAAAATAGTCCTTATTCTTTCACTTTAAATTGATAAAAGTATTTAGTTTGCGTCAACGCTATGGGTTAAAAAAGGCAATTGCATAAACATAATTTATGATTCGTGCAACGAAAATAATGTTATAATTGAACTAAATATAAAATATTGCTTTTCCATCAATAATTGACAATTAACACACTACAAGTTAATCTAATTTACATTACAGCCATATATTTTTTTACTATGCATTTTACCTTCTTATTGAATCTTATATCATGCGAAGTCAGGAAAAAAGTATTATTATATCATAAGTGCCATAAGTAATTGGAGGTGGAAAACAAACAATCACCGTAAAAGCAGCGTTCCCGTCAGTTTTCCAGACAATATTGCACCATGAACACGAAAAAATGTTGAATAATTGAAGGATTTCAAAGAGAGCACTTAACTTTATTGGAACAAATGTAATTGCGTTACCAAAATTGCTACATGCGAAAGTGCCATAGAAAAAGCTAGGGATTTTTGTTTTTCAACAATCCAAATACATACAAAACTAAAGCGCTCCGTATTTCATCCGGCGTTTCATAGGACAAAAATTGCACTTTTTAATTACTGTGGAACACGAAAATCGCTCTAATTGCAACGAAATGGGCATTCAACGTGGAAACAATTTGACTGTTTTTTAATAAGTGAAGGTACACTGCAATTGAAATTTTAAATCTCTCCCATTAAAAGTCACTTTAAAAGTGTTGGATATAAATTCCTTAGAAGATCAGTAGTACCGCTTTGGTATTAAAAGTACCAACAAAAGATATTGTGCTATTCCCTACATTTCATCTTATGTTGTACGATTGATATCTCTCATAATATTCGTATTCCACACGACACAATTTTTACAAGAGTCATTAAAAATTGCCTATCGTCAATCGAACGAAGATCATTTTAATACAGTAAACACATGTATATTAGATTCGTTGAAATTGTGTACATTTGCACGCGTTTTCTCACAAAAGACTCAGGTTTCTCCTTTCGGCAATTTTAGGCATTCAAGTGTACATATGAACTTAAGCTGACGCTTGGCTAGAAGTTGAATCGTTTCATTAACGGCTTGAATTTAATGACGTTCAATCAATTGGAGAAATAATCACAAACAATAACAATTTCTGTAAATCTTTGAAATAACACTCGACAATCGTTAAATAGTAATTTGAAAGGTTATGACATTTAATTATACTTACATATTTAAAACACGGCTTTGCCATGTCTGCAATTTGTTTATGTGATTATAACTAACACAAGACATGTATTATATTTGCGATGAAGTTTTTTGGGAGTTACTTTTTTTGAAGATATCGTCAGTGTCAGAGAAGCAGATATATATAACGTTACACGGGTCGCAGACAAGAGTGTGCGAAGCGTTCCACGTTTCATTATTTTTATTGAGCCAGTGGATTTATTTATGCTAATGCTGTGAAAATAATTCAACGGCCCCTGCTAATTTTACGCTAGGGCGTCTCGCTGTTTTATTCAACAAAGAGTCGACAGGGACGCAGACCGGGGGGTGAGAGTGAGTTTGTTTTTAAAATACTCATCCGAATGGAGAGACGCACTCATGTGTGAAAACTGTCTGAAGGATGATGGTCGAATGCCTTTGAGTCCACGTGTGAACGAATGCTTAAATGATAATGTGAAACAAGTGCTTTTGTTTTCTCTGCCATTAAACAGAGAATGAATCGTTTTTATTACGAGGTGCTTGGACAGAGCTTAAATAAACAGGCAATATGATATGCAGTGTCATTTACAACCCAAATAAAATGAATACATAATTATAATACCTTACACTTAGTCAGAAAACATAGTTTTGTATCAACGGGCTTTAAAGACGAATAAATTACGTACCAAAAACTGCTTTCAAAAAGAAGAATGAGTATTGAAAAATATGTCAAACTTTTGAATGACAATGTATCTAATATAAAATAAAATAACTTAGATTATTCCACGTATTATGTTACAAAATGTGACACATCCTTCGCCTCTTTCATAAGCATCCTCAGACTAATCTAAGTTGTTTTATTTTATATTAAAATTAACTTCCACAAAGTTACAGCCGAATCCATCGAAAGGACAATGTATCTGTTAAATGTTAATTCAATTTAAAAAAAAAAAAACAATAAACGCAAATAGCCCAAATGCGATTTAAACGATTTAATGTCAGTCGCTGTGTCGTGATACTACGTATAAACTTCCGAAACTTGTACTAAGTAAGTGAACACGGCAATCGTAAAACTTCTATATTTTTACATAAATGATTCGACATGCTAGGATAGATAAAATTTATCAAGTATTAGTAAAACTCAAATTGCAATATGAAATATGGATATTTACTATTTTCATTAAAATACATGCAGTGGAAAGCAAAGTTATTGATCTTTAAAATATGATAATAAACTTTTACTGTAATAGCATGTCGTCAGCCTCGATTGTAAAGCTCGTACCACAAACAAAGACTTGTCCGAAAAACTTAGAAATAGTCATGTATTTATGTGTATTTTAAAATATGTTAAGACCAAGTTTATACACTAATACCTTGACTATGAGTTATGAGTGAGCTTCATACGGTAAATGCATGGTTTTAGAAGTGGATGAAGGATATGTGAACCAGCTCATCATGAAGCACTTCGAATAACTGTCAACGAAAGAGTCAAAGAAGCTACAGTCCTAATAGCATACAGCAAACTGGCAGGAAATTGGTACCACGGAGGAGTCAGACGTGGAGAAGGTAATTACTATAGGTGAGATGTTAGAAGGAAATGTTGGAAATATGAGAGAGACTTCTAGTTTTTATTAAAAGGAAAGGCTTACTGTGCGTTGCAGCTATTTAATGACACTTCCGACTCATTAAAAAAATATTCTAAAAAAAGGTACGAGCAAACTTCCATGCAGAGACTTTTATCAAAGCAGGGAAAGGCATGTTTTTATATTAAATCACAGAATATATTTGGTATAAGCTATTATATGTTTTCTGATTTAAAAACCCAGGAGTTTTAGGATCGGAACAGAGTAATTTCAATGAATTTCTATAAAATAAAAAAATATGACGTATGAGCAATTCGAGTTAAGAGCGTAAAGAATTAAACAAAGTATCGCTGTATATAAATATAAAAAATATATTTAAAAAAAACTTATGCTGAGATAACTCCATTAGGAGGCCATATGCTTCACATTGGGAGCGGACATGTATTAAACAAAAATCGCTGTATACAGTGGAACCCCCAATTACACTAACCCGAATTACACGCTAGCTTGAAATATTTGCCGCAAATCCCCCAATTGCACTGTCGCATTCCATTGTTGCTACGAGACGGTCGTCTGTGCGGCGCATACAGTCAAATGTTGGCTAGCGTCTGTGTATTTAACATGTGCCAGGCTATACACACATAACCGGGCGACTATCTATGTGTTGAATTTTGGCGCGCTTATCACTTAGTAACTAAATATTTCGTCCATATTTTTTTTTTTGCAAAACTAAGAGGAATCTTAGTTTTGCATTTTTCGCGGAAAAAACCAAACCCTTAATTTTGTATGAGATTTGTTCCCCCAATTACACTACCCCGAATTACACGGTCTCGACATTAATGTAAATGGGGGTTTTACTGTATATATATATAAATTGTAAAAAATATGTTTATATTACACAAGTTGCCCCTTAAAAAATCCAAGATTAAATCAATAAGGTATTCAGATAAATATAAAATATGTATGTATAGCAAAAACAATGAAAACTTTGTTCACCTTTTCACTGCTTATTTTATTTTGAAAGATGGTGTCTTTGCAGTAAAACCGTACATGAATACCACCATCAAATCTAATATGGGCAATGTTTATGAATCAAACATGATCGAGCAAAACAAACACTAGTACTGGAAAGTCCAAAGATTGCTTGTTTTCGGACAACGGTAAAATTGACCGAGAAGACAGCATTTAGTCGACGATATTTCTTTCACATGATATTTTTTGTGGTCTCCTGAGTAGCGGCTCTTTTACAGATTCAATATTAGGAATATTTACACAAATTTAGTGTGGAGACCATCACAAAAATAAATATGTCGCCACTCGTGGCCCAATCTTGAAGACAAACATATCGAGTGCCGCTCGACGAGGACGTGACGACAAACGACGCAACTAAACCGTTACGCGTTCAATAGACTAGAGATGTTGGCGTTAGTGAGTATCGAATGGATATCCAGTTAGTTATACAGCAAAACCCCCATTTACACTTAAGTCGGGACAGTGTAATTCGGGGTAGTGTAATTGGGGGTTCCACTGTACTAATGAAGTGAGGAAACAATGTCTGTTTTTAGTGTGGAACATGTGAAATCCGAATGAAGTTACCAACAGCTCCCAACGCGAGTCATAGTTGCGTAACCTGTTGCTGAAAAAATATATAGATTATATCAGTGTTTTCCAACCTTTTTTGTGCCATTCCCGACTTCAACGCTTCGAAAATCTTCATGTCCCCCCTACTCAATCATAATATTATAGTTAAGAACCTAACAAATTGGGAAAAAAAATAATTGCTTTAAATAAAATATGCACATAGTGTTGACTGTGTGCATATTTTATTTATGAATTTCATCAGATCATTCTTTGGTGGAAATACTATGTACACTTGTGGGTTGAATACAAATCATATTTTTTCAAAGAATGAGTCGAAGTCGTAAGATTTTTCCGACTGCGACTCCGGAAAACACACCCCTGATTAGTAAAACTTTCAGTCAAAACACTGAACTATACAGCGACAGAACCGAACCAATAATTAGGTAACTAATTTCAAACGAATGTTTAATGGAAGATCTAATAGGCTTGCTTCGAACTGAAGTATCAACTGATATTGTCTAGGAAAATGTTGCATTGCATTACCTTATTTTTTAAGTATTGATTAAGAAAATATTTAAACAGATCATATGTTACATCTCTAGTATCTCAACGACAGAAAGTTTCATATGAGAAAAGAAAAAAAAGAAAAAACTTTTCTCAATCTTCGTCGCCATTTCTCATAAGATATTTCGGAAGCAGATGGCGCCACCGGCCATATGCTTTTAATATAAAATATCGGCTTATCCGTGATACGGGGAAGGTCGTGTTTTGTGATACATCTTTGAAAATATTGGCTCATTTCGCCGCTAAAGAGTCATTTTGTATTCAATTTCGCAACGGAAATATGCATATTTTAAGTAAAAAGCGCCGAGTGTGTGTATAGATTTTTTTTAAAAACAAAAAACATGCCTGCGTGCAGAATATCCTACGTAATAGACATAAAGATGAAGACTGCTCAAAAATTAACTGCATATATTGTATTAAAATAACAAACAAACAGAAATATGTCGTATATTTATAATCGTATTTTATAGTCAACAGATTAAATTGTATAAATATTGCTAGTACAGCAAGTTTGACTGAACTCTATAGTAAATTAGTGTTTTAAACACAATACACTCATTGACTAAGTGACAAAACTTGAGTGAATGTACATAATTTGAACGATTCAAATTGAAGTCAACAGATGTGTTTAGATTCAAGTCTTTGCAGTGTAAATATTGAAATAACATACTTGACTCCCAGCTTAATTACTGTAAAACTAAATATATTTTGAAATCTGAAACATGTAAACAAACTACTTCAAATTCGCCAAATGCAATACAATATTTATTCAACAAATTGAGTTACGTGTTTTCTTTTTCCGACAGCTATAATATATGCCTATGTAATGATAATTAAGGCATTCAAAAAAATAATCGTGCTTTCGTTTAAGTCAATTTTATTTTTATCATTTTGACCAATATACAGAATACTAAATAAACATGTGGTTACTCAAATAAAACACATTTATCTAAAATATTTTTCACTGTAACTTTTTATAATTTGTTTAATTAATCAGAATTCATACATAGCTCGTAAAAGTTTGCGTTAAAATAACTTGAATAATATTTTTAACTTTCAAATGGCATTCCTACATCTACTGTTTTCATAACCATTGATTTAGTAGGGGATTCTCCCGCACGAAACTGTCCTCGAATTTAATAAATTGAAGCGCATAAAAAATATGCTTCCATAATTAACAACAAATAACTCAGTGAGTTATTAAAATATAAACTCACAAATTATATTATTTGTCAGCGGTGTTTACATTTCGAGAAAAAATAAAATATTTAATTTATTAAAAATACTTCATAGAATATAAATTTTAAGAAATGTGTTTTTTAAATTATAATATAAATCAAGTGAGACGCATGCGCATGCCAGGCGATCATGAGTGGGACTCGGTATTTAAATCATAATCAAATTCCATTCAAAGTGAGGTGGCGGGAGAACAAAAATATTAGCATCGAGCTGGCGACAGTGGTCGCAATTTATGGCCCGAGAACAACACTTCCACGCTGCGGATTAAGTGAGTTGACACGTTTATTAATGCGGATTAATGGCGGCGATGATTGAAAGGTCCCACACGCTACGCTTCAGAAATTGGGAACCTTTGGCTTATGTGTTTTCAAAGCGCAATTTTCTATAAACTATTTATATTGCATACTAAACGTAAAATGAATATTATTCAAATTTAATTTGTAAACTTCGATGGCCACTTTATACATATATAAATTTGCCAGTCCGTTTCAGTTCTCATAATTACAAACTTTTTAACCAAACTCAATGCAGTTCTACCAAGTAAATGCTGATTCAAAAATTATAGGTAAACACCCTGTGTAATTATTGTCATTTTACTTTATGTAAATAAGAAAAGAAGTCGGGTACTATGACGCAGCGTTTAGCGTTACTGGCATCCGTGCCGGATCTTACGGGTTCGAGTCCCAGTACGAACAGCATTTTTCGATCCTTTAACAACTGGGCGTAGCGAGAGTGATTTGCTAACCACTAGTCCTGCCCTAACCTTATCCTTCTATCCCTACAACTCTATTTGGAAAAGAGAGGTTGAGCGAATGGCTAACAAACAGTTCTCGTAGAAAAATCTGTTAAGATACCTAAATTAAGAGGCCATATGCTCGACATTGGGAGCGGGACATGCGTTTAAAACAATCATTTTAAATAGAATATTATTTTAAAAATCAATATTGAAAAGGAAAGTATTGATTATCTTGATTTCAATATATATAATATTTTAATGATATATAAATTGATACAAACTTCTCGAAAGCTGACCATCCAAGTGTCCTGAATTAAAATTGTGGGAATAATAAAAAATACGCGTACAAATAATTCCATGTTTCCGACATCTATCTGTGTCTACAGCGTCATTATTTTGGAAGGATGCCGACATATTTGTGGCTCGGTTGAGTTTCCGTGTCCGAAATTTCAAAAAAAGAATATAAAAATGTATCACTCAAATTGTTAGCGTTTAGTAGAGTGATAATGTTAATTGATGATTTGCCAAGTAAATTTAATATATCATAATTTTATTACACAAACAATGTCATATACAATATGAAGCTGGAGATTTTTTCCCTGTATACACGTAATTCGCAACGATATATTAATTTAATTAATGACTGTATTATGATTAAATATTTATAAAATTATGTCAATGTTAATTGCATGGAAATTTTATCGATGTTGATACTATTAAAATTAGTATTTAAATATTTTCATAATTATTTGCGATTAAATAGCACAAATCTACAAGCAATCACTTTTTACCTGATTTTGAATTAACACGGTCCACTAAAAATAACGAATACTGTATATACTTGACGCGAATTATTTGTTCTAACACGATTCCCAGAAACAAAAAAACACAGAAGCGGATAACGGATTTCTTTTTGACAACAAATATAGTGATACAACAAACAAAAGGCTTCATTAGATCTAAAACAAATTGGGTGTGTCAGAAATTTACGTCCAGTCCCTCATAAAAGTCACCGTTTATAATTAAGTAGCGGCGAATAGTATTTTTTTTCTTTATTAATTTACATATTTCGTATGATTTACTTCATTATTAACCTTTTTACACGATTTTATAAAACACAATTTTTTTCTTCAAATAAATGTTATTTTGTGAAATGTATCTATACCGTGTAAAAAATGTATTTTGGGTACGTGGCGAGTTGATTTTTTAAATTTTTGAAACATTTAAAAACGCGTGATAGAAATCTCTCACTGAGACAATATCCGATCGCAGTGCCATATATAATATCCGATACGAAAAGAAAGAAAAACAAAACTGTAGTTGAACGACAAAGTTCAATCTCCAGAATGGTGGACGCGGATGGAAGTTTCACCTCCAGGCGTCACCAGCGAATAGTTCTTTTCAACTTTTCCGAAGCTTACTTAGTTGCGAACTTACTTACGGTTGATAAACGAAGCGAATTCTAGACTTAGACACTAATCCCAAGAATCGTGTCTTCGATATCGGCGAAATTTAGAAAGAAAAAGCATGCAGGAATGAATTTTTCTACACCGGCAGGGAAATATACCTCACTTTACAATGTTCTTTTGTGAAGTATATGGATTCCTAATTTGGGTATCAAATAAAACACTATGTACTTATTCTACATTTATTTATAATAATAAAATCAGGACCGCTTTCGCTTATCACGAGAATTTTCAACTGATAATCATAAACATTAATTGTTTAAATTTGAATCTGATTTGGGAGTGTACATAATTTGAACGATTCAAATTTAATATTGAAATTCCACCAAGCACCTTCAGTCGAAATCTTAAATTATGTCAGTTCAAGTTCATCCGTGCACTTGAACGCCTGAAGATGCCGAAAGGCGAAACCCGGGTCGTTAGTGACAAAATCTGAGGGAGTGTACATAATTTGAACGATTCAAATTTAATATTGAAATTTCATCAAGCACCTTCAGTCGAAATCTTGAATTATATTAATTGTTTATATTTAGGAAAGTAAAACTAATAAACGTGTAAAAAATAATAATAAATAATTTCTAACAGACATTAATATAAAAGAGAATTTATAGATTAAGATATAAACTATGATGACGTGACAAAAAAACTGACTTTAAATAAAATTTTTTAAACATTTTACAAATATTAACAAAATTAAAGTGGGAATGAGCATTATATTTTTTTGAATATAATGCCTTTCCACCGAGTACTGACAGTGAACACCCTAAAAGCCGCCTTACAAATAAATTACACGTATTTGCAATCAAATCAAAATACAATTATGTTTAAGAGCAAAACCTGTCCTGATCTTATTAAATACATTTGGAATTAGTACTGTTTCAAAGAAGTATTGACAGCTTCGAAGTGAGAGTCAGCTGCGGACTAGCTCTTTTTGGAAATAATGAGCATATAATGTGTGAAAGATCAATTGAAGAGGGTATAATAGTAGTGCTGACATTTAATGCCATTGAATAATAATAATCCATAAATCAATACAAATTCTATGTAGGTTTATATTTAAGTACTCGAGTCGCAATCGATGAAAATGATGTTGAGCTCGATGAACTAACGTTTAACAAACTATACATGTAAGTATAGGGAATGTATTTACAAAAAAAAAACTACTACGGAAATGATATATGTATGTAGTTCAAGATAATATTTTTCTGTATGTAAATATAATATTTATTGTATGATATGATTATATTATACACAACAGGAAATTCTGAGTCGATCTTTTTGTCCGTGACCTAATTACGTATTATTTTTGGTCTCTATTGTTGGGGTCAGAGCAAAAGTAAAACAAGAGCAAAGAATTTTAAGGATAACATCCAAAATTTATCAGCGGGAAAGTTTTCCCATTTATCTTTTGAATACAGCATAAGCTCTGGTCTCCTAGTAAACACGATGTGCATTTTTATTTATACGACCTATATTTTCGTGCTTTTGAAACTTATGCGACGTTCATATGATTTATTTAAGTCATCTAGTAACTAGTTAACAAATTTTGATTTTATTAAATAAAGTGAGAAGACCTACATATTTTCCATTCATTTTATTAAGGTTTTTTTCGTTGGTACATGGTTTCACTTTCCGAAATCGGCAAACAGTCGATAACACGGATGAGTTCATACTGATGGTTTTCATCTCATTAATTCACACATATGTAAAAAGCCAAGGCATTTTGTGTTGTTTAAAAGTGTGTACAGTTCACAAAGTGGGCTACTGGAATAACATAAACTGTCCGTAATATGTTCCGTGTAGCCATGCACTTTGCTAATATCACCACACACTTACTGCAATGTATTTTCTAAAAAAGGTTTTTTCCTTGTTTTAAGTGCATCGCGTAAATTCGGTCCCGCAGGAAATTTCTTCTACACACCAGCACGATATAAATGGAAAAGTTCACAAAGGCATATATTTAAAGGAACCGTGTTTTACTTTTCTTCATTAAACCACACACATTAAATTCGACTAACAAACGCTATTCCCTTTTGTTTGCGAAATGAAATTGTGTTTCATAATGAGCAGGTAGATTATATACAAGATTTAATTATAACTTTGTTAATATAATCGATAATTAAAGGGCACGATTGTAAATAAATAAAAAAATTCTTCATTCCAGAGGTTGATTTTGATTAAATATTCGCAAATAATCGATCAGTGATTCATAAATGGTAGAAGGTACGGGGTGCTTGAGGCGAAATGCCAGTAAAATGCTGCTTTTTGTATGCGACGGCCACTGCTGCGGATTCTACCAGGCGATAAGAAGATGCAGAGAGGTATCTGATGCTCTGTGGGAGGCGAGACTGGCTGCAGGCGGCATTCATATCAAGGAGCATCGCGTTAGGCGGCAGGAGCTGCATTAGAGATCAATCTCTTTTCCGAGGAATCTCAGCTACCACATGAAGTGAAGTACATGCCTCAAATATTTTATTAAAGTAACAGGAGCACAGTGTGGTATTGGAAAACGGAACGAGTGACAAGACTTTCCTAATTAAGAAATAAATCAATATTGAAAGCATAAAAACGGTAAATAAATTTAACGACGTATTAGGAGTACAGAAAAGAGAAACAGTCACACATTAATGAAAGAACTTTGAAATATTGTGAAGATCAGTATGCGATGCATTCATAAAGATTGTAAGTTTTATGTGGAGTAATTAATTTAGTATATAGTAATATTCTTTTGTATTGGAGGACCTCAAACGTGAGCAAACAAACAATAATACAATGTCGCTTGCAAAAACTGTTTCCACTATCAGATCACAGGCTAAGTTTCTTGCTAACTTCTTGTATCTTTCGCTTTACCTACAATAACAAAATTCACCATCGCTTTAAACATCACGACTTACAAAACTAACAAAACAAAAACAAATTCACATTTTATTGCGCAACTATTCTGTACTCCTGGTAAGCAAAAAATTCAACAATCCAGATCTGAGCAATTTAAAATCGCAGACCACGATGTTCCGAGAGTCGCACACGATTTTGATATTGGGAATAATGCCCAGAGATTGTTTATCGGGAACATATTGTACGTTATATTATGTATACAATAATATACATGAGTTTGTTATTTGTTTCTCCATTTGCCACCTCGCAAAAACGTTATCAATATTAATTGTGAATTAAGCAAAAGAAATAACTCTACTTTCATAAGTATTGGTATTGCTATAATTTAATTTAAGATTTAGACTGAAGGTACATTATGGAATTTCAATATTCAAAGTAAATACGAAACATTCATTTACTAAGCGTCAGTTCAAGTTCATCCGTGCACTTGAACGCCTGAAGATGCCGAAAGGCGAAACCCAGGTCGTTAGTTACTGTGTGAATGTACATAATTTTAACGATTCAAATTGAATATTGAAATTCCACCAAGCACCTTCAGTCAAAATCTTAAATTCTTATATCAGTATTTTATTTAATTTTCTGTGATATAAATAAAAATCTGTGTGATTGTACATAATTTGAACGATTTAATTTTGATATAAGAAATTCACACCCTCATTCACCTAGGAAGTTGTTATATGTAAGTGCATACAGTATAAGTAGGCCAAATATATTTGAAAATAAGCAAATGTATCGTATTATATGGTAAAAGAATGACTATGTAATGAGAAGATTGAAACAATTGATGACATTTTTTTTAAAGGAAGAAAAATATATTTTTCAGTAATTTTTTACATCGAATTCAAATACGGAGTAGGATCGTGTTTTAATTAAACCGCATATCTCTGCTTTTTACAAACTCGTATTAACTGTTATCTGTAACTTATTTAAGAATGTAATTTTTCCGTTACTACTAGAATGTTACATAAGAATGAATAGTGGACGGTTCAGACAACATTTATCAAAGATGAAAGCATGGAGTACAAACAGTCTACGCTTTGATTAAAATTAACATTACAGTGTAATTGAATTGTTTTACAATATGGCACAATTCTTATTTACATAGCGTGCTTTGTAAATGGACATTAAATTATGTCTAGACATCTTTATTGGATGCTTTGTAAAATATATAGCTTAATATAGTTCTGTCTAAGTCCGCGATGTTTATTTAATAGAAATACAACTAGTTATACAGGTATAAACTATTAGTATTTAATTTATCGACCTTTTTTAATATGCAACAAAATAGTTTAAAATACATATCACCAAATAATAACTGTTGGATTTTGCATTTTTTTCATTTTGATTACTGAATGAATAATTTAAGATTTCGACGGAAGGTGTCTGGTGAATTTCGATACAGTAGAACCCCGATCTACCGTTCTCGCATTGTTCGTTTTCCCGCATGGATCGTTTATTTGTCATAGTCCCGGCCAAAGACCCATAAGAACAATGTAAAAGAATCCCGCATTAATCGTTCCCCGATTTACCGTTTTCCTCGATCTATCGTTTAAATATTTTGGTCCCGTCACGAATATTATCCCGATTGACCATTTTCGTTGAAAATTTTTCATAAATAATTTCGTTTCGCGTTTTTTTCAGTGGAACCCCGATCTACCGTTCTCGCTATCTTCGTTTTTTGCATGGATCGTTTATATTTTACTCGACCAAGACACCGTCATAACAATATTTAATAATTCCACGTTTATCATTCCCCGATTTACTGATTTCCTCGATCTATCATCTAAATAATATTATGTAGAATATTTTTTTTTCGTTCAAATAGTTTTACATCGCATTTAGTTACATAAATAAATAAGTTTTTTGAAAATTAAACATTTTTTGGCATTATTTGAAGATTTCTCGCATTATCGGTTTCCCGCATTATTCGTTCATTTATTACGGTCCCTTGAAAAACGTAGAATCGAGGTCCCACTGTATATGTATGTAGCTTTGAATCGTTCAAACTTTGTAATATCGACATGTTTTTTCACAAACAACCTGTGTTTCGCTTTTCGGCATCTTCTGGATTTCAAGTGCAAGGTTAAGTGTATCGTTTATTAGAAATAAAATTATTTATCATTAAGTTAAAAGCTATTGATGGCGATATGGAATATGTTTTTATATGATTTGATTGCAATGATGTTCAATTAGTTGGGGAAATATTCACCTAAACAAATACAGCATATTTAGGTCGCAGAAATTACATATGATATTATTAAAAATACGCAAAAACACAACAATGATGTGATGAAAAAAACTTTTCCAAATGAAAGTTGAACCATTGGCAAAAAAAATCATTAAGTGATATCGTGAGGATATTATAAACGATGTATTATGAGATTAGCTAATTATTAGCTTAACTATATAAATTAAATACAACCTACTCAAGATAAAGTATTATTACATCGCCATGTTTAACTGTTTTATAGTAATAAAAATAATCAATAACTTCAATTTGATTATCAGGATAGCATACATTTTTAAGAAGGTACGTTATTATCTTGACAACTATCCGTAATACTTTAAAGCAAAACCATTATATTTAGTATGTATTGGAAATTGCCTCAGAATATTAATTTTATTTGAATGTTTAGAATTGACTCAGACAAGACTTCCTTGAATCGGCATGAAGTGAAAGATCCGACATTGACAGTTATTATATTGAACCTATTGCAACTGTTAGATTTATTATTAGAAATATGGTATGCATAGAAAACGTTTACCTCTTCACAAGATATATTACCCTGTTATGTTTCCGTACAAAACAAAAAAATAGCTATCTTAAGGATTTTAATTCATTTTGAATATCTTCGAAATGAAATTGTGTTTTACTTAATTAAAAAAAACTTACCAAGTTCATACAAGTAACAATAAAATTGTGCAGTCGACACCAAATTGAACTTACCTGAAAATAAAAGAAAAAAGCAAATTAAAAAAAGTCTTCATATACATTAAACGATATCATCCTAATAATGAAATAAGAAAGTAATTTATTATTTCAAGAAAATAAATATAAAAATCTGCATATTATCAGATCGGTGAATCTGCGGAGCGGTAAAAAAATTTAAAATTCATAACCACGAAACAAATTGTCTGGGAGAAGAACACTTAGGGCTGTAAAAAGGGGCCTTCTATTTTTTAGACATCTAAGAGCCCCTCCTTCTCGCGCCGCCCTACTAATCTTTAAACGCTATAAGTGGCATTTTTTTCAGATTTAACGTCAAGGAGATTAAGAAAAGTCACGGGGTGAAATTCTGCTCTTGATACTTTTGTGTAGCTAAAAATATACAACTCTTATATTGAAACAAAAATCAAATATGTACAGGAATTTATAAAATATGTCAACGTTATATTGTAGTAAACAAAACTTAAAATTTTGGATTTAATTTTAATAATCAAAATACAAAAAATGTTAGGGGTATAATTAAGGGGTTAATATTGTTTTTACCAGAAAGTTTAGATCAGGGGTGGGGAACCTTTTATTCTCCAAAGGCCGCATTGTTTTTTCTGATTCGACATAAGGCCGCCGTAAACATTGACCTGAAACAATTTCTAAAGACCAGAAATTTGCGGATTTCCCAAAATTACCAGCGTGGTACCTTTTTTTAGGTCTCCCAAGAATTCACGTGATTTGCCCAAATTAGCAGCGTGACACCTTTTTTTTTAGATCTTCCAGGAATTTTCAAATCCAAAATTTGAGGAATTTACGAATTTACAAAAATTTACAGAATTAGCCAAAAGGCCGCACCAGAGTAGTCAAAAGGCCGCAGGTATTCCACGCCTGGCTTAGATTGACGTTTAACAACTACCTATCCTTAACTGAAATGATTGATTATATCCGATAAAACTTTCTTGTATAAATTAATTGTGATAATTGAATAGTTTCCATTACAAAAATATTTCGATCAAGACATTTAGCTTTTTCGGCAATTGAGAAGTAGAAGAGAAGCAAAATACGACTGTTTTTTTTTTGCACCATTATTTTGACTAGACATTTTCAGAAACACCAACACCCTACCAAAAAAAAACGTAGCATTTTTTATCTCTTTAAGTCCTATCTTCTTCTGGAAGCTACTTCACTCTACGTCTCTTCGTGGTTTAATTTAGGACATTTCATTGTGAATTATGCATAACGGAGGTTGTCTTCGACTATGTCTGTAAAACAGGGGTAAGGAACCGTTGGGAAATAAACGAACAAAATCGCAACCGTAAAAAATATTATACCGCTTATTTTTTTGGTATATAGTTCATATTATGTCGCTTGCTGTGGCTCAGTTGGTTAGAGCTTTCTCTCCCAATCACCTAGGTCTGGGTTCGATTTCTGGTAAATTCTGGTAAAGAGGACTGGGTGTTTGTGATGTCAATTCACATTATTTTCTCTCCTCCCATCCTTCTGATCCTTTAATAATTAGCTCTAGCTTTTAGTAGGGATTAGTTTACCACAAGTACTGTTCTAGGCTTATCCTTCCTTCCCGACTACTCACTTTGAACAAAAAGTGAGGTTAAGCGACTGAGCGACAGTTCTCGTCGAAAATAAACTTCTGTTAAGATACCTCCATTAGGAGGCCATATACTCCACATCAGGAGCGGGCATGGATAAAGAAATAGTTCATAAGGAATGTTTTTTACACGTACTACGACTATATCTATATATGTGAATACTTTTTCGTACATTTTCACATGTTTTGTCACTAAGGCCCCTGGTTTCGCCTTTCGGCATCTTCAGGCATTGAATGGTAGAGATAAACTTGTTTTGACGCTTGATTGATAATTTTAATTATATATGTATATAACTAAACAACTATTTACCACATAAACTTGTGGTACATAGTTGACAAAGCTTGTGGAAATGTACAAAATTTGAACGATTTAAACTTCAGTAGAAGTCTTCAATTATATACGTATGAAATTTAATATTTTCTCAATCGTTGTTATATTTGATGTCCACAATTATCATTTTAAGATAAGTTGGTAATGCTGAGTTTTCTATTATATGCCAAGAAGCTGGGGTGGTAAATTCAATAAAGCTTTTCATCACGACTTACGAAGACGTGTAAAATATTACATCTAACATTTTATTCTAAAATACACCTTAGCTCACTTCACCTCACATCATAAAATATTGTCAATTTACCGAGGACTCAGATTAATTTTTGTAAAAATATTTTGTTCGCTTATGATTGCCATGGCAGGACGACCCCTGTCGTAAGGTTATTTTGTTATTTTCCTTCGCTTAAGGGGTAGATTCCAAGTAGGTATAATGCAAGGGGATGAAAAATATATAAATTAACGGTTTACGACGTTGCGTATTCTGAATACGAAAAGTTTACTTCCGCCACTCTGCGGAATACCAAACGATCTTTTTTTACAAGTTAGTACAATCAGCTTTAATGGTAGATGCATCTATTTTAAAAAAGATTTTTTCAACATTTAAAAAAGTTCGTATGTTTTGAGGGTGACGGAAAATTAAGGTAAATCGTTGCGTAATATAAATAACAGATTCATGAGGAAAAAAGGATATTTGAAAAATACTAATGTATGTATCTTTAATTTTAAGTCAACTGTAATTTCTTGGTGGAAAAACTAGGCATAAAATTACCAATAATGGAAAGTGTATATTCCACTGACTCTATATAACACCACAGCTAAAAAAAGCCAATGCGTCAAATATAATATAATAATAAGTCACTTGTGATTGACTCGAAAAGAATTGGCGTAAAAAATACCTATGTCTAAGATCTCAAATTAAAATTTAAAAAAACCAATTTGACATTGATATTACCGGGAATTGAACCCTAACTCACCTAATCGGTAAAGCAAGCTCCAACACAGTTGGTGACACTATAATATAGTGACTATATGATCAAGAGCCGTTTCGCACATCCATTTGCTTTGACACGATGTTCAGATACTTAAGGTTTTATTACAATTTTATTGAGAAATGTTGGTTGTTGTTTAATTTTGTAAAATACGAGAAAATTCTTAATCCTATTATCATATACTACTTACTTGTTATTTTTAAAGAAAGGTGACATACAGACAATTCGTGTTAAACAACTTAAGTTAAACTGCTCAATTAACTCTGCGTTGTGAGGGAATATGGTTTATAAAAATAGTAAGTTTTATGTGCGGAAATAATTCGTGTGTTCTAGGGTCAAATCAAGCTCCGTGCATTGCTTACGTACAGAACTAAAACCGTGCAATTCCGTGTATTATTACGAATTCATGACCAAAGAGTAAAATTCCAACGCATGAAAAACATTCCTTGAGGAAAATTCGAAAGGCGGCATGCGAGCAAGGTGGCCGCGTTTATTTTTGCGCCTCCTTTTATTACGTACGGATGAATGAAAACATTTTCAGAAATGTTTCAACACGTGTGGGATGATTTATGGCAGTGTGACCAAAATTATTCATCTCGGAAAAGGCTTGGCGAAAAGAAACGCTCATATACGAAGATGTCTGCCGTTTTTTTCGTAAATTAAAAACATGTAGCATATTTCGGCGCAAAAAAAAATTTCATATGTTGGCAATACATATTCAAATATACTATTGCCAACGATTTATGATAACTAGCCAAGTTATGCTGATATACGATTTCTTTCTCTTCTTAAAAAAAGTGTATAGAATTTACGTAATCATAATAAATAATAATAGTAACAAATGGACTGACAAAATTGCCAGTTTGTTCTCTATTGTGCTGGGAGAAAAGTTGTTTATAAGACCAGGTATATCTTTTATTATTATTATAGTATAATCTTTTATGATTATTAGCTATATATAGAAAAAATAAACGAAAGTATTATTTAAAACAATGATAAATATTTTATTCCCAACAGAATTTTTCTACGATAAATGCTTGATACCCAGTTTCTCAACCTCTCATATTTTTCAAAGACAGTAGAAATATAAACAGTAGTATTAAGACAGTACTAGTGGTAAGCTAATCGTTCCCCCTACGCCTCACTATTTTGAGATTAGAAGGGTGGGAGGGAATACACATTTAGACATCACATGCCTTCGAACAGACATCGCTAAATCTATTGAAAAAATGCTGTTCGGACCGTGAGGTGTGGCATGGAAACAGTTGACCACTGTGCTATAGACACGACAATATCAATACTTTGTTTCTAATATAACATAATATACAATATTTCGATATCAATTATTTTAATAAATAGCAAATGCAAACCGAAATTATATATCACTTTTAAGGTCAATATTTGGTGGAATAGCATTATATTCAACACAATAAAATACGCATGTGTACTAATTCCACAATTATTTAGTATGGTCAGGACCGGTTTCGGCCATGACAATTTTCATTAGGTGAAAACGCTCTTCATGACCGAAACCGCTCCAGATGACACAAAATAAATATATATATGTTTAAATTTAAATACATACACAGCTGAATGATATTTATTTTAATTTTATAAATTTCCCAACATTATTGCTGCGTCGTTTTCAAGCTCAAACGTGCAGCATTAATCGATGGGAAAATCTAAAATTTGTTTCCTAATCCAAGCTGGCTGTCGTTAGAATTAAAAAACGGAGCCCACATAAATTCTGATTCTCGGGATTGGTTCAAATTTATGTGTAAAATAAATGACTGTTGATTTATTAATGTGACACAATGAAAAATGGTTAGAATATTCGATACAAGTTTACTCAAAATACTCCACACTACAGGAGCAAATTAATCAGTATGATAAATATTTTCCTCTACCGCCCTTTTCAACTTGTTAGATTAGCGTGGGCCTTATTAAAAACCAAAGGGCGTGTTTGTTAAATTGTTATTCGTAATACAATTATTGATTTTTAGTTACATTACCTGAAAAAAATAAACACTCTTGTGTACGACGTTTATTAAATAGGGGACACGACTGGTTTAACTTACATATTATAATAGGGTAAAATATCAAGGTATTTCAGTTCTACAGTTTTTAAAAAGTTAAAGGTTGATAGCTATTTCGGCTTACGCCATCGTCAGAACTATAGTTCTGACGATGGCGTAAGCCGAAATAGCTATCAACCTTTAACTTTTTAAAAACTGTAGAACTGAAATACCTTGATATTTTACCCTATTAAAATGGAGTTCTACCAAGTAAATGCCAAATCAATAAATTAAATATTATATTTACAACACTTTTAAGGTGTTCACTGTCAATACTTGGTGGAAAGGCATTATATTAATAAAAACACAATATTCCTTTGTACTTTATTAAAAAAGGTCAGAACCGGTTTCGCTCTTGGCGAGCATTGTCAACTGATAACAAATATAATTTAACAGTGCTATTTATACAAAAACAAATTGAAATTAAAAGGTGTAAACAACAATTGACATTGAAAAGAATTTACAATTGTTATTGTCAGTTAACAATGCTCACCATGAACGAAACCGGTCCTGACCTTTTTAAGTAAAGCACAAAGGAATATTGTGTTTTTATTAATATTTTCAACAGATAAGAATATAAATTAATATATGGCTATTTATACTAAGTCAATTAGTCAAGTAAATATAAATAAGTATACATAGGCCCAGTATTATTATATTTT
Organism: Himalopsyche anomala; assembly: GCA_031772345.1. Taxonomy (NCBI): domain Eukaryota; kingdom Metazoa; phylum Arthropoda; class Insecta; order Trichoptera; family Rhyacophilidae; genus Himalopsyche; species Himalopsyche anomala. Next base: position 1,435,885 of record CM062837.1, on the reverse strand, counting down.
CTTATCAGATGAAAATGCTCGTCACGAGTGAAACCGGTCCTGATCTTATTAAATAAAAGTAGAATTAGTACAATGGAGTGTTTATTTTTTTTAAATAATGTTTTCCTATAAAATATTGGCAGTTAACTTAATAAAAGTGATTAAGGAATATACTATTGGAAACTTAAAAATATATAAAATTTGAAGAATCGAATTTAATTTCGAAATTTCATTAAGCACCTTCTGTTAAAATCTCATAAAATTGGAAATGATTTTATTTTCATCGCTAAGATAATTCTCTGGAAATTTTGTAATATAACACCAACGATTTTTGTGCATCATTAGTGCAGTGGATAAATTACTGGAAAGTCTTAGAGCTGTGTCTAAAAATAATAATGATTTAATAACATCGAGGAAGGAAAACAAAAATAGATTCAATATAGTTTACTTGTATTGTTTTTTTGACAGAGGAAAAAGTAGTTCCTATTTCTAAAATATAAAAAAAAACACCCAGGGTTGCAGAAGTACATCCATTAAGAAAAGATACACGAACATAAATTTGCTTAAGACATTAAAATAAAAACAGCGCGAATAAATAAAGCCGAAACGCCAATTACAAACAACGCGGACGTTATTCAAAAGTCCAACCATTACTTCTGGTTTTACATAAAATCTCGTGACTTGAGGCGCTTGCGCCGAGGAACCCGCAGACCAACGCCGCCGCTAGGAGCGCAGAACAAAAAGAAGAAATTATTTATACGTTGTCGCCCAGAGACCCCATTAAAGCAAATAAACAAACAAAGCAATCCAGTTCGTAATCAGGACTTCGTATTTCACCTGGAAACGTCAAATTTCCAAGACGACGTCCGCCGCAAACAAACCATCGGGCGCAAACGACCTTCTGAATGTATACGAGATGAAACTTAGCGCGTGCGATTCTGAAAAGTCAGTTTTGCCAAAGTATGATATGGCGGTTATGACATTTTAATTAATCTTACTAAGATTTACTGCCAGTACTTTTTAAAGTGTGGGTCTAATCCTAATTGTTTTAAATGCTAATATTGATGAAGGAATTATTGAAAACGTGTTTGAGAACAACTAGTTAAGCAACTTATTCTCAATTAGAAACGCATTAGTTTTTAGACAATTTTGAAAGAGTGGCACGTGCAAAGTGTGCGGCGCACACGGGCGCACAGGCGCCGCACTAACATTTACTATCCATTCATTTATTTCTAGTTTTGTGAGGCACCGAAGGCCCCTCGCACGCAGGTGCTGAAATCCTCGAGCCGGCCCTGGTTGTATGTAGTTGAAAAATAATACGAAATTAAGCAGTTAATGCTCCAGGATGACAGTAAATATTCATAAAAAATAAACATTAATCTGTACTTATTACAGATTTAGTTATATGCTCAGAACCAGCATATAACTAAATCTGATATTTATACTGGATTCATATACAATATATTCATAGCGGTTGAAAATGTTCGTCATGAGCGATTAGCACAAAAGTTTTTTTTTGTTTGTAAAATACAATGCCTTTCAACGGATTATTGACAGTGAACACAATAAAAGTGACGAAGCAAATATTATAAAGTCAACTTTCTATGGGAATGCCTTTAAAATAAACAAGAAATTTCGCTTTTGAAATAAGTTTGGATAAAGACAAGATTAAACGCATTTTTAAAATGAACAATAAAATTCCTCCGTGCTGTTTTAAGAGCTTAAGAAACGCTTATCTTCATTCTTGTTTTATAATCAAGTCAAGTCTTTCTAAGCCAGGGATTTCCGCCGTTCTTCTTTACTACAATATTTTTTTTAGACAAAGGCGTTTTTGGTATCCGCTGCACATATTATTAGCCGAGAGACTTTTTGATTTGTTTAATTCAAAGTTATAAATTAAAGGTTATTATTAAGTCAAGCCCATTGGTGGATTCGATATACTAATTATACATATATCCAACTGTTTTTTTTTTACACGGTAGATAAGTTTCACAAAAAAAACTGTGTAAAAAGTAATAGAATTCATAAAAAAATGAAGATTGGTTCCTTTAGTTTAAAGAAACCATGTGTTTTGAAAAAATATGTATTTTATTAAAAAAAATAATAATACTATTCATCGTTACTTAATATTATATGGGGACTTTTATGAGGGACTGGCCATAAATCGCTTTCATCGTTAAAAACGTCTGACACGTCTTATGCGTTCGGATCTTATGAAGCCGATTGTTTTTTTTTTATTACTGTATTGAGTTGTTGAATTTATTGTTATTAGGAAATCCGTTTTTGTGTTTTTTGTTTCTGAGAATCGTGTTAGAACAAATAATTCGTGTAACAATTCGTTTTTATTAGCGCACCGTGTTATTTAAAAATCGCGTAAAAAAGGAGTCGAGTGTATATTGTCTTGATTTTATAGATATTGATTAGGTCTTCAACTCGTAGTTGCGGTGGATGAATGAATGATGATAGTGATGATGCTTCAAAGATAGTCTGTCTATTCAACACGCTTCGGACAAATTTTGAAAGAATTTTATGCATAAAAAAAAGAAGCAACAATGTGTAAAATGGGCGAAGAACATTCATACGAAAGTCCACTGAGAGGAAATAAATTACGCGGGGCGCAGAACAGTTTGAGTGATATCGCGGACTTCCTTTGAATATATTCGTGTCGCATTTGCCTGGACATCGCGTGACAGCGACCCGACAAAACTGTCGGCCGAGGCCTGCGCGGTCGCCCGACCACCGTTCCGTTCTGGCCACTAGGCCGAAATACACACACAAATACGAGACCGAGAAAACGGCGTTGGTCCCCACAAACATGAATGTCTCTATATTTGAATCTGGTGTGCGAAAAGTAACCGGAAATATATATATTTTTTAATAAATAATATTTGAATAATATAATAAGTTGGATAATACGAGAAATACTCCATGAGAATACATTGTAAGTCGCTCGAGATCAACTCGAGGTAAGTTGACATCACAAACACCCACGCCTTTGGGTCTCATAATTAAATTTGACATTGACCTTACCGAGAATGGAACCCAGACCCACCCGGTCGGTAGAGCAAGCTCTAAACAACTATACCAGAGCGGGCGTATCTTTCTTTCGGTTTACTTTTCTATTTCATGTACATCGGGAAAGCGAAAATATATATTTTTTAATCTATCTTAGTAGAACTCTTTGCGATAGGAAATAAAAATGGTTATTTATTTCATTTTGTACGAATTGTCGAACATTTATTTATTTATTTATTTTATTTTGTTTATGTTTTTACTGTGAAATATTTATTTATAATTCAAAAATAAATGCGAACTTTGGCTTTGTAAATTTTAAACTGTATATTATTAAGTTCCAAAATCGAATCCAAATTTTAATCAGTCGGCCTGTTTCTTTGAACCGTTTAGTTCTTTATCATCGAAAAAGCTTGCTTAAAATTGTTAACTCGATGGCTGCCACAGAAGAGATATCTCGTAAAATTTTTCGTGCTCAAAACGCCAGAGACGAGTTACCTTGTCGATAAAAAAAATAATATAATAGTTGCAAATCATAACCGGCGTGCTAGATAGTTTCTATTAATTATCTACGGCAGCTAAAAGGTTAAATTCATTAATGTACCTCAACAAATAAGTACTATATTTTAATTTACACAAAAAAAACTAACTGGTTTATAGCTATTTCTGTGTAACGCCATCATATTGTTTCTCTTATATTATATACGGTATAACTAAAAAAGGATTTGCAATAACGATTCATCAACTTACAAACAAAAGTTTCAAGTAAATGTTTAATAAAAAATCATTTATTCAGTTGTTGTATTACGCTGAACTGGATCAGGGGTGGGGAACCTTTTATTCTCTAAAGACCGCATTCATTTTTCTGATTCGACATAAGGCCGCAGTAAACATTTACTTGGGAATCTTTGGCCGGAAACAGGACTTTAAGGTCAGAATATGTCAGGAATTTACATACATTTACAGACTTACAGAATTGGCCAGAAGGCCGCAGGTTCCCCACGCCTGCACTGGATGAAATATACCATGTTTGTCTGAGGAATATAATATTTTAATTATTTTTTACAAAGGTAATAAAAAAATATTATCCAAGCAGTTGAACTGTAAACTAGCCTGCGCTATATATAATAGGGGGAAAAAGCTTTTTTTTAATAGAAATTTATTTCCGGAAATGAACCATACTTGGTAATTGATAAAAGTGGTCCTTAAAATTCTCGGAATATGAAAATGCGAACAATCGCTTCGGAAAATCTTTACGTGTTTCACTATTACGACTCGGAGAGCGGAAAATATTAAATTACTTTATGAAGCGATCGTTACATATTTATAACCGCAGAAACAATAAACCGATAACGTATCAACTTAACTATCGTTGAGAATTTTAACGGGGAAACATGGCAAGTGAGAGATAATAAATGATTTTATTTATAAGGATATTGTAAAGCTCAAATTGCGAAAATCCGACGTGGCTATTGATATCTACATTTTCAATTTTACTGCATGAGTCCCCAGGTTATAATTTACTAGTGATGGAACATCCGCGACTTGAAATATATATTGTTAGATTGGTGATTAAATTTCTAGTACCGAAGGAAATATGGATTATTTTCAATATGTAATAATTAATTGATTGTCAATATTTAAACGTCCAAAACAAGTCAAATCTTTCGTAATTTCTTCCATAACGAAAAGCATTACGCTGTATAAAATTAATAAATCAAACAATGACTCTAGATCAGGGGTGGGGAACCTTTTCTTCTCTAAAGGCTGCATTCATTTTTCTGATTCAACATAAGGCCGCAGTAAACATTGACAGAGAATTGACTAGGGAATCTTTGGCCAGAAACAATTTCATACCAATTTGTAAAGCTCAGAAATTTGCAGTTTTTATAGGTCTTTCAAGAATTTTGACATCCAAAATCTCACGAATTAACGAATTTACAAAAAAATTGTAGAATTGTCAGAACAGTCAAAAGGCCGCACCAGAGTAGCCAAAAGGCCGCAGGTTCCCCACGACTGCTCTAGATAATATTATTAGACTTGTTGCATTCGAAATAACTTCATCAGCTCAATTCATTTTAATTGTTATTTATACGTACAAGCCGGAAACAATGTCCTAGTAATGTTTCCGTTCATTTTGAGATATGTTATCCATATAAATAATAAGCTATTTTTCCTTACAAAACAACTAAACACGCTTCTATTGAAGCATTTCAGTTCCGATTAGTAGTAATAATAGCATTAAGAAGAGTTAGACGGAAGAAAAAGAGATTTTTATTGAAGAATAATGAAAATTTTCAATAATTTAGAATTACGATAACGATGTCCAATATTAAGAATCAAGGGAAAGGAAGCAGATTCCATGGCGTAACTTTTAGTTTAATTAGTATACATGCAGATGTTTAAGAAGATAGTCATTGAAGACAAATACTCTTATCGTGTAGGGACAAACTTCTCTCTGGGATTACAAGTCTTCTATACTTAGCTTGAGTGCACATTGACTATGTGATTGCATTGCAATAATATGAAGATTTGAGATAAATTGTAAATTATTGTTTAAATACATTATTTTTTATTATTATCTAGTTTCAATAGAGTCAATATGCAATAAGTTGTAAAATATTATTAAAGAATACGTCAGAATAAAGAATAAGAAAATATCATCGTACTGAACGAGTTCGTGAATGTTTCGTTAATTGGAAGATATCTAAAAACTAGTTAGTAGCAATTCATCAATATAATTAACGATGCTTATAAAATAGCAGTTAATTTGATTGTATCTGTTTATTTTTAAAACGAAACTGCTTTATAAGTTTATTATCGCACATACATAAATCAGGATTAGAGACAAGCTTTTAAGTTTAAAAGCATAAAATAACAACTCATAAATATTCATAGATAAGTTATATAAAAACGCCACAATATTTTTAATTGATAAGAAGGCCACCTGCGGAAAAGTAAGCAGTAAATAATAACCAATATTGATAAAGTCAGTAATCAAATAATAAATTATTTACTTTAACGTCATCCGCGAGTGTGTTTCAACTTTCAACTATCGAGTGATGCATTAAAATTTGATGATGAAATTGGAAAAATTACGGCTGTTGAAACTGTGTAATTGATTATACTATATTTTCGTTTAAGACTTGGCAAAACTGAAAACAAGAATCCGATCCATAAATTTCTTAAATATTGATAAAAAATGATTAATATACTAGAATGTGTTAAGTTGTCAGATAGCCAGCAAGTAATTTATATGGTTTTTATGGTATTGATTTAATTGTTTGCAATCCGATGTTTTACAGAGCAAATAATTCAATTTCTGGTACAAATTGAAATAATACCGTATTAAATAAACATTGTGATCGCGGTTAAATTGTGTTCAAAATAGTAAAAATAAAATTTATATTAACGAAGCATTGATTCCCATCATTGATTCACCTCGTTTAATCGACTGCATTAATAATTTAGCTGAAAACAATAATTAACATAGCAATTTTAATGACCGCATAGGTCGTAAACCATTCTAAAATACTTATCCGTTTAACGACCAATCAAATGAGTGCCTTTGATGGCCGCAGATTTAATGAAATCGGCGAAATTTTATGACGCTTCAAGATAAGAGGTATCGGGAAAGCAGAAATTTATAGCAGGCGGTTTGTTTTCTATGAGAGTATAGTTCATCGTTCACCAGGAGCCGTGTTCAAAAAAATTTATAGATCGTGCTTACGTTGAGCGGTTTCCGACTGAAAAAAAATGTGTACATCAAAATCGTTTTAGCCAAATTTGCATATTAAACGAATAACAATTGTGGCGGTAAAACGGTTTTTCCAAAGCGGTGTGGAATCCCACATGAAGCGATGCCTTCAGTTACACGCTCTCTATGTATGTATTTATGCATTTTTTTATCCAATTAAAATATATATATAATTACCATGTGTGTATGTAAATTGAAACGCGGATTGTTGATTAATGCACAAAAAAACTTAAGGTAAAAAATATATCATGAAGTAGCAAGTAATAAAAATAAAGTACTAAAATTAAATAAAAATGCAATTTAACTTGTTAACAAAATATCGCAGAAGAAATTTAAATTAAAAAAAAAAACCATTTACATAGAATTATCTAATGACTACTTAGATAATTTTCATTAAGTATTTTACAAAAGCCTATGTAAGTTAAATATTTAAATTGTAATTAATATGACGAAGACACAAAAAGCACAAAAAAATAATGTTAAGATGCAGATTGAACATATAATTAAATTGAAAAAATAACATAACATAATCAGAAAATCTATTAATACAAACACAATATTCCTTTGTAATTTATTTCACTTTATTTAAAATGTCAGGACCGGTTTCGCTCATTGCGAGCATTGTCAACTGATCAGTTTACATCTATGTACATAATATTATTTATTAACTACTTACTGAAATTTTAGTTATGAACATTTTAACGTTTGATATTAATAACTGGTACTGTATATTTTAAGAACATTTAACTGTTTTTTTTAAACTAATACAGAGGCTCCAAAAACGTATTTGCTCCATTTACTATCTTTCAGAATATAATTATCACATTAATCCCATCCCTACACATGATAATCTACGTGGAGTTGAAAACAATGTTTTTGTTATAAAATATTTTAAACATATTGAAATGTTTTTTTACTAACTATATAGAAAAATTCGCGACAATTTTTTTCGCGAATTTTACTATAAAGTTAGTAAAAAAAAAAATGGCGCCTGCTGTGGCCCAGTTGGTAAGAGCTTGCTCTTCCGATCACGCAGGTCTGGGTTCGATTCCCGGTCAGATCACAGTGAATTTGAGAATTATTCAATTCAAAGTTGTGATCGAAGACTGGGTGTTTGTGATGTCAATTCACATCATTTCCTCTCCTCCAATCCTTCTGATCCTTTAATAACTGGGCGTAGAATAACGATTAGCCAACCACTAGTCCTGTTCTAGCCTTATCCTTCTTTCCCTACTCACTTTGAAAGAAGTGAGGTTGAGCGACTGAGTAACAAACAGTTCTCGTAGAAAAAAATCTGTTAAGATACCTCCATTAGGAGGCCATATGCTCCACATTGGGAGCGGACATGGATAAAAAAAAAATAGTAAAATAACTGAAACATAATTAAATCATCAAAAAATACAGTATTTTCTATCAAGTTTCAGTTTAATAACCAAAATCTAGCAATCCAACGATTACCCCTCCAGTGGGAATTCTCCACCGTTTGAGGACCCATGAGCAAATGTAATAGACCAATAGGAAACCTTCATTAAAATGTTTATTTAATCTTTAAAATCCGTAAATTTATTTGCTTATTTGCCAGACTGGACATTAAATCGAATTCCGCAATCAATTCAAAAGAATACACGTTTCATCCGAGTGTAAAAGAATTTAACGACTTAATTATAATATTTAAAGATCTTTTGAGTTAATGAGTATGCTTTCAAACATCATTATACAAAAGCAATAACATAAAATAAATCAACCAATTGATTAGAATCCCACCTTAACCATGTCGATATGTTTGATGAATCTGTAGCCAATCACAGATTCTCTCGTATCTTATTGTATCTTAAAAAAATGACGTTTTTAATTGGGATACTTAAATTGAAAAAACAAAAAAAAAATACATTTCCTTATTGGGCAATGTGGATTCTTGGTTTAATTTAACATCGAATAAATTATTCCACTCACTGAGAGATAGATATTGATTAGATCAAAGAATCCGTCAGAGTTTCAAAGCTAAAATTGCAAAGCACAAAGGTAATATAAAACTTTTTCGTAGCATTAATAATACTTTTACCTCAGTAAAAAACCTATTCCTGATAATCTTATAAATATTAGAAATTGAAAAAACATATACCAATTTAGAATACATATGTGAAAAATTCTCAATTTCTTAGGGTCTTTCAGGGTTTTATTATTTTGGTTCCCGGTAAATTGCTCGAATAACAAGATAATCAATTTGTTTCCGTTTGTTCTGTCTTAGCCCTAGTCTCATTGGCGGATCCAAGGGGGGGCTATGGGGGCCATGGCCCCCCCCTGAGGAGATTTTTTTTCTTAATTTTTCTACTTTATTAAAACTTTATTGTGAAATGGGATCTTTAATTGTTTAGTTTACGATGTTTTATAGAATACATACTTGATTATGTATTGACTACTTTTATATAGATATATTATTTTTAAATCATCTATTTTTTAATGTATTATCTTTTTATGATGTTTATTTTCGAATTGAATGGCCCCCTCCTTGGACAATTTCTGGATCCGCCAATGCCTAGTCTTCTGTGTGTTCTGGAAATATATAGAAACAGTTTGGGTAACTAATTAATAAGCAGTTCTCGTAGAAACACTTCTGTTGAGATAAACTCCATTAAAAGATCATATGTTCCGCATTTGGAGCGAACACGGTTAAAATAAATACTTACGAAAATTATTTTTATATTTCACTCTCTAAACAAGTGTCGCACAAGATAAAAATGAAACTCGTAGAAAAAGTCGTGAAAAATCGTTTAAATAACCAAGCAATTCGAATAATTTGTAATTCGAGCAATTTCCATTCGAGCAATTTACCGGCTTCCTATTATTTTTATTGTTTTAATACGACACGTAATTTTCTAACGAAAAGGTCATATTGGTTATGTGTGGAGACTATATACTAAAATCAAAAAAAATGCATTATGATTTTTATAAAATAAAATATATTAAGATACAAATAGATTAACAGTAGATTTTGTACATCAATATTTTTTTTATACATCAAGGATGAAAGGCAACGGGAAGTTAATTATAATTCCTTATGTAACTATTAAAAGTTACAGACGAAGAATCAACTGCAAGATTAATTACATTTTATATGTTATGATAAAAAAAAATAATGTCCAAGTAATTTAATGTGTAATGAAAAAAAAGATTTTAGAATGAAATAAAAAGAAACCCAAAATGGCAACAGCGGGGCGGGCAATTTCTCTAGATGTCATCAGTGAATAATAATGACGATACAATATCTTCCGGAAAAAGAATAAAATCAAAATGGCGGCCACGGGACATACAAATAATCAAACAAACAGACATTATCCGCTATTAATATATAGACTAGCTGTAAACCCGTTGACCTCAACGGGGGGATTTTTGTTGCATTTTTAAGTAGTCAGAAAATTTACTGGCGTGAAAAATAAATTACAAACGTATTTATTGAATAAGCCAGAAATTCTAGAAGTAAACAAGATATATCTCGGGGTATATATCGACAGCCCTGCCCTGCAGTATTTAAATTGTATATAATATATTTTTTTAAATAATTGTATATAATAAATCGGGGACCGACAGACAGACGGACATTATCGACTATTAATATATAGATACAAATCAAAAACGTTTGATGGTCACAAATAAATATACGCAAAGAGATCATCATCACTGTCATTTTTTGTATTTGATACAGTTTGATTATACTGAGCAGTAAATATCGTACTGTTTTATTTTAATATCGGCAGGTCTAATTGAATATAAATTGATACCTTGGCTTAAAACACACCTGCCTAATCATTCATATGTAAACATATTACAATAAATACGAATGGTGATTTGGGAGCTTTTAGGGAGAAAGTAAATATTAGTCAATACTACCAATTATTTATGCATTAATGAACATTGTATAACCGATGGCGAGACGCTTATAGATGGTTTATATTTTTTAACACACCAGAGAGAAAACATTATGTTTTTGTATATGTGTCTAATGTTTTAATGACGGTACGAATGTTAAATTATTTTAATTATTTGTAACGACATTAATACAAAAATTCCCATAAAAATAATAATTTGACTGTGGAACGTAACCCACACATTTTATAGGAGGCGCGAAAAACGTGTTTTGATGATTTTGGGCCAAAAGCAAATTATGAATTATACACAACCTTGAAGTGCACGGAGACTTCTAAGCTGGTGTTTAATTGACATAATCTAATATTAATTAAAGAAATTGTCTAGGAAAAACCTTTTTTTTCAGTCATTTTTCTTGGTTTTAATTTTTTACAAGCTCACCTTTGTAAAACCTAAAAGCTAAATTTAGATATTAATTCAGCATTTGCAGCTTACATCCTTTTGATAGAACGTGTATCAAGTTTGATACAATGTGATTATAGAAAAAAACTGTGGGTGAAGTCATTTTTCCTTTCCACAGTCGATATGATAATAATGGCATTTAGCTTATATGTTTCAAATTCGGTAATAATTCAATAAGTATGATTGGTTGGTTTTTTATCCGAGTAATTTTCACTTTTTATAATTTGAGATGAATACTAGTTTATTTGTACAGACTAACATGAATTGAGGGAAAACGATTTCTTGTGTTGTTGAGGCAACAATATAAAAATAGTTATTTGAGTGAATGTACGCTATAGATTTGTGAATATTTCGAAAATAAAATCCATAGCTATTATTTTACGTCATTTGAATCAAACAAAAATAAAATTGTGAAGTTTTTTTTGTGGCACCTTCGCGGAGAAGTTTATTTTTCTCCAGCTCAGCGAGTAACGGTCGCCTTGTAAATCCGCCTTTTTTCATTCGCCATAAAGCTTTAGGTTTTTTAGCAATTACGGACGCTGTTCTAGGAGCTTTTTGGTTTGCTAAGTTTTTTAATGATCACAGGATCCGCAGTGTAGAAATTTAAGCGACGAGGTCTCACGATTAATTCTGTGGTAAAAACCTCTGCCAAATTAAAAACGATATCATTTCTTTCGTTTATATCTGTAGAATGCAGCTATAGACCAAACAATTTATAGTTTTACACACTGATATAATATGATGGCCGTCTGAATGAGCGATTCATCTCATCACTACTATCATGTTTTCTTAATCTTTGGAAAAGATACGATTAATTAATAAATATAATAATCATATTTCGATCTTCTAAGTGTTGAAATTGTGTAGGCAAGGGGTGGGGAATCTTTTCATTTCTAAAGGCCACATTCATTTATCTGATTCAGCATAAGGGCGCAGTAAAGAAAACGTTGACACCCCCCTTTTTTTTCTACTGTCAAACATATAATGGGTTGATTACGCTCTTTTTCCAAACGCTTGCGTAAATTTTTTTGTCAAAGTGAATATATTGCAATACAAAATTTTGTATTTATTAAAAAAATATCCAGATTTATTTAAACAAAATAAAATTTGCACAAGTCAAAAGGCCGCATCAGAGTAGCCATGAGGTCGCAGGTTCCCCACCACTGCTGTAGACTTCTAACATAGAAACAGACAACAAAAACTTTGATGTTATTAAGTTGTTTTGATCGACAAAAATTTTCTTCTTCAGCGAGTAAAACGTTTTACAAAAAAATATTTCCAAGTTCAGACAGACAATATTGAAAATATATAGAATGCCTCCTGAAAGTATTTACGAAATTGGCCATGTTAATACAAAGCCAAACCACAATAAACAAAAATATTAATAAACAAGTCAACCAAATAACATTGCGTCCATTCAAAAGCAACATGTTTACCGAGATTACATCCACGACAAAATCATTTTCGACGTCAAATATTGGCATAGTCTGTATCGCTTACGAAGAAAAAAAGAAACCAATTTATTATTTGAAGAGACGAAAAAAAGAATTAAGTAAACATAGCGCAGGCAAACAGCTGCGATAAAGAGTAAATATTTGCATTTTTCCAATTTTTATTTGCCAAATTTCCCGCAAACGGGAAAACCTCAATCATATACCTTAACACTGGAAAGAGAAAATTGCGGGAAAATAATTCAGCCGAATTCTCGGTCGGGCAGTGGAAAATGAAAACTTAAGGAAGGCAAAAAAAAATGAAAATCCCACACGTAATTGAAAAGCGGTGTTAGACAAAAGGGTGGGCTTGACTGTAGACATGGAATGGGCGCACAGAAAACGGTAAGGGTAACGGAAGGCATTCGAAAATTGCCAATTTCGTAATGAAAACAAAATAGACGCCGTAATGGATACGCTATCTTCTTTCTGGCTGACAATCGACGTGCCACAGAGAGAGATGTCTTATTTATATTATTTGAGACTGTTATAATATACACGCGAATATTATTTTGCAAGGAGTGACGAAACAATGATTTGTTTCTGAAAGACGGGGTGGAGAGAGGGCTAGGGGGGTACTTTTTTGCGACCGTAGAATATTAAAGTTACGTTTTGTATAAACGGGAAATTTAAGATCTGTTCCGGGAAAATGAAATGTAAATTAACATCAATTTACTTAACGGCAGAGTTGGAAATCTTATTAATGGCGATGTTGAATGATTTGCTTTTCTTTGCCTCTGTTAAAATGATAAAATTTTTAAGTATTAGAGAAACAAAATATTCTCATTCGATTTATTATTGAAAAGGGAAATAAAAGTATCTGCGAATATCCGGAGATATATGGACAGTTTCTGAAACCGCTGCGAGATGAAGTACTATCATAGTTTTTATTATCTACCATGCGTAGTGTATAACGATAAAATTTATTACAATATCAAGGAAACCATGCTATTTTCCCAAAATTCGATTTCCCAAACGAATTTAAAAGCGGATAAAATATGTAGGTATACCTATTCACAACGCACGCTATCAGGACCGCAGCGAATTGAATCGGGGGGGATATAAAAATATTCACTCAAATGTCATATTCAATAACTTGCCAATAATTTTGTCTGCCCCGTCTTGTCAGGCGTCCATGTACCTCTTGCGCCACCCTGACACCCTGATACTTCACTCGATAGGACGTTGAACCAACTTCTTAAAATGTAAAGGCAATTTTCACCTCCGTTGCACGTCGTAATGATTTTTCATGTCTCTGATACGCCAACGCGAATCTGTCCGCAGCTAAATCGAATATTTTAGTATAGCTTGAATATCGAATTATTATTTTTTCTAGTTCACACCGTTGGGTGAATATCTTATGATCTCCTAATAAATCTGGATTCAATTACGTACATATATATATGTTATGATTTATGATGTAATAAATCAGAAACCACTTATTTGGAAATTGCAAAACTACATTGTTTTGATGAATTTATTTTATCATTTAAATCTGATTTATTGCATCAATAACTTACTTCAGCGTTAAACAAAGGGTCATTCAAATATATAGTCACTGTTCATAGGTCTGTGTAAACATCAAATTAAAAATTTCGCTTTTTAGTAAAAGGCCTCTATCATCGATATTTTATGTTACATAGATAATTATAATACCAAAATATAGATGCAACAATACAGAACTGACACAAATATGAGTTTAAAATTGATATACAGGTAATTGATTGCCTCTACAACAGCATTTTAAAAATTCGACTGTACAATGCTATGTTTGGCAAACTAGTATAAATAAATGCACCAACTGAGTTATTCCAGACAAAGAATTTTAGTCAGTTTTATAAATTACCAACTTGTGCAAAAATGGCGACATTATTATATTTGTCGATGTAACAAATTATCAATTAAATATCTTTATTGGACTGAAATTTTTAATACTTTAGAAACGAAATCAAAGTGTGTAATAATTTTTATATTCAAATCAGAGAATAGAAAGAAAAAATATGTATTTAATGTTTTATACTATACGTAATGAAAAACATTTTAAATAAATTATTATTTTAAGCAAACGACTATACGTCAGTGCAAAATTATTTTAAAAAATCACAGCTTGGCAATGGTTAAATATAATTCTGTTTTTCAACTGTCTAAAAAACAAACAACATTTTCAAACGTCACTGACTCTCGGTGGTACACTCAAATGTACGTATTTTTCTGTAGAGATAAAAAAAAAATACACCTGTCTACGAAACAAATGCCTGTAATTGGGTGGAGGAAAATTACGCTCGGAAAAACCTCGCCAGGAAACCAGGTGGTCCACATTTGAAGCAAACATTTCATCCGAGTCACTTTATCAGATCGTTAAATCTACAGACGTTAGTGCTTTTGACGTTCGCATAACGGCCGCGAGATGCATAGGGATGTCAAAGCGAGTAATGAGTATCGGCTTGTTCGTCGGATATGGCGTTATTCGAGTACTCGAGTAAGCTATTCGAATAGTTTCGTTACATAACAACAGAGGTAATTCGTGAAAAACGGCCAATTTACATAGAATACTAAAATACACAAAGCCTTAGAATAGTTTTCATAAACGCGCAGATTAATGATATGAAATAACGAATATGCTATTGTTAAAATGAGTCAAATGATATGCAATATCCAAAATTTCTTCTTTAATAGTTTGGGGAGTGAATGGCCTTTAATACCATCTGGCATTACATACAATACGTATCGGTACTTTTTGTACTCGAGAATTTTAGGATGCCACTATAATTTTTATATAAATGATAGACAATATGAGCCATTGAAAGGTGAATTAAGCCAAGGAGGTAGCAAAATCTTAAAACTTTTATGTTTCACTTTTAATTTTAACTAAAATCACGTCAAAATTATTGCAGTATGTATTTCGAAGCTCATTTTAATATGCGATAATTTAGGGGAGTGGTTATTGTATAAAATATCTTTGCGCCTTTCCATCTTTTATTTCATATAATAATAAAGACACGTTTTAAAGGTAAAGAAATATTTAACATTGTTCGCCACTCCCAGTTTGGAAATCTTTGCTTTAACCGCTTCAGTACCGTAAGGCCACTGGTGGCCGCTACATAGGTGCACCACTAATACCGTGAGGACACTTTGTATTAAAAATTATTCCAGTAGGATTTTTAACAATATTTCTTTTTGTGTGGCTAGCTACATCTATACACTCTCTCTGCAAGAAAAATGAACCATCTGCCGTTGGTTGATCTTATTTAAAAATGTATTATTTTAGAAGTCGAGCTCTAAGTGTCACTAGGGCTACCTACCACTTATGGTGAAATCGACATAAAGGATCCATTCTTTTATTTTAAATTTATACCTGAATTTCAAGAATTTGTCCCTTTTACTTTGTGTATTTTTTTTGTATAAAAATGTAAAAAATATATTTATTTATGCTTGTGACAACCCTGAAAGAAAAATCAAATATAGGAAATTTCGATAATGCAACTTGAAAAATTACAACTTGATATATCATTTTAAAGGTAAACTTTTAACGTAATGCATAAAATCCAAGAGCCCTATTTTTAAAAAATAATTAAAAACATGTGGTATGTGAGTGTTCCTAAGCTTAAAACATCGCGGTACTGAAACGGTTAAGGCATGAATTACTACGCATTTAATTCGTGTTTTCTTAAAATAACACAAAGCTCATACTTTAATTCCATTGCATTTAAAATAAACTTACAAAAATAACAGGGATTAATTAATTTGAAGCGGTGTTGCCATAGCAGGGGAGGCAGTATTGATTATTAAAAAAAATACTCAGGTATCAAAAAGCCGATTAACTCGACAACCTTAATTATGCCTGTCCATTTCCTACTATCGCATTAGAGACCGCATCAATTTTTTTTTATCACGTTCAGGTTGACAATTTCTCACGGGCTACGATAACTTATCCTAACTTATTACTTCCAAGCTCTCTTCATTTGGATTCGTATCAACACGCATCATCAATTTCTCGTCGCCTGATACTTTTTCATCGGGTTTTGGCAATGTCTTCGTAAATAGTAGAGGCAGTCTATCTTAAAATCTTAATTATTGTACTAATAATAATACTGTTTATGATTTCAAAACAAAATCAACATAATTTCAATACAAATATATTAGCAAACGAACTGTAAATAATTTGATTTTTTGATAAAAAAATAACTAACAGTTTCAAAAAGTCCATTAAAAAAACGGAAATTCAAAAAATTGCTTGTGCTTTTGGTGGTCATTTCTGTCCCCGCGGCTGATGACTAACTGAAGTCTGTACCCTTCTTAACCAAACATGAGGCAACGATATTCAGTTAGAAAACGGATGAAAAGTGGAATCAATAGACAACGGTGTTTACTGTGACCATATGGTCACGCTTGTCCTTGGAGGGTTAAGTCATTAAGACGAATTTTAATAAGGCACACAATTAACCAAAAAACAACGTTAAGTCGTATGGATGGTCATCAGGATGTCATGCCAATGACATCCTTAACGACCAAACAAAGATCAATCTATCACCGTTGTAATTTAAGATTTCGACTGGAGGTGCTTGGTGGAATTTCAATATTAAATTTGAATCGTTCAAATCATGTACATTCACACAGATTTTGTCACTAACGACCCGGGTTTCGCCTTTCGGCATCTTCAGGCGTTCAAGTGCACGGATGACCTTGAACTATCACCGTTGCTAATAATGTTGCAAGATATTTTAAATATTTTTTAACTAATTTGCTTTGAATAATCCCATATTTGTTATCATCCCGAGAAACACTGAAGTCAATTTAATAAGTGTAATAATATATTTTGCAATATAAATTATATTAGAGTGGATGAATTGTGTATCTCTTCTCACCCAGTATATACGGCAAAGTTAATGTCAGTTTAAACATATTTTTGATAAGGGCCATAATCTGAAATAGCTAACAACCATATATAAAATAATATTTGTAATGTGTTCACTTGTCAATACTTGGTGGAAAGGCTACATCATTATCATTAAAAATAAAAGTGCAATTAGAAAAGTTTATATTTTATCTTTATACTTGATACTTGATACAAAATAATATTTAAAAAATTAAAAAACTTTAATATGTTTTCATCCAATTATTATGTTTACTTTATACACGTAATTAGCACGGCCATTTTGTATGAAACGTGAGTTTTGTTAGTTGAATATTGAAATTGAGTGTAGATAATACGTCTTACTATTTTGCATAGTAACGTAAGTTTGAATGAAAATGTCGAAATACATTTAAATAATGTACATACATGGACTGACGTCGGATGGCTTCTACAACAAATAACGAACCATAAATACTTGCTATGTGACCCCTTAATCTGAAAACAATAACATGCGGACCCCCGAATTTTTTTTTATTTCACATGTTAATATTTTATCACAAAGAATGTTGAAAGAGTGAAAATTTTGGCGGAAAATCTGCGGAATCCAGGTTGGAAAGCACTGATGTAACCAACGCGAAGATCGAAATACAATTATCGTCGTTTTTGAGAAGATATTGAGTTATGGACCTATTCGGTATGCAAGACAGCAATTATTATAATCCATGTGTAAAAATAGTATCATACTTGTAATACAAACACTTTAAATGGCCTCCAAATAAATAATATCCTTTATCCTTAAATACGCATATCCTGTCGAATATCACATATGAATAATTCATTTTAATTTTGAGTGCAGTACAGCGTAACATTATTGAATGCAACGCACAATTGCAACGTTTGTTCTCAATCTCATCCGATAAACAAGCGAATAACTTTGCGAGGAATGGTGTCTCAAGTGCATCCACCCACACCACTTCCTCGAGTACGTCTGCATAAATGATGAATCTGAATGCATTTCACGATATCGTCGGATTGAAACAACGTAACGGATCTCATAGAGAAACGTTTATGCACATAATAACCAACAAGCTCAAGCGAATAATTGTTACCTACATACACAACTAAAAACTGTGCTTCTGATATGTACACGCATTGAAAAATAGTCATCTTAATTATTATGGTGTTTACTAGGGCTTATACAAAAACAGAATATTGAAAAAACCGGTTTTCGAATGTTAATATTCTTCGAAAACCGGTTTTATCCGGTTTTCAAAGTTTTACAAAAAATGGATAATTCAATTAAAATAGCGAGACAAAGTTAATTTTTTTATGTTGTTTATTTATATACATTATAATACACAACAAGAAATTATTTGGTGTTACTCTTCAGAAAATATAATTTAAGAAAACACAAAGAGTCCACTGATCGTTTTGTAACGAAATTTCCTGATATCGAAAATACCCTTTCGCTGCGTAAATGATGTGGGGCATATGGTCTTTAAGCCATCAAATAAAAGATCCAAATTTTCTGTAATTTTGTCTATGGTCCTGATATCCTTTCAACCATTTCCGATCCTTTAACAACTGGGAGTAGCGAGAGCGATTAACCACTAGTCCTGTTCTAGCCTCCTTGTCCTTACATTCCTACTACTCTCATTGAAAAGGGGATATTGAGCGAGCGAGTAACAAACAGTTCTCGTAGAAAAAAAAATCGTTGAGATACCTTCACTAGGAGGCCATATGCTCTATATTAGGAGCGGACATGGATTAAAAAAATGCTCTTTGTGACCGAAACTGGTCTTGATCGTATTAAATCAATGTGGAATTAGTACCAAAGTGTCAGTAACATAATCAGTTGATAATGCTCGCCAGGAGCGAAACCGGTGCTGATAATATAAAATAAAAGTGGAATTAGTACAAACTAGGGTACGTTATTTAAATGGCTGTGATTTAATATTAAAGGAGAATGTCTGGATTCACGAATTATTCTTTAACCAAATCATAATTGAATAAAATAATGTGTACTTAATTGGCAACAATCAACCAAAACATTATTTAGTTTTACAACAATTCAGAATGATTAACATCCACACCTCTGAGTGTGAACGTATTTCTAGAATTACAAAAATATATTTCGGATTAAGACGCGTGATCTAAACTTAATACTTACTTATTCGCATTCTCGGGGGTGAATGTATGTGGCGTGAAGCAAAAGTAATATCTGCAAATATCGGATATCCTGTTTGATTTGGATTTTCCATATATGCCATTGCGGCAAGTACGCTATTACGCGCATACAAATTCCGCGACTTTGCGCTAAGCCAAGCCGGGCGACAAATTGTCGACTCGTTTGCACCATTGCCGCAATAACCGCGGAGCAGCGCCAATATAAACTTTCTACCTCCTGCTTAAGCGTGGTGTCCTGGTATCTGATATTGATTAACATAACTAAACATGTAATTTAAAAACAATAAACCTTAATTTGATACTCTTGTTAAAGCATAATGCCCTGATACCACCGATTCTTAATTTCTCGCCAATGCATCACGATCTGATATCATATGATGGCCAAATGAATATAATAGTAAAGCTGAAAACCGTTCCTTAAATAACTGCATAACCCATGTCATAACAGTTTAAACCATAGTTTCCCAAACTTTTTTGAGCTTCATATTTTCCGCTATATCCATTTTTTATTCGGATTCCCCAAAATGAACCAATGCGAGAGCGAATTGCCCATGAATTAGCCGATGAATTTGCGAATTCTGCTGTGCTGTGGCTCCACTATTTTGTATTCTTGTGGCCACTTTAGAACATGATTTGGTCTCCGGTTGAGATATACTGGTTTAAACTATTACATATTGATTTTTAAAATAACTGAAGTAGAATAAAAATAGTTCATATAATATAATAAATAATATAAATACTGCTTGTATTCAAATAAATTGAGAAAGATTGATAACTTAAAACGGTCTATACGATTAGCTCAACACAATTCAAGAAATAATCATTCAATATCAAAACAATAAACTAAATTAAATCGATAAATTTGCAACGTAACTGTCATTAAAACCAATAAATTGTTTGCATAATTTATAATATTCTGATTAAATTATGTAAACGGTTCTAAATCAATTCATATACTGTAACATTAAGATAGTATTATAACTTGGGTTAAAGCAATAATTAGCATATCCTCATAGTAGGAAACGGAATTTATTTCTCAAGCGAAGTAGATAAATCGAGTAAAGTTGCATGCCGATCTTGTAATGAAAACTTATTGAATCGATTGATATAGGTAAGTCGGTACATTTATTTGCGTTTGCATGTTTGTCAATACTTAGATTAAGACGTTATCATTTTGCAAGAGTACCAGGCGGCTTAAGAGTTTATTTATCGAAATCGAATCTTAATCTTGCAGTTAAGTTAAGTATTCAATTAACTAATATTAAAATTGCCTCGCTTCTTACGTAACCAGATATTTATCAGTTTTCGTTTCTAATTAATTAAAATTGACTCGAAATTTATATCAGGGAAAATCAAGTAATTTCACCGAAAATGAGCAAACATATTTTTTTAATCGAATCGATAAAATTTTGTACATTTCCATACGTTTTGTTTCGGCGAATTTCACCAACTACCTACCGTTGAAATCGTCAATAATATTTTTACATTAAGTATTTTAATTTTATGAGTTTAGTATTTTAAAATAATCAAATATTACGTTTTGAAAATGTGTGTCATCAGATGATGTCGCCGATTCACGGGGAACCAATTCAGTAGGGGATGAGTTAATGTAAAAAAAAAGATCACCGTACGATAATCTATTATGACCCAAAAAAGACAAAACCAGCTGTTTTATAGAGGCTGACTGACTGATCTGTATTAATATATTCACTGGACGCAATTTGGCATTTCCTTTGAAAATAAAACAAGGTTTTATTCCTTTAATAGTTTCCAAAGAAAAGACTGAAAATGTCGTTTGGCCGACGAATCTAGAAAGTAAAAGAAAAACAGTGTCGAAGTAAGATGTGGGCCACATATCATATGTATAATTGTGTGACGATGTTTTCTTATGCTTGAATACATAAGGCTATGCTAATTAGTTGTATGTGCAATTAATATTAATAAAATCAATCAAAAAAAAGGGCAAGTAAGAAATCTTTGTGAATTTATAGAACATGATAAATATAATATTCAACAACATGTGTTAGCATAGCGAAACAAAATATAGATTATAATGTCACAAAAAAATGTTTTTATATTATATTTACTCTTAATAATGATTTATTTGTATTGTTTTACTATGATTTATACTTGTTAAATCCGCCAAAAAAACATACTATACATTTTACTACATATTTTATATTAATTTCACATAATTTAAGATTTCGACTGAAGGTGCTTGGTGGAATTTTAATATTAAATTTGAACGCCTGAAGATGCCGAAAGGCGAAACCCGGGTCGTTTCTGACAAAATCTGTGGGAGTCTACATAATTTGAACGATTCAAATTTAATATTAATTTCACATTTATTTAATGTGATCAGAACCGCTTTCGCTTATCACGTGTATTTTCAACTGATAAAACGTACGGGAATTTTTACACTTAACCAAGTAAAACTAATGAGGGCGTAACAAACAGTAAAATTTGAATGTTTTTTTTTATAAATATAATGCCTTTTAAAGTAACGACAGGCAATACCTTTAGTGATGGATACTATCACTGAATTTATAATTATAGAGGTAATACAAATGGGGGTGGTATTCTTAGGAATGCCTCCCCTCCGATGAAAGAGAATAAATAAATTACATTCATTAAAAAAACGACACTGATGAACAATGGGTTTTCGGAAGGATGAATAAACATCCCTTGAGCTGGCACTGCAAGTAAAAGTGAGAGAAGAAAGTTGGTATATCATAGGCTGGGCCAAAATTAAAGGGCCAAAGGTTAGAAAAAGGTTGTAACAGATGGCGCTCGGGTTGATAACGTATCATTTGTATTCGGAGAGCAGAAGTGCAATAAAAATGTTTTACAGATAAACTGTACTTCGGGGAGCGATCAAAATAACATACGGTTTGTGAGCGTAATAAAGAGGCGGGATGCTTGATTCTCGCGCACCAACAGACCTCATACACGCACAAACTAAAAAGGCAATTTTATTTTGATTGAAATCTCGAAAAAGACCGTTTTTTACCCGCTATAAAGTTCAGAATATCATAAATGACACATGTGTTTGTACAGACTGCCCGCTGAATCTTGCACTGAACATTTGTCTAAATCGTTGAAACCAGATCTTATTTTTTGATTAAAACTTTTGTAGAACATAATAAATACTCAAGTCAAAGTATTACTCACTCTCTTCAAACGGGTCAAAATGTCATATACATAGCTATGCTTTAAATATACTGTAGAAGACATGCATATAATTTACAGTAAGATTAATAATATAAAAAAAAACGATTTGATCTTTGTCTTATTAATAGAAAGAGAAGGAAAATGTGGGGCATGCCAAACTGATGAAATACAACTAAAACAGAATTTAAAATATATATAACAACAATCATAGGGTAGAATTCAATTAAGAGAAGAAAAAGTTCAAAAAATAAATGTATTAATTCCATTTTTATTTAATAAGATCAGGACTTGTTCCCTCATGACGAACATTGTCAGCTGACGATTTATTTTTTATATAGTTGAGGTAGGTTAAATCATAAGTCTGATGAAGGCATACGCCGAAATAGCTATTAATTATATATAAAATAATATGAGTAGAAATAATGTATTTTTTTATTTTTCACCTCATAACTAACTAAATTTACATGTATATTTGTATAATCTTGCAGATAAAAAATATGCGAGTCCGTGTTTCTCATTTGAGTTTAAACATTTTCTGAGCACAGTGTATGAAGAAAGCATTTCAAGAAACACAATAATATTTTATGTCTTATAGTCCATGCTCGTTTCATTCAGAGGAATGTAAATATTTTACAGCTGCAAGCATACCGATTAGTTTCCATCTTGTCTTGTTAATGAAATAACACGTCAAATAGACACAACAATAAAATAAAACCCATAACGCATGGTGCAGTATGCCCGAGTTATAGACCATTGGTTCGATGCATCGGAAAGGTTCGTCAGCTATAAAAATGGAAGAGTACTCACCATGAAGCAGTCAGGCCCCTGTAGACACATGGACTCCCCGCTGGGTCCGTCGTTCGAGAACTGAAACACCAGGAGATCGAAACTTTATAGGGGAAACATTCACTTAAGTGCTAGGTTAAATATAATGGTTGCGTAATGGAACATGCAGGGATTGTTTAGATTCGATACCAGTTGCATTGCATGCTGCTCTGGTAGGGTATAACTCCATATGTAATTATATTTACATAACATAAGAATATCAGCGAAATGATCCACAAACACAGACTAGAAGAAAAGGCTCATTTTTGTGCTTTTCATCAAAGTAGTAAATTACTTGGTTATACTATTTTCAAATATTCATTGTCTGTTTATGAATGTGCAGTCGAGGGGTAATAGATTACATTTTTACATTTCGTGACTAACTTTTGAATGGATCCTCTATGAATGATAAAATGGACATAATATATTTTACAGTATAGTAAATTGATTGAATTAATAACATAATTATTAATTTAAGATTTCGACTGAAGGTGGTTGGTGGAATTCCAATATTAAATTTGAATGGTTTAAATTGTGTACATTTACACAAATTTTGTCACTAACGACCCATTCTTGAAATTACCCACAATTGATGATAATTCAATCACAATGATAATTTAAGTCATTCAAATTCCAAGTGAGATATAATTGATAAAGTAAATGGTTTAGTCAGCAACTTTAAAAAGTAGGGGAATATATTTAATACTTATAAAATGCTAATTTGATCTGTAAGCAGAAATCAATGACTATTGAAAAACATCGATATTAAAATGTATGTAACATTAGAACAGGCAGAGCGTGCCAACATTAGAATCGCTTTAATTCAGAACTAACTTTATGCGTCCTTTGTACAGAACTAACCTTATTTTACGTGATTTATGATCACGTTATATAAGTTACCCTATAAAGGCAATAAATTAAATAGGGTTTAATAAAGCAGGAATAAGTTTGCCGCGGGCTGCCTGTCATCGGGCATACACTCATACATTCATTACAGGGGAAAAAGTTCGGCCATTACTCGTTTGTATTTATATTATTGTAGCAGGAGTTTTTCGTCTGTACAAATAAATTCATTTCCCGCGGCGAGGGCATTATACATTTAATATCCTGCTGACACATGATGCCCTGATAATTACAGATAACAACACAAACAAACAAATTCTACCCGGAAAGCCTACCGAAGACATATTGATTAGTATTAAAAGTATTAATGGGCAGGTTCAACCGTAACTTTGAAATTTAATGGGGCACGTAATGGGCTTGTAATGAAGGAATATAACAATGCGTTTATATTAAATAATTATATGTACTTATTTAACAGTAATTAAGGTAAGGGCACCATCTACCGCCACATTAGTAGCTTGATTTAAGAAATTTGTGTGTATTTCTTATATTTCTTAACGAAAACATAAACTTCTTGTTTAATTCTATACTGTTATATATCGCCTATTTAAGTATAAAGCAATAGTGAGGATGAGCTTTATATTTAATTAATTAACTAAAGTTTTTTCATTGAAGAATTGTTCCCTATTACCGCCACCCAATTATTTTTTTTATCCAATTACCGCCAATGCAGGAACCAACTACCGCCATATGAATTTAAAGCCATTTTAAACACATTTAAAGATAATGGTTGTTCGAATTAAATTCATTTTATGTATGTACCTATGTTTAAATGTTTCCTATTATACCTAGGTATGTACTTAAATTATTTATATAAAAAAAACACATTCCTAATACAAAAAAAAAAATCAAAATCACATTCTTGTAAATAAAAAATTGCACCTTCATTGGCATTCACATAAATAATAGGCACTTATATAAGTACATACTATGATGAAATTAGGCAACTAGGTATTACTTCTTTTTTAAAGATACCACTTCTGGGACGGAATAAAAGTCCCTAGTAACGTTGGCGTAGACATTTTTACAATATCTGCAACAGGGTAATTTAAAATATCGTCAATCGCAGGCCACTTCCAGTTTGACCCTGCCATTGTCATGGTCTTAACTTGCACTTCATTATCGGTTGTATTGCTACCTAGAATAAGACCAGGAAACAATTCGCCTTCATAGGTCACCAGTATCAAATGATGCCATAATTTATTTGTGTACTTTAGCCACTTTTGCAGAATTCTGTTGTTTTGCTGCCTTTTCATCGAATCTTAATTTTCTTTTCAGCCGTCTCTCAGCTATATCCTTTTCTTTCATGTCTTTGTCCAATTTTTGATTTCTAAGATGTGCAAGGAATTCTTTTGAAGTTGCTACAACAGGAGTGACCTTCTTCAAATTTATTAACTTTTTAGACTGTGGCGCAGCTTCTGGCCAATACAGTGAATTCTTAAACGGCGTTGGGTACATTGTATCATTTGAATTTTCCTGGTGAGGTACTGGATTAGGTGTAAGCTGCTTCTGTGGTGTTGCCAGTTTTTTCATTATTTTGTCATCAGCTATTAAGACTGTACCATAATTTAAAACGTTCAGGTCAATAACGTCACCTTCTTTGAACCGAAAACTTTCGTCCAGATTGGTTACATCGTTGGTCATACGAGAAAGCGGATCCTTATTGATGCTTATTTTGTGCCACAATTCAAATAAACTTTTGTGCTGAAGATCACCGTCCCAATCCGAAGAAGAACTTTGAAATTCTGTTAATAAGGAAGGCGCTATTTTGCTTTCCAAAATATCGAAGAATGTCTCGTCTAAAATAAAAATTAAATATTTAAGTATTTATTATAAGTAATCAAATATCAAACTACTTAATGTACGTCGTGGGTGCTTATATACCGGCAGTAGGTCCTAACTTTTTGAAACCAATTCTTGATGTTGCTCTCTGTTAATTTTGATCGGGCCGAAGTAAGGTTCTGTGAAACTCTTTGCAACAATTCCGGGTGTCTTTTTAAAAAAACAGCTAAACCATTTCTTTCCAGGTCTTCCACCAGTAAATGGATTTTCTCTGCTTAGAGTTTTGGTGAGTTCTGCGACAGAGTCCTGTAACTGAGGCATCATTTTTGGAAATCCTGGCTTAGCTCATCCCCTATACTTACCACTAATCTTATCACGCAATGTGGTACGTGGTATACTATATTTTTTACTTATTGCCAGTACGGAACTCCCACGGAGTATAAACATTTTTTTGTGCCAACCATATTTCATAAATTTTTAATATCTGAAAATTAAGGTAAAATAATGACCCAATCACCGATTATGGTTCCTTTTACCGCCAATTAAATTAAAGCTGTATTTTATCAATTACATTATTACGGCATTGGTATTTTTGAAACAAATTATGCTTATTTAATCATTTTATTTATAAATTATATGAAAAATATTGCAATATTTAAGTTTATCTAGCTTAAATTTGCATTTTTGTATATGTTTATGTGGAGCCTATCACCGCCATGGCCAATGCCCTATTACCGCCACTATATTTTTGCTGATGCTTTTACGGGATGAGCAATGTACAGTAGAAGTGGCGGTGATTGGACCAACACAAATATAACTTGTGTTGTTCACTTTAATATTTGAAAAATGTATTAAATACTTATAATTTACATTCAAAAATTCAATGTTTTCAAACTCTATTACCGCCAGGGGTGGCGGTATTTGGTTCCCATATAATAATTAATGGGTCCAATCACCGCCACGCAATATGTTCTATTTTTATCACTTAAAAAATATTAATTAAGGATTTAAACTTACTTTAGAGTGTTCCGAATATGTTATTTATTACAAAATAAACGTAACTTTCATACATATTCAATTAATTTTGTTTTAAATCGAAAAATAAAATTTAACCATTTCTTAACAAAGTGCTTAACGAAAAGCCAAATCACAACTGTACCGCCGAGCTCTTACAGAAAGACTGAGATTTCCGATAGAATAAATACAGTTAGCTACAAAACAACAAATGACACGTGATCACTATGCATTCGTATTTACCGTTAAATATATTTTGTTGAGAAAATTTTAACGGTTTTCTTGTTATTTCGAGAACATTCTTACGGTGGCGGTAGTTGGTGTAGTGGCGGCGATGGGTGCTCTTACCTTAGTAGTAATTTAAAAATATGATGAAGTCTAAACAGGCAAGAATAATAAACGACCAACTTTGTAATCCAAATTTAATTTGATCCTCGAAAATGTGTATGATTTCGTTAAAACAAAGTGTCATTTAAAAAATAAATATAAATGTGATTTCACTGTCATTTGATTATCAGACGAGCACGTTTACTAAATAAGCAAAACTTTAATGATTTCATTTAAAACAAATTTCAATTGGATACCAAAGTCTCTTAAATTAAATCAAATAAAAATAAACTATTTGATTTAGGGTATACATGATTTCAACCGCGAATAACGAGCAGCTGTCGCAGAAAAAATATTCTATCAAACATAGCCTCAGGTTAAAATCAAATGGTAAATGATAAAATGTAAAGTTCAAGTCTACTGCAGTGTTCACTTCGCATGGGGGTTAATATGTGTACTATATCGTCATTTTAAGGGCAGGGGTAGGCCGCCCTTTATTATCATTGAATTAACATCCCGAGTGGTATCTGTTTCCATAAACATTGCATGTGTTTTGATTGTTAATTTGTTGTATTTTGACATGGAAATCTCGATTGAATGAATATTCAAGGAAAAGTACACATTTGTTTATAATATAGAAAAAATCTTTCGTAATCGATACAAAATCTTCAATCATCCTTGGTAAGCAATTAAAATGTTTAGTAAAAGAAGCAAACATCATCACAGAATAGGTATAATGTTATATTTTTAAATCTTGGACAAATTGTGTTATTCCAATATTTAAGGCATGTTTCCAAAAACCTTTATCATCAAGAATCTGAGATCACCTTTAATTAAGGTGTTAACTGCCAAAACTTGATGGAAAGGCATAAAATTAAAAACATACGAATTTGTACTACTGATACTACTTTTATTTTATATGATCAGAACCGGTTTCCCTCATGACGATAATTATCAATCATTCAATATATAACAGTATAAATAGCACTGTATGTTCTAATTAATTGATTGTGACGAAACCGGTCCTGATAATTAAAAATAAATTTGTTTTATTTTTTTAAGAATCTAAAACTAGAAGCCTCACTGACAACCAAATAATTATTTGTTATTTTACGGAAAGATTTTATTGGTGTAAGGTGGCTATTAGGCAATTCACAATTCGAGGGATGATAAAAGCACAGCTAGGATTAATGGCGAATCGATGATTGGAACACTCTGTTTTGTCGAAATATTTTAGCTAGCATTATTGCGTTGTAAACCATTTCCCATTAGTCTGCGACTGCCGATAAGCCTCATGCAAAATAATTGCTTCAAATCAACGTTAGCCAGATTGATTAAGTTTAAAATACTCACTTAGAAACCTAAGTAAAAGCAATCAATGAATAATTTAAGGCCAGCTGTTTCTGTAGTCCTGATACGTCAACGGTAATTGGCTATTTTTCCAACTTCTAATTTCCTCTAACGAATGAAGTTTATTTCCCATGTAGATTTAAGATTAGCATTGGCAGAAACCGAGTTTTAATTAGATGACATTTCGCAACGAGCGCCGAGGCGGAGTCAGAAGCTGAATCCAATCACGACGTGCATTATCATTGGTAGCGATGACGTTTTATGTCCTCCTGATACTTCGATTCCAGGTAAACAAGTGAAATTGAGACGTCAGACGTGTAATTCTACAATTCTACAAACGTGGCAAAGGAGTGGAGTTAAATTATTGGAAAATGTCGATAATCGTTTGTTATCTGTACCATTTATCTGGCGCCCAATTTAAAATAGCCAGCCATTTTAAAGCGAAGCGAAAGCGTCTGCTGAAACGGAAGTATTTTAGTTTGATTCGTCGCCTGCTGTGGCCCAGTTGGTTAGAGCTTGCTCTACCGATCACGCAAGTCTGGATTCGATTCCCGGTCAGATCACAGTACATTTGAGAATTATTCAATTCAAAGTTGTGATTGAAGACTGGGTGTTTGTGATGTCAATTTAAATTATTTCCTCTCCTCCCATCCTTCTGATCCTTTAATAACTGGGTGTAGTGATAGGGATTAGTCTACCACTAGTCCTGTTCTAGCCTTATCCTTCCTTCCCTACTACTCACGTTGAAAAATAGTGAGGTTGAGTGACTGAGTAACAAACAGTTCTCGTAGAAAAAACTTCTGTGGAGATACCTCCACTAGTAGGCCATATGCTCCACATTGGGAGCGGATATGAATTTTAAAAAGTTTGATTTTTTTACCATGTATGCTCCCAATGTGGAGCATATGGACTCCTAATGGAGTTTGTCTCAACAGAAGTGTTTGTACGAGAACTGCTTGTTACTCAGTTGCTCAACCTCTCTTCTTTAAAAGAGAGTAGGAATAGAAGGAGAGGGCTAAGACAGGACTAATGGTAAGCTAATCGCTCTCGATATGACCCGTTTATAGGATAGGATGGGTGGGAGGGGTGAATTCAAGACATCACATACATCCATGCCTTTGAACAGAAATTCATAAATCGATTGAAAAATCAATTTATAAAACTGCCCGTACTGGTATTCGATCCCGTGACCTCCGTAGCGGTAGCCAACGACGTCACATGACACACCGACAATCTATGGTTAATAGCTATTTCGTCCTATTCCCTCATCAGATATAAGTTTAACCAAGTAAATTAAATATTTTTTTTTGTACTTCTACATTTTTAAAATAATTAAAAGTTGGTCAAAACTAATACTGATCTTTATAAAAATATGGAATAAGTTCAAATATATAGGTCTTGGTTTTTTAACTAAATGCCTATACACCAAGAAAAGACAGATAATATATTAAAAGTTAAAAAAATAGTTTTTAATACGCGTATTTCATGCATTGATTAGTGTGTTTGTTATACGAACAATTTTAGCCATGAAAATGTGCACTTTTTAAATCTATGTCGGCTCTCAATAGGATGCATATGGTTTCCTATGCTGGTGGCAAACAACAGAACATTTTCAACAATAACTGTTTGTCACACAATTGCTCAACTTCTCTTTTTCGAATAGATTGGACATGGAAGGGTAAGGTTCGGAACGATTAGTGGTTAGCTAAACGCTCTCGCTAAGACTCTGTATTTTAGAATTAGAATGGTGGGAGGGTAATTAAGACATTACATAGTATTCTATTCATACTAGGACTTGGACCCGTGAGATCTGTAACGGAAACCAATGATGTTGACCGCTTCCCAACGAATCCGACTCTATTTAATTGCCAACCTAATTTTATTGTACTCTATTTAAGTGTCAAAATATTGATAAAAATTTTACTCCATACTCGAAAAACTTTTCTTATAAAGATAAGTGATATCTATACGTGTAGCTAATTCGAAGACACTTAAGGAATAGTCTATGCTGCTAACGAATTCACATTGTTTCTTTAGTCAAAGTGCCCAAAGTGTCTAATCGAATTCTCAAATTCAATACGAAATAACACAATTTTCAAATTATTATAAGCTTTGGACGTCATAACCCCCCCCCCCCTTCGACCTCCCCACCATAAACTAGTTAGCAAAACAACAAAGTATGTACTCCACTAGTCAGTCTGCGAAATGAATTATGTTTAATTGTTTGGCTCCGAGCGTTCCGTGAGTGTTCAAGACTTTGAGTGAACTTATACTGTAAACATCAACTCATGCTACTGTGAACATTTTCAATACAAACTAGTACTCGGGAATAGGGATTCCAACTATTCGTCATTTTCAACTATCCGGATATCGAATAGTAAAATTGAAACTATCCGGATATATCCGGATATCCGGATAGTTTCAGTAAGTATGAACATAACAAAATATTACTACATATATAAATTTATGTACTAAAATAATACATTAAAAACGAGTTCATTCGTAATATAAGTCATTTATTCATATTTTAAAAATAAGAGAGCATTAAATGTACCATATTTTAAATTTGATGTTAATTTAGTTTTAATTTGTCCTGATGTTGGTTTTATTGTAAGAAGTGTTTTCAACAACACTAATATTATGAGAGTTTAGATGATTTATCATAGGAGTCGTTGAAGATCCTTTGATCCAATAGTTTTCCCACATTTATTTATTACACACCGCTGACTGCAAATTATTATCTTTTTTCATAAAATGAGTCCATACTCCGAGCGTCTTGACATGCCTAAAATTTTATACAAAATTATTAAAATTTTAAGCAAAATATTTTTTAACATATTTTAATAAACAAGGAATTACAGGCTGCTTTTGTTAATATGTAGACAGTCTCGATTGCTTGGTTTTCAGTAATGAATTGTAGAACTCGCACGCAAATGAAGATGTTTCATGATCAACTGATCCTGACTAAATCTTTTCCCACTTCTGTAATGCCTTAGATAGAGAAAATACACATTTCAATACTATTCCATCATATTAAAATTATAACGAATATTATCCGGATATTTTCCCAAATATCCGGATATCGAATAGTTAAAAAGGGCCGGATATATCCGGATATCCGGATATCCGAGTTGGAATCCCTACTCGGGAACCAAGGATGCCGATAGCATCGACTACTTCGGCACCTGGGTATTTGAGTATTTCGGGACTGATACTAACCAATACAACTCGAGTACCTGCGTAATAATTATATGTAACATTCCATAATATATCTAATCTAAATAATATATCATAATATATCTAAGTATCTAATATATAAAAAATATAGTTTGTTTGTTTGTACTCTACGGGCTGCCAAACCACTAATCCGATTGCAATAAAACTTCGAAAAACTTTTTGCTTGCACTTCCGGGAAGGTTATAGGAATATTAAAATTAGCTTACAGTAGGTTTTATAAATAAAAATCAATGTTTGTATGTTTGCCACACGGTTCATTTTAGCAACGTATGCTTGGACTTCCGCGAAGGTTAAAGTACGTTTAACTTACAGTAGGTGGTGCATGTGTCGTACCATAGACAATCGGCAGCAAACGTCAAACAGACAGAGAAAGAAAATATGCACTTCAATAAACACAATTAAAACACCAACACTTTCTTTCTTTGAGTGGCATTGCAACGTTTGCCGGGAACCGGCTAGTATCTATATATTAATAGTCGATAATGTCCGTCCGTCCGTCTGTAAATTGTCCCTGATAAGCTCCGTTTGGCTAATTAGTAAAGTTAATTTATTCTGATTAATTTGATAAATATGCATTTGATTGTTACATGACGGAAAATTTCATTTTTTTTATAATACGAAAAAATCCTTCAGTTGGGGCCAACGGGCATACAGCTAGTATTATATTTATTATCAAATATTAGCATTAACGCAGATGTCAGCTTTTATTTCAAGTCGTCCGTTTTTACTAATTTAATTTTCGTAAAAACTAAGAGTACATTTGCTCAACATTGTGAACAGAAATTGTAAAACATTCTAGTAGAGATGATTATGGTGGACAACCGAATAAATTGTTTTCTATTATTTCTAAAAATAAAAAAAGCGTACCTAGTCAAATCTCAAAGATCTGGTTTCGTTGCGAAAATTATCATCAGAAGAAATTTGCGTGTTATTTTTTGAAATATCAATGTCCGTAGAATGAGTAACAATACTACGACGAATACTCGAGAACCCTGATAGTATGTACCCGATACTCGTGTGACATCTCTAGTAAGTACTCTCGTGGGACTTGGCCACAATAAAACGCCGAAAGTTGCCTGGGATAGTATTAAAGATGTATACGAAAGCTTACTTTAGTTTATTTGTTAATACTACAAAATATATCAAAATTTAATACTATTTTGCTATAATTTCACAGGTATTTCAATTGTAAAGTTTACTTTAGTTACATTTATGTACAAATAATTTTATTTAACATATGTACGCCCAGGAAAATCGTAACCTTGTATGTTTGGTAAAAGCTTATTGTCATCGAAATTCATTGTCTTTTACCCATTACCGCTTTAAATGTGGAGTATATGAACTCTTAACGAAAGATCTCAACAGAACTTATTGTAAGTAATGTGACACAATACAGTAAAAGCCCTATTTACACTAAAGTCGGGACAGTGTAATTCGGGGTATTGTAATTGGGGGAGTGAATCTCATACAAAATTAGAGATTTAGTTTTTTCAGCAAAAAATGCAAAACTACGATAAAAAAAATATATGGACGAAATATTTAGTTACAAAGTGATAAAATGAAAAGCGCGCCAAAATCCAACACATAGACAGTCGCCAGCTATACGTGTATATCCTGGGACGTGTTGAATGCACAGACGCTAGCCAAAATTTGACTGTATGCGCCGCACAGACGACCGTCTCGTAGCAACGACAATGGAATGCGACAGTGCAATTTAAGGATTTGCGGGGAACATTTCAAGCCAGTAGTTTAATTGGAGGTTCAGATGTATATCTTAACGAAGTGGGTTTAGAAAATAATTGATAGTTGCTTAGTAACTTTCTCTATGACCCCTATTACCCAGGTTCGGAATGGGGTATGTAGGTTACTATAAAAGCATGAAAAACTTTATAATACATTTTTAAATAAATCAATAAATTGGTTGAAAAACCAGAGTATTAAAAATGACAATCTACGACTTGATTCGGTGACCCTTCAACCGAGTGAAAAACAGTGTTAATCAAGCGGCTACAATACCGAAAACATATCATCCTATTTTTAAAATGTAAAATTAATTGATGTTTTCTTCAGGATGTGATGCATTTAAAAGTGATATTAAGCTTCATTGTAAAGCGTTTATCTATTCTATTTGTGAAACAGGACGGCGAAAAAATAATGTTGTTTCCCTGAAACTTGTTTTCTAAATGTGTGTTATAATATTCAATAATACTTATCTGTAACATGACATAAGATTGTTAAATGACATAAGAACAATCATTATGTCAAATTCAGGTGCTATGTTAAATGTAAATATGACAACATCAATACACTGTACAAATGCGCTAACCAGTACAATATACAAGAAGTTTTTAACAAATTGTTCATACTCACTCTTTGCATTAAAGATAAATCAGTCGATATCTTTTAAGCTAAACACATACATAACAGATAATATTGTCGAAAGTTCAAACGGTAATGACAGTAAACAAAAATTGCATAACTTAATATACTTTAAAATTAAGTTGTACTTTTTGTGAATAAGTAGGTAACACTTGTTTTGAAAGTCTCGTAATCTTAAAAATAAGCCACTTCCGGGAGCTTTCCGGGATGACGTAATCAACTTTACTATTTTGCTTCCTCGGTGTAAACAAAAAGTTTTGTGGGAAAAGGAGCAGATGTTGCAGCGAGGGTGGGACTTCGACAGGGCATCAGCCGCCGCCTACACGGTTGTCCGGATCTTTTTTTATCTCGCACTCTATATATATCACATGAATGAGATCAATAACATCTGAGTAGTAGAATACTACATGTTTCGTAGTATTAAGGTCAAATCAATCAGTTTTCCTGCGTAAGCCGAGTCATATACAGAGATCGCATGGCAAAATGCAATTCATGTTAATATTGTAAACAATAACATGCACATTGATATAGTGCAACATCATTTATTTGTCCTTTGATAATGATTGTATAACCTTATGTGTTACATGGTTCCTATCACACAAAAAGCGCAATGGATATTTCATTTTTTTATGTGGAACATAGGCCCTCGTAATTGAGGTATTTTAAAAAAGTTTTTCAACGAAAACTGTTTGTTAGTCAGTCGCTCAACATCTCATTTCCAAAGAAAGAAGTGGGGATAGACTGACAAGGCAAGGACAAGACTAGTGCAGGGGTGGGCTGGAGGGGGCTCGCGCTAGCCTCTTGTTGAATTTTACTGAGGCCAGCGAGCCCCTTGTTAAATTACGAGAAAACAATATTCTCATATCAATTTAGTTCATAACTACAATTTTTATTTTATATATTATCTATGACAGCTTCAGTATAAAGAATAGTATATTTTTAGCTATTTACATTCATAAGTTTACGGTCAATTGCATATTGTTACATATTATACCCAAAACTTAATTGTGAAATGGGCTCTTCAATTGTTTAGTTTACTATGTTTTATAGAATACATACTTAATTATGTATTGTCTATTTTTATGTAGATATATTATTTTAAAATCATCTATTTTTTAATGTATTATTTATGTATCATGTTTATTTTCAACTTGAATGGCCCCCTCCTGGGACAATTTCTGGATCCGCCAATGAGTATACCTGTATTAAGTAAAAATCGATAGCTTATTTAAGTATTGTATGTAATTGAATAGGAGTGATAAGAAAATTCACTCCTTCCTCAGAACACTAAGAATTGCTTCGAGATTAAGCGAGCCCCTTGTTAACATATTGGCAACCCACCGCTGGACTAGTGATCGCTAGAATTAACAAATCGCTATCCCTATGCTAAGTTACTGAAGGATCGGAAGAGTGAAAGGAAATTTTTAGACATCACAAACACCCATGTCTACAAGCAGAAATCGATCGAAAAAATGCTGTTTGTCGGGTCCTATGAAGTAGTGGTTAGCGTTGATGGCTTCCGTGCCGGACCTCGCTAGTTTTAATAATAACAATGTATTTTTTACATTACATTGAAAAAAATAATTATTTGTTATAATTTCACTTTTATTTAAATTGATCAGTACCGGTTTCGCTCACGCCGAGCATAAACAGCTGATAATATGAGTTATTAGGGAGTTGATAGTTTACGCTATGCCTTGTTTTTAGGATCGGATGAGTTCTAAATATCCTACTATCGAAAGCTGTTAACGTTGTAAAAGTTGTTTTGACATTTGGATTCGATGATTGAAAACTTTTTAGTCAAACAATTTTACGGCCACCGTATGGAATACCTAGATTGTAAAATAATACGCAGTCCGCTTGGGCCACAGAGAAGCCGAAGGGACACAAAAATGCCCCGGCAAAGAACATTATACGAAATCAGCTTGTTTTTACAGTTTTATAAGCGAGCTTTAAAACTCCAGGAAGACGATAAAAGTAGAGATGGGACTCATTTTTTTTTTTTATAAATAAATAATTCTAACATATTGATTTTTGTTGAGAGTGGAAACCCGATCTATCGTTTCTACATTCATCGTTTTCTCGCATGCATCGAATTGTTAAATTAG
The DNA here is from genome assembly GCA_031772345.1 of Himalopsyche anomala. Classification (NCBI taxonomy): domain Eukaryota; kingdom Metazoa; phylum Arthropoda; class Insecta; order Trichoptera; family Rhyacophilidae; genus Himalopsyche; species Himalopsyche anomala. The sequence goes on along the minus strand of CM062837.1, from coordinate 1,399,183 downwards.
TAACTTTATCGTGAATTGATAGATGTGCACTATTAGAGAACGTTTAATTTTGTTTGTTCTACTAACGGTGTATTTTTGTATGATGATAAATTGTTTGAATGAGGAATGGGTATCCATAATCTTGTATAAGTAACATTTCTGACTATAAACGAAAATTGTACTGTACTGCTAAGTAAAAATACAGTTATTACAATTAAAATTAACTATAGGATATCGACAGTGGAAATGAAAAAGAACCCACAGCTTTTTTCTTTTTTTACCATGTCCGCTCCCAATATGGAGTATATGGACTCCTAATGGAGGTTTATCTCAACAGAAATGTTTCTACGAGAACTGCTTGTTACTCAGTTTCTCAACCTCTCTTTTTCCAAAGAGAGTATGAATAGAAGGAAAGGGCTAGGACAGGACTAGTGGTTAGCTAATCGCTCTCGATACGCCCCATTCATAGGATAGGATGGCTGGGAGGGGGGAATTCAAGACGTCACATACATCCATGCCTTTGAACAGAAATTCATAAATCGATTAAAAAGTCAATTTATAAAACTGCCCGTACAGGGATTCGAACCCGTGCCCTCCGTAGCGGTAGCCAACGATGTTGACCACTCGACCACACAGGCGGCTGAAATAATATATAATCAATAATCACAATATATACAACTTGATACAAGTTCTATCAAAAGCATGTGAGCTGAAATGGTAAATTATTATCTAAACTTAACTTTTAAGTTTACAAAAAGAAGGGCATGTGAAAATTGCGATCAAGAAAGTCTTTTTTTTTTTTAATATTTAATTAATATTAGATAAAGTCAACTAAAAACCAGTTTATTAGTCTCCGTGCACTTCAAGGTTGTGTGTATTTTCATAATTTGTCTTTGACATAAAATCATCAAAACACGTTTTTTGTGTCTCCTGTAAAATTTGTTATGTGTGTGTTACTGTAAAATGTGTTATCACAGTCGATGTGATAAAATAAAAAGCTGTAATATTTTACGTAAGACGAAACACAATTAAACTTATATTTTGTATTAAAGGTAAAAATGTTTTTATACTTAGTAAAAATCAACTAGACTTTATAAGAAAACACAAGCCTAAGTAAATTCGGCTTTGTAAGTAAAATTGTATTCGACTATCCATATCACTTGAGTAGATTATCCCAATAAATCAATATCCAAATATAAATAATATACATAATATTAAATGGTAAATGAATGATTGATACCTGATTCTGACAAAATATTTAACTTCTAATTACTTCGCTTTTACTTAGCAGGGAAATGCAGTGGAACCGCCGCTAGGCTAACAATGAAAAAAAATATAACATAATACGAATATGTATAGTGTTAAGTACTTACTTACATACATAAAGTGGTTTAAACGGTCTCAAGAATTGAAAGATTTTTACTAGTGCCCTTTTTGGATACTTAAATCGCAATAAAAACTGATACGATTTAAGTTTAATTACAGTTTATTGATTAAAACTATAAAATTGCCTTTAAATACTAAGGCGTTTTTCAATCGGCCACGATTGTTATTCAAAATCCGTTAAACGGCAAGCCAGATAAATGGCCGGGAGACGGAGATAATTCAACGTAGAGTAAAATTCGGTTGGGTAAATAATTTGGTATTTTGGTAAATCGAATGTTCAAAATTTGGGCATTTTCATCGGGCAGACTAATAATTACCCTATTAAAAAAAACTGTATTATTACTATGAAATATCATATAAATGTTGATTGTGAGTATGATACAGTTTTTATTTTAATATTACTAGACCTGATAGGTGTTTAACTGTTTAGCAAAAACCTGTAAGACTACGTTCGTCGATTAACTAATTAAACGTTGTATAAATAAACACTATATACCACGGGTTCCCAACCTGGGGGATTTTAGATTTTGGATTTGAACAACAAAAGGAGTTTCGGAGACAATCCGGGGAAAAAGTATAGCAAATCGAGGATTTTAAATTCCTCGGGGGTACCCTTAGTCACATGGCTTTTTATAAAAAGGGGTCGCCACCTGAAAAAGGTTAGGAACCTATGCTACATACCCTATAAAATTGCGAGAGTGAAATGTACTGGACTCTCGTTTTACACGAGTGATTCGTTCCACACAAGACCGTGTAAAAAGTATTAAATTAAATTATAATGATGGATAGGTTTCCGGCAGTAATAATCGATTCGGGATATAAAAAAAATATCTTTGCTATTTGTATTATAATTGTATTAAACAAAATAAACAAATTTGAAAAAAAAAGTAACAATGGTAATTAAAAGACAATACGTTTTCGATTACATTCACAGGACCAACAAAAAATAGTATTTATAATAAATAACCGAATCTAGCATACTTTAAATACATCACTTTTAGGGTGTTCACTGTCAATACTTGGTGCATTATATTGATAAAAACAGAATATTTCTTTGTATTGTATTTCACTTTATTTATTCGAAATACTCGAATAATGGAGCTTAGTAGTGAAAAATATTTCGTATTTCGCATAATTTATCAGTGTTCTTCGATTTAATGTGTTATTTTAACGCGATTATCATGCCCTCAAAAAATACTTTTAAATCGTGGCGTTGTTTTTAGCTTAGTTTGTGAAGTTTTTCTCCGAAATAATCAATGACTAGCTTTAACACATAATTACCAAATATTTTTATGAAGTGAAAAATGCGCAACTACAAAATAAAAACAAATGTCAAATAGTTAATTTATTAGATATATGAGTGAATGAATTAACAATGCTTGTTTTGATTGCTGCTTACATCCAAAAAAGGTGACAGTATGTGCGAATCATTAATCAAATATTAGATTATAAAAACAGTTGCGATTAAAGTCTTATACCGGGTACGCAGAAATAATGCGGCGCCTCGAAAGTTATCATTCGCTTATATCGATTAATCACTGGAAATTATTTGACTGCCCCAATCAAAAACACTGTCATTTTGAATCGATATAATTGCTGGTCGTAAAAATCCAATTACGAAAAATATCATTCGGATATCAATCAACGTCCGTCATGCATTGCCCGATCGTACACAGTAGTTGTTTTATAGCCACTGCAAACGTTTGACGGCGAAACATTCAAAATCGAAAAGACATTATTTGAATACTTATAACTATACACATTTTACGACGAATGCAGTGTATGTAATATATTTATATGATATGATTTTCTTACACTAATTGCAGCAGTGATAAATCTGCGAATCCAGCAATCATTATTTATATTGTTTCTGTGTCATTTTGAGTCATTAAGTTGAATTATATTGAAGTACTTGATTTTACGAGCTTGCGGTTATACAGTTCGTTTCGCTTACTCCTTCCTAGGCTTCGTTTATTAAGGGTAAGTGGAGCGGTCTACATCGATATTTATCATTAAGAGGATACAGTACCTTTTCGCCTGAAAACAGAGTAAATCGATCGTTTGCCGTCGACTAAATCTCGTGAACCGTTCACTCAAAAAATTTTTTTTTCAATAATTACATTTTCCAAACGCTTTTTTACACTATTGCATTTTTTTTTCATGAGAATAGTCATATTTTAAAGGAAACACGGCAAACACAAAAAACGGAATTTGAAAAACTGCTTTACGTTTAGATCATTTTTAGAGATTATTATAAGATACCGAAGTTTAATGTCTTAGAAAGAAATGCAGATAAAGGTTTGTTTAAGAAAGTGAATTGAGTAGAATTTCCAATTTATGTTTTGTAATGATTGTACATCCATTTGAAATGTACCATTTCTCCCACTTTTTCTGACTGATTTTTAAAGCATAATTGGATCATAAATACTTCTACAAAAAATTGGAATGATAAAACATTTTATTGTTTACATTTAAAAGCAAAAAAAAATAATAATAATAATAATACCAATAAATGGTAACCATTTTTCGGGGATGTCTTTTTCTTACCTACCATTCTTCAGTTTGAGCTCAGTTTGAGATGAGGCTTGGTCTAGAGTGGACGTGTCGAAAATTTCTTTAGATATTTTTAAATCACTGGTCAACGAACATTAGAGATATGAATCAAAGCAATGTATTTTTTACACTACCATAAAAACGGTTAAATATCGGTTGGGGTTAGGGTTGCGCAAAGCGCTGATAAATAATATTATTTATAATACAATAATGTCTTGTTCAGTCGAAATACTTGTAAAGACCAGTATTACTTTAGTTTATGGATAAGCATTTTGAAATAATTATTCGGCAATGGTTTTAAAAAGAGATTCTATTCAATATAATAGTAACAGTAGTTGAATAAAAGTCATCTAAATGGAAAAACAAACTTCAAAATTATTGGAGAAGCTAAGATGTTAATAGTAAATATTTTTTACATAATATACAGATGGTAAACCATGTTTTTTGCAACGTTAAGTTTTTTTAATTGAATACATTTTTCTACCGTCAAACGTGTTTTTTTAAACTTATAATTGAACAAAACAGAATGATTGAATAAAAGGATTTTTATATTTCAAAAGTAATGTGCTGCTTACAGATGGGGAAGATTTTCGCTAAAAAAAACAAAGTTCGTCGTCTAAAAGTAAAAAAAAAAATATTATTAAAAACAAAAAAATATTTGAAAAGGTAAGATTTTAATATGTCACAGCCCTGTATATCGTCGAACACGCAAGCGGGCAATAAAGAACGTTCTCAAACATTTATTAAAAAATACGAATATATCTATGCATTCGCTATAAATTATTTGAATAACTACTTTTGATCTGGTCTAATATTCATTTAGTTTCTTCCTTATCGAGTTAGACTATATAGAATCTTGAAGTAAAAATATTTACATTTAGTAAAATGTACACCCAATCCTTTCTTAATGCGATTTTTTTTGGATGGCACCGTTACGTTTTTTCATACATTTTTAGTACTTTGTTATACGGATTTGGAATCGATTTTTCAAATTATATGAAAATTAGTCTTTTTTACGCACCACTTTCTGGAACCAATGTATCATCCTGAGATTTTTGATCTTAGATTCAAAAGGTCAATAGAAATATGGAATCCGCAATACATTTTAGATGCTATTAATAAAAAAACGTAAAGAAGTCACTGTGCGAAATGTTCAATCGATTTGATAGAACGATTACTTAACTTACAATAATTTTAAAATATCGAAGTTTTTTAATTATTGTCAGTTAAGATAATTTTTGGATTAAATAATTGTCAAAACTAAAACGCGAACCAAAAATAACTATCAATTGCAACTTATAATTCTTTTACTCAATACTTTTCTATTTTAATCTTATTATGTCAATATTTTTTTTATGTTTTAATCTTTTTTATGCAACAAAATTATTTTTCAAAACTGTATTCATCAATATCAATATCATAAAAAATCATATCAAATCAATATCATAAAAATAGGTTATACAAAATTAAAAATAATTCTTTCAATATATTAGAGAAAGTTTGAGAATTTTGTATTGTATGCTTTGTTTTGCTTATCGTCACAAACCGTTAATTTATGAAATACGATAGCTTACTGTTGCTACCATGTAGCAATACCTCATTACTGTCTAAATACCCATTCGTGTGTTGGGTGGTATTGTTATTTTTGTAATGAAATGTAAAAATGTTTTGCTTGTTTTGATACTGTAAAAATACGTATAGTGGTGGTTACCTATTTAAGTCAGTGCAATATTTATGCTGTAGGTCAAATTTAAGTTTTGCATTCCTACTGAGTCGCCTTAAGGCAATGTTAAATGACTCAATTACAAACATTCGTACTATTGATAAAATAGACCTTCATAGGATTTTCAAAACATCCCAGATGGGTTAAGCATTCCTTATTATTCTATTCCAATAACAGTTATCTTAAAAAAAAAACAAAATACTTATTTCACTTTTATTAAATAAGATCAGGTCCGGTTTCGCTCATCGAGCATTATTACCTAATAAGAGAATAAAATGTTGGTGTTATTTTCAAAAAACAAAATAAAATTTATATGGTGTATAAAATGGTATTGAAAGGAATTTACAAATAAGGATACAACATATGAAAAAAAAGTATAAAGTTTATTAATTCTAAAATACAATTACGAAACACTCCACAGAATAATTAAGCTGAAATGGAAACTAAACTCTACAGTTGATAGTGCTCGCCATGAGCGAAACCAGTCATGATCTTATTAAATGAAAGTGGAATTAGTACAGATGAGTATTTGACTGTTGACTGAATGTAAAGTTTTTCCACCAAGTATTGACAGTGAAGAGCCCAAAAGAAACAGTTATCGGTTATAAAAAAAAACAGGGAGACAGTGGCGTGCTTATGCAGTGTAGACAATTGACTGTTGTAGAAAGTTGTACTCACCCTTAAGCAAGGGTGTTTAAACCGATATTGAATATTCTTGTAAATTTCCAAGAAAACTCATTACATAGTTTTTTATTCACAAAATTTACTGATATAATTAAAGGTTTTTAATGTGGTAGTTCGCTAGTATAGAACGTAATCAAAAAGCAATTGCAATTTTTAAGACAGTGTAAAAGTACATTTGAATTAAATAATGTAAGAAATAATTACCGGTAATAGTGTCGTATATTTTGTTAGACATAAAGGCAAGTGAATTATTAAACCAAAACCAAAAAGGTACTTAAAACTCACGTACAAAACAACATTGTTATTCTATTTGTATTCGAAAATGTCAACATTTAAAGTTATTGTGACAAAGGCCATCAATAATAATAAATGATATTAAACGAACAATGGCGTGAGAGGGCCGGATTGAGTTTTAGTATTCACGATCGATTTTTTATTCAAATGCGAATGTTTTGACACGAAATTATTGTTGAGAGATTTTTGAAACACGTTACCGTAATGGCTTTTAAAACCGGTGGGGTATTTATTTTATCATTTCAACTGTATAAACACTGCTTTAAATCAATGGTCGCATATTTTCGTCCCATAGCATAGACACCATTGATGTTTTGTTGAAGTTTGCAGTATCACTGTCCATATATTTATTCAAATATGTACACGTATTTGGTTGTAATATACCACATTGTATGTATATCGAATGTGACTTGTAAAACTACGGAAACATTTTGGTAATGTGTTTATTGACAATATGAATGCATTTTGCTAAGCATATGTATATATTATTTAAATAAATTCAAATTGTATTCCTAGTTGTAATTGCATTCTAGCTTTTCCACTAGAATAACAAGTACACCTACGAAATAATAAACAAAATCAAGCGAATGACATCCTTAATGACCAAATATATCAATATATAACCTTTGCTAAGACCGTTACAAAACGCTTATGTAATTAATTAAAATAAAACTAATTTGCAATAAATGATCCTTTATTAGGTATCGTTCCAGGACACACAAAGTCAATGTATTAATTGCAATATAAATTATGATGTTACAGTAGGTGAGATGATGTATTGTGTATCTATTATATATAGCTAAATACCTATAATTTTTTAAATTATTCTGATCATGGCATAAGCAGAAATAGCTATCAACGTTTTATAAACTAATATTTGTGGGACTAATATAATATATTTTTTTACTAATAAAACTTAAATGGTTTTTTAAAATGCGTCGGAATTTAACTTATACACATAAAAGAGATAGCATTTTATAAACGATTTGAAATTTATAAACCATAAAATTTAAATAAATGATTAATTTAGGGCCCATAGTGGTAATAACCTATCGCCGAGGTATCAGGAGATCATATCATTGAATCGGCGAGAAAATTATCCGTTATCAAAGTACACACTTAAACTTTGAACTAAGAATCTGTCGACAGATGTGAGTTATGCGGACAGCGATAAAGCATCCGTTTCAAAGCTTCTGGAAATATCCGATTATTTCCGAAGATTAACGACCATTTGACACGAGGTCAACGCAGCTATTACGCGACTGACGTATATATAGCCAGGCTAGCAGGAACATATAAAGGAAATCGATTACAGCTCCATTTTATATGCACAACAGCATACAGATCTCAATAAAATACAGAATACTTTCAGCTTGTCACTTGAAAATCTGTCATATTTATGATGAGAACGTGTATGTATGTAAGAAATTTGAATATTTATCATCGAGGACAAATCAGATTTTTTTTTCAGTTTACTCTAACGTTAGACGAAGACTAATGGTATAATTAAGAGATATATATATCTTATTTTAAAAAAACTATATACAAGCAGTGAAACCCCGCAACACACGTTTTCCCGCTAATTGAATATGCTTTCTGCATTCCCGTTTCATTTAATTACATTTAATACCCACTTAACCTTTTTATTTCCCACAATTTGCGAAGAAATATGCTGTAAAACAATATTTTCTCTTCTTAGCAATAATCTTTTATATTTTAATATCATTCCATGAAAGACGCAACGATTAAAAATAATAAATAATATCAATACAATAAAGCTGACAGTTGATATATTACGTATAAAGTTTTAAGTTTATATTGATTGAATTTACATTTATTTGGTGGAACTCCATTAAAATACATTGAAAACAAATCGACGTATTTTAGTTATACGATTATTATTTTATATATAGTTGATAATTATCAACTTTAAATAAAACAATAATTAGAGATCACTTTTAAGGTGTTCACTGTCAATACTTCATAATTTAAAAAAACACACTATTTCGTATTAATTCCAGATTTCTTAAATATTATTTCCCGTAAATATGGACCCGTTTCGCTCACGACAAGCATTTGAAAATTCATTCAAAATTCAAAGTTTTATTTTTCGAACATAATTGTAGAACAAAAATACATTATTATTTTGTTGCCTTATCTTAAGATTCTGTCTTAATTAGGGCTTTTGGATTCGAAAATTCACGGAAGAGCTAAAAAAAATCACCCACGTTCATCATTTTGGGAAATCCGCAAATTCATGGGTTTTTGAAATCGGCATGAAATTGTTTGAAAAATTCCAGGGTTTCAAAATTATCGAGCAAAAAATTTCTTAATCCCGAATCCCAATATATACACGAGATTATGTTGAATGTTCAATCCCGGGATATCGCGATTCGGTATTGGAAAAATTGTCAATACCAGGATCACAAAAAGGGTCCGGGATTGGATGCCACTTTAGATCTAAGATTTAGCCGACACAATTAATTCGTAGTGTAATAAAATAATTGGAAGAGATATTTTTATTAAATTAACGTTGAATGGAGCAGAGATAGTTCTCTTAGAAAAAAGTTAAAACATGTAGACATACTTCATTCAGTACATACAACATGAAGGATATAAAAACTTTCGCAGTTACATTGAAAAAAATAAATACAATACTTAGAATGAAAAGAGGTGTTATATATTTATATAATTCTGGAGTTATGCCTTGCATCAGGCATGCATGCAACTTTGACATCCTTATCTCAGGATGCAGTCGCATTCTGTTACAGGAGAGCATCGAACACAAAACGAGTGCACCTTGCACTTTACATGGCGGTTTTGCGGCGGCGGAGTCTCGAATCGTCGGTTTAGCAAGCCGAGACCAACGCATGACGGTGAACAGATCCTGGATTTGTTAGAAACATTACGACATGCATGTAGAAACAAACTTGGATAATAAATCAAGGGCGGGACGTAGTAACGTGCTAGAATTTTTTTTAAATGTTGTAAGTACACACTGTAATGAAAAAACCTTGATCTTTTAGTGTCAAAAAATTCAAACGTATCGCAAACGTACGCAAATTGATAAATTTACCATTCCGTGTACCTTGTTTGAAAAGCATCTACAGAAAATCACCGTTGACTTTTTAAAAGATATATATCCTTTTGATTTTTATGGCTTGATTAATAATTTGTCGGAACCGTAGCACACTGGTCAACGTTATTGGCTTCGGTAATGGATCTCACGGGTTCGAATAACATCATTACGAACAACATTTTTTCAAAATGTGATTTATAAAAGATTCCCTCCCACCCTTAAAATCATATAATAAAGGGCGTAGCAAGAGCGATTAGCTATCCACTAGTCCTGTCTTGACCCTATCATTTATAATATTACTCTCTTCTAAAATAAAAAAGAAATATTAACTGACTAACAAGTAGTTCTCGTAGAAAAAAGTATATCGAGATACCTCCATTGAGCCCATGTGCTTTATTACGTTGGGAACAGAAATGGATGAAAAAAATAGCTATGAGGGGAAATTTTGAATTTATAATACATAAGTTTTTTAATTATTTTATCAGTAATTGATGTTTGAAATAAGGTGGAAAATACAAATTAATGCGAGCGTTGTCTTCTATCTCTCTCTTCGCTCAAATTTAAATAAATATTTTTTTCAGAATGTATAATTTTTTAAAACATAGTCATTTTGTACTTTTGAGAATTAAAAGTCAATATTTTTTATATGGATTTTACAATCAAACTTATAAAAAACATATATAATAGGTTTAAAAATATGCCACACATATTTTCTTTAACATACGTTAAAATCACTGAATATCCAAAGAAAAACAACATTTGAAAATATCAGACTAAACAGAACAAATGTTCTTTTTAATAAATGTGTTATTAAGTTTTTAAAAATTACAAACGACAGCTTAACATAAAATTAATTCATCAAAATAACACTTAACATAAAACTTTGAAAGATAAAATGAAATTTCTGAAACGTTAAATTGTAACCCTTTATCAAAGCAAACTTAAAATAAAGAACTATCTTTCCAGCTGTGAGAAAAGGCTATCTTTCTTTTCTATTAAATGTTCTGATACCTACATAAAACGCAATACACAGCACTGAAAGGATATTATGTTTAATTATAAAGTGCAACTCGAGTCGTGACGACGAGGGTCAAGTTTCCAGAGCTAAGAGGAAGAGGATTGTAGACAAAGAGAGAGAATCGCGAATGAGGTACCAGGGACACAGAAAACCTATCTGGTGGAGCAAACGTTTTAAATAAAGATGTGGAAATAGCTCACAAGGATGTTTTTAAAATAAATGCAGTGTACAGTGTTTCCAAATGTAAGAAAAGCTCATATAAATAAATAATAATTTGAATTCAAATGTTTAATGAATATATATTATAGCAATATAAGCAATAAAGGTACTTGCATTATATTAATAAAAACACAATATTCCTTTGTAATTTATTCCACTTTATTTAAAAGATCAGGACCGGTTTGCTCATTGCGAGCATTGTCAACTGATAATAAAAATATTTAAACAGTGCTTGCTATTTATACAAAAATAAAAAGGTGTAAATAACAATGAACATTGAAAAGAATTTTCAAATTACTGTATAGGTGACTCTATAATTAAACAATAAATAAATTTTTAACACATCTAACATATAATTAAAAACTCATCAAAGATTAATAAATTTTAAGTGGTGACTGATGGTAATTATAAACATAATTAAAATTTGGGATTTTTTTGACAAACTGATATAAAATTCAACATTATAAAAGTAAATACATAACTTAATGATGACTTTGTGTTTTTCCCGTTTCCACGTAATAAGTATGTGTTCTTTAAAAAACCTTTTAAATAAAGTGGAATAAAGTAAAAAGGAATATTGTGTTTTTATTAATATAATGCCTTTCCAACAAGTATTGACAGTGAACACCTTTAAAAGTGATATGTATTTATGTTAGTTAATGACTTATAAGAAGTGATGAGTTTTTAGCGAATTACAAATGTAATTACTTTAATATGATTAGCATTAACTTTTGTATAACATTTGAAACTTGTAGAGATTTTCCCGGAACAATTAATTGACGCGGCGAATTTTCGATAGAAATTAATTTTATGATTTTAATTGTTTCATGTCAGATTAAAAAGCTTCCAGGTTAATGTTGTGTTCCGTGGTTGTGGCGCTAGCTGCGAATTAGTATGAAAACTTTTACATTAAGGAAGAGTTGGTTCTAAATACCAGAAATGCCGCAAGGACAGCACGTGTCTCAAAGAGGCACGAATTTAGAAAGTGTAAACGCGTTGGCAGAATCACAAAGACAACTTAATGCTAAAAAGCTTAAAAAAATCTTCCGTCTTTGTTAAATAACGAACCAGAGGTAAAAAGGTCGCATAGCTAATTGCCAACAAAGCGAATTGTTGCTGAGTGAACGCCGAGACGTGAAATTTATGATTTGATATTTTCTCTTTAGCGCTATCTTTCAGGACCTGAAAATAAAAATATTCACCGCCTCCGCTTTGAAGATAAATTATGAATTTAATTGAAGGTGATTTGTGTAGCAATAATTTTCTGTGATTGCTAGAGATAGATAGTGTGGATTTATTAAAGCTATGTAAAATTAAGAATTCCAACGAAGTTAACTTCTACAATATTTATTAGTGTGGTAAATTTAGGTAATTATTTCTGCGGAAATGTTTAGTAGATTTTGAATGAATTTTGAACGTTAAAGGGTTTGTTTTTTATATAGCAATTCAAAATAAAATAAGAAAATCAAAATAATTAATTTAAAATATAACTAATTAATATTCGGATTAATTTCTTTTATTTTCAAAATATTACAATATATAGCAAAACAAACCATTTTACAGCTCATGTAATTTATTGTTTTATCAATTGTAAATTATAACCTAATATTTTAGCAAGCAATATATTCCTTTTTAGGGTGTTCAATGTCAATACTTATTACTTGGAAGCAGAATAAACAGAAGTTATTTACTTTAGTAATGTAGATTTTTAAATCACTTTGTTTATAATTACCATAAGTCACCACTTAAAATATATTAATCTTTGATGATTTTTTAATTATATGTTAGAGGTGTTAAACACTTAAATTTTGTGTAATTATAGAGTCACTTATACTGTAATTTGTAAATTCTTTTCAATGTCAATTGTTGTTCACACCTTTTTATTTCAATTTATTTTTGTATAAATAGCACAGTTTTTTTTCTTATCATTTGACAATTCTCGCAATGAGCGAAACCGTTCCTGATTTTTTTAATAGAGTGGAATAAACTACAAAAGGATATTGTGTTTTTAATAATATAATACCTTTCCACCAATAATTTACAGTGAACACCCTAAAAGTAAAAAGAGTATATATTATATATAAATTGAATTTTATTCTTTATGTAAAAATTAACACGCCACTAAAAGCAATTATGAACTGTTGTATCACAGATAGTGAATTTAGTATGATACTTAAGTAAGTATACATATGATGTGTGAACAGCAGAATCAGGTTTATTAAATAATTTTACAATGGGTGTTTCAGTTTGTTTAGTATAATTTAATAATCATAGTTGGTGTTGTATCTAATTTAAAATAAACGCAGTTAAATTACAGACACGAAAACAAGGCTAACAAAATGCAATGTTCTCCATGTTGAACATACGTAAAGCGATGTTGGCTTTTAATTAATATTAGAAATAACTTCGCCAGCCCAGAAGGAAGTGGGAAAATTATATGAAATTGCGGAAATATTTTATGTAAACACAGCGCCTGAAAAATATAATGGAGATAATTTTCCATTATAAATGAGATAACGGATAACAATTAAATTGGTAAATTATTATTTATTTATTTTAAAAAAACTACTCAAACGCGTTTCATATACAATTAACTCTTCTTAACATTTTGAAATTAACGGCGCAATAATAAAAAAAATGGTTCTAACACGATACTCAGAAAACTATAAAGAAGCGAATACCAATTTTAAAAAATTAACAACACAAGACAGTGATAAAAAACAAAAGGCTTCATTAGATCCTTACATATTAGACGTGTCAGACATATTAACCGATGGAAGTGATTTATGCCCAGTCCTTCATATAAATCAAATAGCAACGAATAGTAAATTCTTTATTAATACATTTTTTGATGATTTTCTAAGCCATATTGTCATTCTTTGTTTCAAATTACACGGTTTTTAAATTGAGGGAACAAATCTTTAATTTTATATGGCTGTGCAGAAAACCAAACATTTTTTTTATTATAAAAAAATGATTGCATAATCAAGTTAGTAGATTAATTTGCCTTAATAAGACTTGCACAAAAAACGACTGACATATATAGATGTCAGTTAGGTGATCCTTAAAAACTATCATATAATCTTATTTTCTGTGTTTTATTAGACTATATAATAAAAAAGACTTCTGATGATTATTCGATAACCAGCCGTCATAAATATGTTACAAACAATGTTAAGAAAGCTTCTAATATTTGATTCAATACTGCATGATTCAAAATAAATATCATAAACATAATAAAAAATAACCGACATCTTGTTCTTATTTACAGGCATGTATGCTCCTGTAAGTAGGTAAGTGAAATTGTGTTCATTAAAGCAACAAGTTACAGCAGCGAACCGCAGGCTAACAGAACAAACACAGTTAATGAGATCAGGTGCTCGTTGGAAAAGCTGCAGGAAGAACTGAGGCGGAAAATAGAACGACGTGACAGCGAAACCGGCACCGATCATGTCCAATAAAATATAACGCTGCCCACAAGACTGTTCAGTTAAAAAGCAAGCTTTTGAAAAAACTTTGAAGGTGAGAAATATTCCAATCAAGTTTTTTATACTAAATTTAAGTTAATATAAATTCGTTTAACATTTCCTGTTAATATGAAGTTATTTGGTAAAATACCGCATTCCCATACCCGGTTCTAAATTTCAAATTACAAAATATTTCCCTTAGATTAATTGAATTTCTGAAAATGAGAAAATTCTACAAAACAGTTCGACAGCGGTTTGTGTTTGTGACTGCATCAGCACACTTTCTCGGTATCGGGGTAACATAAACATACAGGAGTCGAGTTTTACAAAAGGAGTTGTGAGATGTCGAGCAAGAATTTCCAGTTTAAAGCGGATACATGAAAAGATATAGCAAGTTATAGCTCTTAGCACGTATGTGTTCCTAATATTTTGACGTGGAAGAAAGTGGAAAAATGAGTAATATAATTTATTTTAAGCTCCGTTAAATACAATTCTTACTTTTAATCTAATATATAAAAATTAACGTTTGTTTGTTCGTACTATATGCGTTGCTACACTGCTCATCCGATTGCAATAACACTTTGACAAACTTTTTGCTTGCACTTTTGGGAAGGTTATAGGCATAGTAAAAATTAACTTACAGTAGGTCTTATAAGTATACAAAAATCAATGTTTGTATGTCTACCATACAAGTTCATTTTCACAACGTATGCTTGCACTTGCACGAAGTTTATAGAACAATTTACTTTCAGTAGGTGGCGCGTGTCGTTCAATAGACAATCGGCAGCAAACGTCAAACAGACAGAAAAAGAACACTTTCTTTCCATGAGTGGCATTGTAACACTTGCCGGGAACCGGCTAGTAATAAATAATATTTTATTTTGCAAAGAGTAAACTTAAGTCAGTTGATAAAAATGTCGTATAAAAATAAATACTTTTTTGGTCAATCTCGTGTAATCAATGTACCAACTGAGTTAATTATTCACGACAAGGAATTTATATCAAGGAATCTCTTTGTATACTTAACTCATTTTAGACAGTTTTTAAGCTAACAACTTCTGCCAGAAAGGTGACGAAATACTAGTTATACTGTAATCATTAATTAAATATAGTACTCCAATGAATCAATTCGTAGCCTTATATATAAATACTAAATTATCTCGTTTTTCATTGTCCACAGATGGACGCGGAAAGGTGTCATTTTCGTTGTGTAAAATGGGTGAAGGAGGTAGAATTCAAGATATCAAATACATGCCTTCAAACAGAAATTCATAAATCGGTTGAAAAATCAATTTATAAAACTATCTACACTGGGATTCGATCCAGTGACTTCAGTGACCGAAGCCAACGACGTTGACCACACGAATACGGAGCCAATCGAAATGGATTGTAATCATGCAAAAAGCCAGTTGAATTAGGTTACTGTTTTCGACTGATTAAAAATAGATTGTTTAACCTCTTAGGGGATCAGCTAGGCAACTTATTGAATGATAAGTCATACAAAATATATACAATATCTGTGAAGTGTATTACTTTATAATATTCTTTTTACGTATAAAGTAAGCTTGAAAGAACTGACGAAAAGAACATTATTTGTGGGTTGAACGGTTATGGGCTTTTTTTGGGCAGGGGTCGGTTCCTGGGGGGTAGTAAATGACGCGGGACGACAGACGGTAACGTGTTTTTGAGGACAATGGAGTGCAACGTGTCGGGCGGATTGCGGTCACAAACACGAAGGGGTGATTTTAATTGAAAAATAGATGAAACGAAACCGAGCTGTACCAAAAAAAAACAAACGAATCAGAGTTAAATATGTAAGCTTGCTAACAAAGAAAATACATACGTATAAATTGAATTAAAATGGTAACTAAAAAAAAACGTAAATTTGACTACTTTTGTGCGATTAATTGACGAACATTGATACTGTTTCTCAAAAGGTAACGCATTGTAAAACATAAAAAATATTCAATGATAAATAAAGCTACGTCTAATTTCATACATATTTTATTGATAACTTTTATTGTTTTTTATCGGCTGAAAATTCTTTTAACTGTTCTGTTTCTTAAAATAGTTTCAAAGGACAGATTTTGCTGGATAAAAAAGTAATTTTATCATTTATTGATTGAAAAAATAGCTTACAATATTTTAGAAGTTTCCCTCGGCTTATATTAATTATGACGTTCAAATTATTGACATATTTTTTTCTTATATGAACGTTAGCAAAAAGATAAACATAATAGCCAACTAATAATTTAAAAAAAATACAATACATATTCCTTTGAACTTATTTCCACTTTTATATAACAAGATCAGGAGAAGACAAGATTTTTTAATTACATGTGTTCAAAGGTGTAAAATATTTTAATTTGTGTTATTTTATAGTCACTTATTGATAAGTTCTACTGTAATTTGTAAATTATTTTCAATGTCAATTGTTAATTACAACTATTCATTTCAATTTTTATATATAGCACTGCTAAATTTTATTTCTGATCAGTTAACAATGATCGCCATGAGCGAAACCGGTCCTTATCTTGATAAATAAAAATGCAAATAAGTACAAAGGAATATTGTTTTTTTATTAATATAATGCCATTCCACCAAGTATTGACAGTGAACACGTTAAAAGTAATAATTAAAAATTGAAAGAGTGTATTTACTGGTAGACTAATTATGCTAAGGATGCCGCAAAACGAGTGACTCTATGTACGTAAGGCTTTTCACCAAATTTTCGAGACTTATTTTTTGTAGGAGAGTCGAGCCTGCACATCCTCAAGCCGAATTTGTTTTGAAAATTTCTGAACATTGCTGATGAAGTTTTAATTGGATGAGACTGAGCAAATAACCCAGAGATGGGTGTGCAAGTATGGCTAAAATAATGTCAACAAAAATCATTTCCGTCTCAGTAATTGTGAATTACTTTTCGCGCTGGCAAAGTGAAAGCATCGAGCGATGTTTCCGTAGGATGTTTCAGCTGTCGTCATATTGGTACTTTCCTGTCAAAAGATTTCAATGTAGCGAATTGGATTATAATAAACATACACAGTGAAAATCGGCTATGTACGTATGAAAATGGTGGCGCAAATGTGTTCGTGATACAAACCCGTGTGCGTCAACCCGGTATCCTTTCATTTTTTTTTTATTACGAATTTTACCTATACAATACTGTTTTGTTCTTTCACTTAAACTACGACCCATAAAATATAATATTAGTTTCTGGGATCATTCTTTGTGCACATTTTATTTAAAAAATAAAAAAACTCTTTTGCACTAATTCCACATTTATTTAATATGATGAGGACCGATTTGATGGTTTGATATATTTATAGGTTGGAAATGCTCGTCATGAGAGACCAGTCCTGATATATATTTTTTAGATTATTCCCACGACATTTCATAAGATTTAATTCAGACAAAACCTCGCTAATGTTTTTATTATTTTAGAAAATATATTTTTTAATGTTAGTTGTTCAATAAGTCAAGCATTTTTTCATTAACATTAATATTATTGTGCAACGGTTCAGTACAGAAATATTTTATTATTTACATAAAGTAAATATTTATTAACTGAATCTAAACAACATATTTATATATTTTATACATCATTTTCTATTGGACATTATACGTCATCACTTTTGGTAGAAGGAAATTGAGATTGTGTGTACCTGGGTATTTATTTATTTATTTACCATTTTGTGTAATATAACTTCAATATATTGTTGGACAACTGTTATAAATTAAAATTACACTATCAAAAATATTTTTTTAAAGAGCCTGCAAAACGATAAACGTGATTGTTTTAAAAGATATAAAAATGTGTAACGAAATGCAAAAATTTATAAACCGAAAAGTTGTCATTTATTTAATAACGACGGCATTCATTGTAAAAAAAAACAATTCAACAAATCTCATCGGGCATTAACTTTAGCTGCCGAAAGGCCAACAAGAGAATAAACCGAAAAATCATTCATGTAACGGCCGACGTCCATAAAAGATTTACACATTGTGGTTTATTTTTTCGCAACGATAATGTCGATTGCGCCACAATAGCACCCGAGGAAAATAAACAAAGAGAGAGAAAGTCGAAAAAACCACGAAACGTTTACAGGATATGGCGGAATTATGTGAGCGGGCAGCGGTGATCATACAAGGAGCGCAGGACGTCGGAAGGATATAAGGTGGCCATTCTGATACGGCGATCAAAAAAATCTCATCTACGGAGGAGGATAAAAAATGTAAATGGTTATATCTCTCTGTAGAGTCATGCTTCTTTGTGAAAAGAGGGTAAAGTGGGGATTTGCTACGTGGAAATAGAAAATGTACGGTGGGAAAGGCGATAATTTTGGACCAAAAATACTTGGAAATTTATTCACGCTTGTATAAACAATGATATTTATGATCATATCGGTGTTAGCTTTACAAAGCGTGGAGATATTTTCTACACACATCTATAATTCATTCAAGACATTTATATTTACAAACATCACATAATACTGCATAATTAATAATATTATACTTTCATTCTTAAGGATATCGCTTACTTTAATAAAATTAAAACAAACATTATTAAATAAACAATTTCATATTGTTAAAAAACAAAAACAACAAGCATAGTTCCTTACGTTGACTGTTCTACGCATAAAACAAACATGGTAATCTTTCTTGTTCATATATCTATCTATGTGGTAACATACAATATAGACGATACACCAAATAACATAAATAAGCAGAAAAAACCTTGCAGTAGGATATATCATGGACCTGAGTTTACCTTCTGGGTGATTTTTACAATGGAAAACCTTACTGTAAATGAATCAAGAATATGAAGGGTTCGAATTGAAAGTTTTCCGCTGAACAATGTAAGCATTTTCAAAGAGACATGCGATCGTGTAATTAAATATAACTTGAATGCAGTAAAAAGCATTTGACGTTATGTGTAGATAATTAAGTTAATATTTATCATGCGAGTTAAAAATTGAATGATGCCTTTATAATTGAAAATACACAAAAGGTAGTATATTCAAAAGCACATTAAAGCTTAGTTATAAATTGATAATTTTGGTGTCGTAAGTTTCATTGTAATATGTAGTCGAAAAGATTAAGCTATGTGAAATAATATTATTTCATTGAAATCTATTTATTACGCCATAGTACCTTTTATTCCATTGTTCATCATTCAACTACGAGTGCTTGATGGAACTTCAATAATGACAGATCGAGTTCATCCTTTTACTTATATACCTTAAGACACCGACAGTCAAAACCCAGGGTCACTAACAAAATATATAGGGATTATATTTAAACGATTCTAATGTGATACGTCAAGTCAATAATTGAAATAAAAATAAAAACGCAATTAAAAGTAGCTGAAATATTTTTTAGTAAATATTCGACATACGAATTCAAACCTATATTATTTTTTAATTTCATAAATATTAGTCAAATTTTAACTTTATAATTCTTAAGATTGATTTTTTAATAATAGAATAACAGAATAATGCAAGTTATTTGTTACGGAAATGTTTTTCAACACTCATACTTTAAAAATATCACTTGTGAAAAAATACAATATAATATTAAATTTATCCCCTATGAAAATGAAAAAATCAATTACCGCCAAGTAACCGTCATTCAAACGAAGAAGAAAAAGCCAATTCGATTTCCAATTTCCTTACATTTGAAAATAAATTAAATATAAAATTCTCAAATAGCAAAGGTCAACAGGGCATATTATATTGAACTTCCTTTTGAAGCTACAAGGAGATCAGAAATTGTGGGAGGTAAAAAGAAAATCCTCAATGCATTTTATATGTACGGCAAGCGGGAGAGTGGTCAGTTTTTTACGGCTAGCAATAATACTGGAGCAACTTGATGGAGGCAATTTATTCGGAATGGAATCAGACCCTCTCGTCTGCAATGGGTGTACTACTTCTTGTTAGCCACGAGGGTACGCATTATTTGAAGGTGGTGATGGTAGTAATTCCTTGGGATTGTTTGCTAAGAAGTATGTGGTGAAAGATATTGTTCTTTTGATTGAACAAGTAATGTATAAGAAAATGGATATCCCTTGATACTTCATATAAATTCAGGATACAGCAGGTTATTTAGGGAGATTTCCGCTCATAGACATCTTGGTTTATTCTATATATTATTCACTTTTAGGGTGTTCACTGTCAATACTTCGTGGAAAGGCATTATAGTAGAATGCAGTGTCAAGTAGCAAGTGGTCACTATTAATAGCACCTGATGAATGTAGTTTCTTACCATGAGCAAACCGATGTTATTCATCATTAATAAT
This sequence comes from Himalopsyche anomala, assembly GCA_031772345.1. Lineage (NCBI taxonomy): Eukaryota > Metazoa > Arthropoda > Insecta > Trichoptera > Rhyacophilidae > Himalopsyche > Himalopsyche anomala. The sequence goes on along the minus strand of CM062837.1, from coordinate 1,378,483 downwards.
TAAAGTGGAATAAGTACAAATGACTATTTTACTTTTTTAATATAATGCCTTTCTACTAAGTATTTATTGAAAGTCAATATCAATACTTAAATAACATAATAAAGTATTTTGGTAACACGATATTAAGAAAAATTTAAAAAAAATGTGGACGTCATAACGAGAATAGATATAACGAGCAACATATTAAACACAAGGAATGAAAAAATATCGTTACAAACCCTCATCCAAACGTTATGCATAGTATAAAATATTAAAAGCAATTTTATTTACCGCTACGGCACCATTTTGAATTCTAAACATCAAAATGTTTTTAAAACAAGCGGTTTCCAAAATAATAAGCCGCAGACTGAATGAATTAGCAGTACCGCCAGATTGAGAACTGGCTGTAATTACTTTTTGAGCTCAGTGACGATGTACTGCATCTGTCTCATTTGGAATTCGGAAGTGGAGTGAATGTGAGAAGGGGACGCAGATAACGCAAAAAAGCACCGTAAAATATTTGCATTTTATAATTTTCTGGTAGAACAGAATCGCGAAAAACGCGACAGAAATAGTGGTTTAAATCTCTAGATAATTTGAACACTTTTGAAAAGGAAATAATTTCATTTTGACTTACTTATTTAAATATTTGAATTTGAAGAAGAAAGGATTTTTTTTTAAATACACACGTTAAAAGAAAATTCTCAACGCGTACAGTGGAAAAGTTGTACTGTTTACATAATAAAAAATGAATTAATAATCAATTATCGATTACATACATAAAAGATTAAGAACACGCATATTGCCATGTGTGTGCATAAAATATATAATCAGAATCATTAGAACTATTTTCGATGTACTAGTTAATCTGATAAAAGCAGCATTGCCGCAGGAGCATAAAGTAAAAAAAAGAAGTATTAATTGGTAAGATCAAATAAATCAATATCGATAATTATATTGTAATATTTTCTCTTCTTTCCCATAATTATCAGTTAACTCATTATATGTTAAAAAATAAATCATTCTTTTGTACTCATTCAACTAATATTTTATGTGTTCGGGACCGGTTACACCCACAACAAACATTTTCAACTGTATTATTACAGTGCTATTTATAATTTAATCAGTTTAAAAATGCTCGTCGCGAACGAAACCAGTACATATCATTTAAAATAACAGTGACATTATTACGAAAGAATATTTTATTTTTTTAATGTAAATCCTTTCCACCGAGTACTGACAGTGAACGCTACACAAATTCTCGTCAATATCGAAGACCAATCATGATTTTGAAGTATTATTTTTTGAATGCAGGTCTGAACAATGTTAGATGAAAGAAATTTTTAGTAATCACTAATTCAAGGTAAAATAATAATTTTAAAAATAATGTTTTTTTTTTGTAGAAGTGCATTTCATGCAATATTTATTATATATTTCCATGGCCAGCCAGCCATGAGGCAAGCGTAAAAAAGTTGGAGCGCATAAAACTTCTGAAATTGCAGTGTTGCAAGACAAACTTATCCGTAGAGCATGCAACCAAATACTTAAGGAGCAATATCTCATTTTTATAACAGTTATTATTCCACAAAACGGCGCATTTCATTCCAACAGGACCGCATAACAGCGATGGGGATAGTTGAAGAATCACCGCCACATTATTCTGCACCGCGCGCAATTGAATTAAACAACCCGAAATAGAATAAGTGCATCTAATAATGCCAAAAAATAATGCATAAAGCAATATTTATTGGGCTCATAACAATTTGACTGCGGCGAAGAAAAATTGCGACTGGGAGAGGAAAAATATGCAACGGATATTGTGGAATAAATCCCGTGTTATGCGCACTAATAAAGCGACTCAAGGGGACGCATAAAGGCGTCATTTTGGATGAAAGCTAGTACTAACACTTTTGGCGAAAATTTGTTTTCCGCGATGGAAATTTTCGTATTAGCATAATGGCGACTTCGGCCGGATTATCTTGACGAGGTTCCTTGTAGAGGGATATATTTTTTTAACATAGAATAGGATCATAAGGATAATTCATTTCTCTCAGCGTGACGATAAATATAATGCTAATCATATTTCAGATAAAAGGCGATTAGTCTTTAAATATAAATATTCGGTTTTTAAATCGTTACACAAAAGAAAAGATTAAAGTAAAAAATATCAGCGTATTCATATTATACGTTAAAATTTTTTACCTTATTACAATGGAGTTCTACCAAGTAAATGCCAATCCAATCAATAAAAAACGTATGTTTTTTGTAAGGTATTGTACTAAGCAATATCGACATAAAATGGAAGCAGTTTCCTTGATATTTTAGAGTAAATTACAAACGAATTATTGAACGATTGGCGTGCATAATAAGGATCAGTTGATAATGCTCGCGATGAGCGAAACCGGTCCTGATCAAATAAATCTTATTTAGAAAAAGTAATAAAAAATCTTTTATTATTTTTATTATAATGCCATTCCACCAAGTATTGACAGTGAACATCTTAAAAGTGTTTAAAAAGATAAAATAATTAAATCGTTAGAAAAACAGTTATAAATTAGAACCAACCAATCGCAAGTTTATGTTTACTACATACATATTATATTACTGTTTGAAAAGTGTTATAATGAAATATGTAGTGCGAAACGTGTCTTTAAGATGACTCAATTTCAATAACGTTTCTTTTTGGTTTTTATTTAATTCGAAAGGTTTATCTACAAAATATAAAAATATTAAAAAGAAGAATTTGTATGTGAAATAGCAAATATTAAATGCATCCGCTATGAATAATCATAAAAGAGTGTGAGAAATAATATGGTGCTTGGTGAATTAAAGTGAATTTATTTCTTGCCATAAAATTTAAGTTGTAAACAGTTGTTAAGCTTGTAAAGTATTGCACCCCTATGTAAACAACACACGGTGCATTTTTAAATTCAGCATTATTTATTATCTGAAAAATGCTTTTGAATATAAACGGTGTTTACAAAGACACCACTTTTCAAATATGAGGTTCACCCATTCACCTACAGATATTACGTAGGAGCTTTTCTTTTTGGGGAAAAGCATCTCTTTAAAATTCAGCCGCCAAAATGGGGAGTAAGCAATAATTCCTCGTTAGGCTTTAAGCTCCACACAATCTACGCAAGCATGAATATCACAGGAACTACCAGAAAGATTGGCCCGTTATCTGTCACTATATATTTAAAAAAAAAACGTTCACGTGAAAACATTCAATACTGATTATTATTGACGTACTTTGCATTATGAAAAGCTGTCAATTATTGTAGGATAAGATTATTTAATATTTTTATACTAGATATTTGAAGATTCGAGAAAGGACAGTTTAAAAGCACGTGATTGCAAAGACTTTATCAATGCTGTGAATACAAAATACATATCTTATGAAAAAAACTAAGGGTTGCAAAGTTTTATTCAGTAGTTACTGTTGAAAAATGACAAGTTTAAGCTAAATAAGAATATATCCTATTTTATACTTTCACAGCTCCATTCGTATTTGAATATGCACATTAATTTTAAAGGTAAAAAACTCTTCTCATTAAAAACGTTGTTGGGTTTTTGGGTTAGTAATAGTTGTTGCTTTATGATTTTTCAATCAATTTTGTCGACAATGTTGAATATTAAATATATGAGTGATCTGATTAAGCAACTCGAGGACCCCTTGCACAAGACAACACTGTTGTGAAATTTCATATTTAAAAAAATAATAAAAAAAAATCATTTGTACTAATTTTACAATTTAATAAAATTACCAGGAACAGTTTCAACCATAGCGGGCATTTTCGACGAATTTTAAAAAGTTTGAAAAATCATGGAATTAACACTAACAAAATGTGTTTTATTTTTATAAATGCGCCAATATGACAGTTAACTTATTGAAAGTGATGATATGGATACCATTTTTTGGTAGACAAACTATTTTTATATGATATTGATAACTCAATTGACCGGAAAAGGGAAATGTATGCAATGAAACAAAATGTATATGGAAATGGCACCGGCGAGTAAAATGTATGCTTCTGGTTCTATAAGGATAATAAAATGTAAATTTAATACTGAAAAAAGAGCCCATGTTTTTCGCTATCACTATAGAAGTGCCGAGAAAACTTAAAGCTTTCATAATGAAAAGAAAAAGAACGGGAGGCTTTATTCGGTTCGCCTTTCATAAAACTAATATGCAAGTATCAGGCGCACACGACCGACGAGGGGGTATAAGGTGTATAACTTAATGTACTGAGCATGCAGTGGAATGTAATATCGGCCGTATAAAAATACCTCCTCCCGGTTTCTGTTAAATTGATATTTATGATAATGGTTTCAGTTTTTTCTTGGGGTGCCTCTCTGTGGGGGTTGAGCCCTATCTCTTGCGAGATAACGCTCGTGGCGTTTCATTATCACGCCAAATGGGGTAAAAGATTACCGTGGATAATTTCAGAAACAAAAAAAAAGTTTGCTATTTCAAATTCCACGTGCCGCAAAATTAGGCCTTTTCTTTGCCACAGAAAATGTCCTCGAAAGAAATAAAGAATAAATAAGTCACTTCATCTCGGAACAAAAGGTGCCAGCATTTTACGAGAAAGAATAATCTGCATTTTAATTTTTTGCTCAAAAGATAATTTGCAGTTATTTTTATATAAATTCAAATAACAATTAGTGATAAGAAAGAAGCAAAGAATTTTAACATTTTTTTTCTTTTCTATAAAGAATAAATACCTGATTTTTATTATACATACAGTGAAACTTCCTTTGTTGTAATATTATAGGGGCGTAGTCGTAACATAAATTATATATTTTTATTGTCCTAACGAACATTGCATAATACTTTTTATGCTAGATTTTATTTAATTACCATCCTTGGTTTCATATAGCAAGTAAGCATTGCCGACATAAGAGAATTGGAATCAATGATATTTATTGTATTGAGAAATAGTAATGACTAATTTTAGAGTTTTAAGTACAAAAAAGTAATTGATCAAATGATATTATAATTCAAATGAACTACGAGGATAATAATATAAAGTGAATATTTTTATTCTTATCGAGGACTTATTTGCACGTTATTAACGATTTAACTAATATACGAAATGCAGATGTTTGTTTGCTGTCATATTCTATCTAGAAAAAAATGGTATAGTTTATAAGCAAGAAACGAGAATGTTGGTGCATATTCATTATTATATAATATATCTGAAAAGTTTTGCGTTGGCCAGTGGATATCACGTTCTAACTAAAATTTATTACCGAAAAAGCAAGCAGCTACAAATATAAGTTAAAAAGCTTTTGAAAAAGTTGTTGCATTCAGCTTTCAACGAATCCATTCGTGAGATTAAACTTTCATATGTAAAGCGCGTATAAATATAATATCGGCGCACGAGGCATTTACCAATATGAAATTTGTGCCAAAGATTAGTCATACGACTGCTAGAAGAAATGTTAAATAAATCAGGACTGTGGAGTCGGAGTCAAAATAAGAGAAAAATAACTTAAATCAAAAAAAAGTCTATTTATTATATTGATTGGTGAATCCTATTAGAATCTATTACATTTTAGTAACTACAATAGAATGATCTGATGCTATACGGATATGTAATTTAAACGGAAATGATTGAAAAAATCAATTTGGATTCAGAGTAGGAATCTTGTCTTTTATACCAAATTCCACAGCCCTGAAATAAACTTTAGTATTACTTTGAGGTACTATGCAGAAAAACTTTTTTTGTGCTTTAATCTGTCTTACAGATTCATCAAATTTTTGAATGACCTAAATACATGGAGAATCGAATATTTTTACCTAACATAAATTGTAATTCTATGACAACTGTATAAGAGAAAAAAAAAGATTGATAGTTGTATCTAGTCACAGGATTCTATGGATAAATTTTATATAACAAGTATTACTATTTTTTTTAAACATTAATTACCATGGATAAAAAAATTGATACAACGTGCATACGATTAATGCAGAGGCTGAAATGGAAATAATTCTAATATTTCTTTCGGCTTATATGAAACTAAAATGTAAATTTTGACATCATTTAGACCGTAAAATTTCCTGATGATTTTCCACAAAAGCTTGCTAACGGTGATACCGTAGTAAAGAGGTTGAAGGATGTTGAAGAGGTTGCGGCGTAATTTATTGCCAATTAAAAAAAAATGTTGTAAATATTAATGATAATTGTTATACTTCAATTACATGAAAATTTGTTTTCTTTATGTGGAAAACAAATGGCAATATTCTCACCAATTTGACTTAAATGCCCAATATATTTTAATAAAACCTTACGTGTTCTTTAGCGTTGACTTTCGAATGTTGTTTGTTGTGATTCTGCTTATGATGACATACCTGAAATAGAAAAAAACAAATTAGTAATTAAAAAAAACAAACGACAAATGATATAAATAAAAACCACAAGCGTTCAAAAAATAATATTCGGCAGCTAAACTTTTACAATGATTGAATCATTAAAATACCTTAAATTAATTTCGGAATACGTAGTCGTAAAACAAAATTATAATACCGTAACATTCCATAAATTGTTCAAAGGAAATATTTAGGGGAGAAAATAGATTACGGGTGTGTACGGGAATAATTCATAATTATATATTTGGCCGAGTTTGTAATCGACGATATGCGCAGGTTAATTCAATGTTTTATATTTAATTGTATCATATATATCAAATAACAAAAGGTTCCAAACTAGAAGTCGAATTATATTTTTTCTAGAAACTTGCAATAACATTGCTTATTTAAGGCTTTGTTTTTAAATTTGAATAGTTAAATATTTTGTATTTGAATCAATACGAAATACAGTTTGATTTTAATTTAATTTAATATCTAGTATTTTCAACAGAAACTCAACTTCATCCATTTCTGTTGCTAATGAATTTACAGGAAAAAATACCTTACATTGAAATATACATTTAATTAGTTGAATTATAAGTAAAAATTATAAAAAATTATCATTTCAAATACTTAAAAACATCATATTGCAAATGCTCATCAAGTTAAGACATAAAAATACGAAATTTACCCAAATCATTAGTATAAGCTCGGCTCGGTTTCCATATGAGCGAATCTCTCACTCTCTGAAATATTGCTTTTGCTGAAGTTTCAATCAATTTTTTTAATCTATCCGGCAAGTAGAAACCCCTAGAGCGGACGAATGAACGAATGAGTGGATGAATTCGCTGCAGGCTGGACTGACTGCACTACTTGTATAAGGGTAGCAGAATATATGAAGGGGCTGAGTCAACGGACATATTTGTAAAAAATGAATTAAAATTTTGATGAATGTAATTATCGCCGCCCGTTTTGTATGTGACCCTGTGAATTATTTTCGGAAATAAAAATTCAAAATAATTGAAATGTGAATACAACATCGTACAATACGACTTATGTCCGACAAAAATGAAATATAAATAATTAAAAAAATAAGACACCTTTTTCTACTAATAACAAATTACTTTTTAAACATCATGACCGGTTTGCTCGATAATAAAAAGCCAGTGCAAATTTTTGATAAATAATGTGGAATAAGAACAGTGTAGTGCACCATTCTTTTTTAAAATTTAATGTCTTTCTACTAATAAATAATATTGAACAACTTAAAAATCGAATTAACCCCGACGGATGATTTAAATTGTGACATGCATTAGTTTCATATTGCAGATTTTTATGAATTATACCGTTTTTTTTTAATATCGTTGAGGTATTGCTTGACTTGTAAAGAAGTAAAAAAATATCCATTTCAAAATAATTCGTTTTATTCGTCAATGGGTTTATGTATGTATGCGTGGTAAAAAGGAGTAAAATGATGTAAGTCTTTCATTTATTGTAATTATTATAGATTAATAAAGGAGACATAATGGTAGTAAACTAATAAATCACATTAACACCATTAAATATTCAAAATTTTCGCATGGCAATCAAAATAGTGAAGAAATATGCGAGATGAATACCATCTCAGAAAATAATAATTTATATTCCCCTGGTATCGAGAATATTGATTGAAAGTAACTCCTTCAAGTGTCAAATTGAATCAAACATAATTTGTCAGAATAATTAATTACTTTCCTTTGGCTTTCGTATCGTTCGCTTGCTAACTTCAGAGCTTTCTGTTCCCCGGGTAATGAATCAATTAAATATTTGCATAGCGCAAAAGGCGATCGTTTTCTTTGACTTGGAGCCAACTTCGGTTGTGTATTTTATATATTAACAAATTTATCAAAATAGATGGCAGTGTATCTAAATGAATGGTTGATTAATTTTCACATCCTTTTACTTCTGATACAACACAAAGTGAATTATAACAGATCAATAGATATTCGCAAACAAATATAACACTTGAATTTATAAAATAAATACATTCTTCCATGTAACATTATTATTGTATCGATAATTCAATTAAGATCGTAACCACGTAGAAAAATGGACTCCAACAAGCACTAGTTCTCACAAACGTTTCTTGCAGTGAAAAAAAAACTGTTAAATGCTAAATAAGCAGCATTTGAACATACCAGATTTTATAAGGAAACAAATTAAATGGTCAGAATTTAAATCAATTTTTGGTCAGAATAAAAATATGAACGATCAGAATATAAATATTATACGGTCAGAATATTTGATAACAGTTTTGGTTAGTAGGTTAGGTTAAGTAAGGTTTTATTTTAAATTTCATTTAAATTCTGACCACAAAAATATAAGACACTTTATAATATAATACTTGTCGACAAAAGAAATAGTTTAGCTTCATACGTTTTTTATTCTATGAATTTCATATAAGCAAATATAAATTCGAGCACTTTGCCGGTATAAATTGTTCAAATTTTGGCGTAAAATGAGACGCAGGGAACGCAGCAAAAGGCAACACAGGATGAGCAGGTGCTGCAGTATGCTGCGTCGCGCGCATTAACTCCTTTAATGTATTTTTAAAATAGTCGATGTTGGTAGTATCATATAAATATAGTTCAGTTCGCACTATTTCAATTATTTTTCGGTTATTTTTGCAGACAATCAAATGATGTCCAAAGTGGACGCGTCACGAAGACGCATGTCTGCGTCGCACATGCCTATATTGTATCTTAAGCAGGTCTGTGCTTCTCCATGAAATACAAAATCTGTACTGCATCGCCAGCCTCTCTGCATACACTTTATGTCACGCAGTAGTGTAGTGGTAAATAAATAGGTACCAGGTCGGTCATTGATTTCTTCCCTTTTTTGTTTTTTTTTTCATATTCGTCCGAAGTTATAAAACCACAAGTTTCAACAATCAAATCAATAAAAAAAAAACGTTAACATTACTTGAAAATGAACTTACAAGTCAAAAAAGTGGTAGGGCGGCGTCCTGGCTCATTTTCAGGTACCAGGTCGCCGACCTGGCCCCACTACACCACCGATGTCAAGTAATTAAGATTTTTATTTTTGCTCATCGAGTGTACCGAGTATTTAATTTAAATATAGAATTATAACTGAGCTTATAAAATTTGAGTGTGATTTCGTGAATAATTGTAGAAATTCGTAAGTGTTACCTTTTCATTTGAATAGACGCAGAAGCCGTAGGGTTGAAAAAATACGGAATATCATTGGCAACATGGCAGAAAGCCAACAAGCTTACATGGCGTAGCACTGTATCAATTCGATTATGATCGCCCGAGGAAGAAGCTCAGGGAAGCGTGTAAAAATGCATTTGGAAGCAAAGTGTTGCAGGCTGTAGTGTGTCAGACGCACGACACGTTGCTGGCGCATGTTGACGCAGGAGGCGCGGCGACGCATACGCTAAAACGTCGCGACGGCTGCCTGCCCAGAGAGTTTGCGAAAGCTAATTTGACCATGCGAAAGCTTTCGATTTAACGGTGCCAAGAACAATGATAATTGGAAATGGCTTTTAACATCATACTTAAATTGAATAAGAACAAGTTACATTACGTAGCTATTGTAGATTTTTCACATTTTTATTTTATTTAAATCGAATAAAAAATATCAGATACACTTAATTTTCTCCATTTATTTTTACAATTAAAAATGTGAATCTTTCTATTTAGTATTCATTGCTGAACGGAGTTTATCTTCGCAACATTTACAATGCAGAAAAACTAAAACTGAGCAATGATATAATATTTTTTATCTAAAATTTAAATAAAACTTCACAGAAATTTCAATCAAATCGTAATATAATTATCATATTATATGAATAGATTTCTAAAATCCAACACCGATGAGTAAATTCGATTACTTATTTGCAGGTGGGTGTTGATAAACCATACATTAACATTTTTTTTACCATGTCCGCTCCCAATACGGAGCATATGGACTCCTAATGGAGTTTATCTCAACAGAAGTGTTTCTACGATAACTGATTGTTACTCAGTTAAACTGTTTACTCAACCTAGGACAGAAAGAAAGGGCTAGGACAGGACTAGTGGTTAGCTAATCGCTCTCGATACGCCCCCTTCATATGATAGGATAACAATTATTAAGCTAGTAAATATCATTTGAGGTATTTTCGGTTTTACTCCAATTACTACGTTTTCATCACTTTGTTTCAATTATATTTTCGAGTAATATTTTCTACGAGAATCTCTATTTAATGTTGTATAGGGCAAATCATAAAACATTAAAATTTGCGTCCGAATATAATACAATATATAAGAACACGAATACACCAAGAAATGGGAACTCGAGTTACAGAAGACTCTGCAAAAAGACATTTTTTCTTAGACTTATTTTGTATTGACTCGAGTATCGATTTGTGTAGAAGATAATGAAGAGTGATAACGTCACATATTTAGCCACCCATGGATAAGGGCTCGCATACCTGCGTAGGAGACGTGATCCAGCGACATTGCTTTGAATCATGTGACACACCCCTTCAATATGATCCGAGGGGTGTGGCATACAAACGCATTGTATGGTAAGCGCATTGGAGTGAGGACTATGAATGTAGTGTACACAAATAAGCTAAATAAAATAATTTTAATTATATTTACATAAAGATACTTATATTTTTATAATAATGCGTGAAATGAGAAATATTATAAAAACACTGTTTCTGCAGTGTTTATTTTATAAGTGCATTTAAGATTAATTAGATTATGGAAAAGATTAATGGAAGAGGTGTTAAATAATCTGCGATGGGGATACAATGAATCAAGATGAAACGAAACTTCTGAAATACATTCATACATATTTACCAATCGTTACTGTTATGGCAGAATTTGGTAAATAACAGATTGACAGTTCTGAGTAAACAGCAAATGAAAAATTTCAGCTTTTAGGATGAAGCCTTTAACAACGATATTTTATGTTACAAAGATAATTATAATATCAAATTAAAGATGTATTTATGCCATTCCTACACAAGAGTAAGAGTTTAAACATAATATACATGGACAATTGCATGCCTTTAATAAACCACAACAATTGTCTATAAAAATAAATGCTTTTTAATCAGTGCATCAACAAGAATTAATTCCAAAGAATCCAAGTTTTTTTACTTACTAATTTCAGACAGAAAGGTGACGTAATATGGTATGAATATGGTTCAATTAATTTTACGGAAATCTCATGTCATCCGAAAGTAAAAAATGTAATCAGAGTCGGGAATTATTTAATTAAATATTCCATACGCCAATAATTCGATACAAAATAGAACGAACCTCTGCAATACACAGAGAAATATATCCGTATCATAAAAGAAAATAAATTGGCTTTGTATCCCACACCACCCATGCAAACATTTTAGTACTGAAATTCATTACAAAAATAATACTATAGGTAATAAACGAGTTTATAATTTTATGTCCCTGTTGTAGTCCATAAAATGTCCATTATAATTATGTCTAAGCAGTACAAATAAAGCCCGGAACGTAATTAAATTTTAATTAAAAGTTTTTTTTACGACCCGGCATTAAACTTTGTAAAAGTTTATTCTAGATAATATAATATTATAATTCAATTAACCAAATGGTAATTTATTTCGGGCAAACGGTACGCATCCATTTTTTGTTTGTTCGGCAATTTATTATTATTTTTAAATGTCACATTATGATTTATTTTTATTCCAGTCGTTCATGTGTTTTCATTAGCAGAAGCGATGTAAGAAATTAATAAATGTTACGCGGCAGCGAAAAAACTGATTTTTTTCTCAGTCAAGTTCTTCGTGCCCGAACGCATTCGTCGCGTAGAAAAATAAATCATTCCTCATATCTTGTGTTGTGCTTGATAATTTATAATTCATAGAAAACGAAATACCTTAGCGACAGTTTGAAAAATCCTATCGACTTCCATATACGTATTCTGTATCAAGTTTTGTCTAAAAAGCATTACATTTAATTGTTTGGTACGTAAACCATAACATATTTAATAAAGAACCCATGTGTGTACATTTTTTTTTGTTGACACACAGTTAAACAATACATTAAGAAAATACGTTTCTTCATGTAACCTGTGCCTTACTCTAATGCAAAATAAGCTTACGTGACAAATAGTGCAAATTACAAATATTCGGATTCATTTTATATATACAATGAAAATTACTAACTTTATTATTTAATTTATTGGTTTTGCGAACGGTTGTGTAATAATGAGAGCAATTCAAAGAATTTCATTTTTTATTTTACATGGAGTAAAATGATTTAACCTGTATTATAACATCTACATACATTCATGAATATTTTTAAGATAATGCTAGTTTTTTCCTATCTCTCATTAAGCAATTTTGATTTGCATAAAATATCGATATTTTCCATCCCAGTAGGAACTGTTCCAAGGCTAGAACATTACTGTTTTATTTCATAAAAACATGTTACACTGGGGGAATTTATCATACATGGATTTTCATCTTTTTTGAATCTTAAGTAACGATAATAGTAGGTTGCCATTTTGGGTTGTGGTGTCGTGTAAGAAAAGACGACTCCGATTTCAAAGAATTTTTCAATCATTTCATTTTAACTTATATATATGTATACCATCATATAATCTTTAGTCAGCCTAGCATGCAATTGCAACACTATGGACTATTGTGGTATGATTACACATCATTAAATATTTTTTGAAAATTGGGTCTCAGTCGGAAGATTTTTTCGACTCCGGTTATAACTTCCGACTCAACGATTCCTGACTCCGACTCCCACTCTACAGTCAAGGAGTTTTTCAAAATCATCATACCACATGTCTATTAGCTAAATATTTGACTTATCGCTATTGCTACACCCAGTTATTAAAGGATCAGAAGGATGGGAGGAGAGGAAATAATGTGAAATGACATCACAAACACCCAGTCTTCAATCACAACTTTGAATTGAATAATTCTTAAATTCACTGTGATCTGACCGGGAATCGAACCCAGATCTGCGTGATCGGTAGAGCAAGCTCTAACCAACTGGGCCACAGCAGACGACATAGCATGCGAATATTGCATACTCCATAAAAAAATATTACCTGAACATAATATTGATCGTCAAGATCAATAGTCAGATAAAAGGTACCTATGCGGTTACGTGTAAAATTTAACTTTCTATCAAGCCCAGTTAAATTTAAAAAAAAACCGCTGCCGATAAACTTTTAAAGAATTAAACAAAAGCGTTGGTATTGTCTGGTTCATTAAACGAATATATATTTTTTTTTATTTTAAACATAATTACAGTCGTGCACCAAAAATGAATATTTATCAACGATATGAGTGTTTGCAAAAATGTGATTATAAATAAATTCCAATAGTAAATGAATAAAAAAAATATTTTTACGATTTTAAGACGCCTTAAAAAAATGAAATTTAGTCACCTATAAAATGATATCGCACAGTTCTAAATTCATAAAATTAAAAGCGTATTTTAAATGTGTATTAAAAGCCGTCCAGAGTATTCAACGTCTTAAGAGGTTATCGCAAAATGTCAACTGTGCAAAAGCCATACAAAACAATAGAAGCTAATAAATTGAAATGATGACCTACATTGGAGCAAGGAAATGAAGTCTGTGATAAATTATTATACGTTCTTTTGATTAATGGATGTTACAAAAGTAATATTTCTTTCTCAGAATAATATATGAATTGGTCAATAAAATAATGTCCCATGTGTCGCCGCCCTGCAGTAATTCCATTAAGATAACATTGTTAGAGCAGCGGTGATACACTGATACGGCCCTGTTATTTATTGTTACGTATAATGATTTACCTTTGCGAACGAGCGACCATTAACTAGCATCAAGTAAATATTATGTAATAACAGTGCAAGAGAAGATGAAGTATCATATAAATAAATTCAATATATCTAAAGCTATATTTAAATACATTTTTTTCCTATTCTAAAATCAATGAGTGGATACAAATTTCAGACACAGAGTTTGAATACTAATTGAACGCTGATTACTCTCAATTTCTTGTATAAAAAACAATATCATATATAGGTATTATATGAGCCTGCTGTAGCCCAGTTGGTTAGAGCTTGCTCTACCGATCACGCAGATCTGAGTTCAATTTCCGGTCAGATCACAGTGAATGAAAGAATTATTCAATTCAAAGTTGTGATCGAAGACTGAGTGTTTGTGATGTCAATTCAAATTATTTCCTCTCCTACCATCCTTCCGACCCTTGGGTCTGAGCAACTGGGTGTAGCAATAGCGATTATTCAACCACTAGTCCTGTTCTGGCCTTATCCTACTCTCCCTACTACTCACTTTGAAAAAAGTGAGTTTGAGCGACGGAGTAACAAACAGTTCTCATATAAAAAAACTTCTGTTGAGATACCTCCATTAGGAAGCCATATGCTCCACATTGGGAGCAGACATGGGTAAAAAAATGCAATATTAAAAAAGTATTATTGTTTCAAGCTGTGGTTCTACTGGACACGTGTCAGCTCCAGTTATTGGAAAGCCATAAAGTGTTGCTTAATAGATTTCCGTTATTTATTGTAAAGCAAACACGCACGTGGAGTTTGTTTGCATCACACGCCAGAGTAGGGATCCTTAATGACTCATTGTTCGAAACTGTCACTCTGAAAAGATACATTATTACGAAATAAAAACACAACAGGTTCTCGCATGCTGTCGCGAAGGGTGGGTCCCCCTTGACGAGCAGTGGTTCCGGAAATAAGTGCTATCAAAATTTAACAGAATGTTACATACATTATAATGTATTTTATCATAGATTTAAAAATCTTAATGCTGATACTACTCAAAGTCGACTAGTAAAAAAAAATATACGCTATGTCGAAAAAGACTTAGATTGGATTGAAATTGTTAAATCACAAAATTCACATACAAGATCACAAAAAAACTATTTTCACGATAAAAGTAACGTAACAAAAAATGTTTTAGAACACAAAATATTCCAAATAGGGTAAAAATAGCAACGTATTTAATTATACAGTTTTTATATTCATTAGTTGATAGCTCTGACGTTCACAGTTCTGACGATGGCGAAAGCCGAAAAAGCTATCAACTAATAAACTGTAGAACTAAATACGTTGTTACTTTTACACTATTATAATGGAGTTCTACCAAGTAAATGCGAAGTCAATCAACAAAATATTCCAATTTTGAATACACGATTTATTTATTAATATTATGAATCAAAATAAACATAATAAAATAATGTCTATAAGTATTCATTAATTTGTAAAATCATTGTAAGAATCGGTAGCTCACAGTAAGTAAAATTTACTATTTCGTATAATCGTTATAGTGATTGTTGATTTTTTGCAACAAAGAATTATTCTACAATCAAGAATTAGAAATTTTATTTTTCATATGAAACATAAAAAATAAATATATTCATATCCGAATGACGACGGAAACTCCACTTGCCATATTGCTCCTCGTATTTGATATAACATTGTTAAAGACTTGTTGAAATTACATACAATTTAAAATTCACACTGTCTTATCACTGAAGTGAAATATTTATAATCAAATAAAGACGTATTTTTTATTTAAACATATGTTTTCAATATTTCCGGCTGTTTGGTTGCAAGGATCATTTATATAACATTAGGTCTAAGCTTCACACTGAACTCTTATAGAATGTGACAGCTGGTAATGCAATTTTCTTTTAAAATCATGATTAATGATGATAAACTGAACATTTGGCTTTTATCATAAGTTGATTTGGAAACGGTGTTCTGTTTAGAGAGCCGAGAGGGGTGTTTCGGATAACGGATCGACCCCTAAAACTTGCTAATAAAAAGATATTATGCAAGGGGGTGTTTTTGACAGGCGACGTCAAGCTTATTTGTATATATTTCTTAAATAACACACATTTTCGTCTCTTTTTCAGATTACAGAGTACAGCAAACGATGATCAGGCAACTGATAGGAAACAGAATGATACAGAATTATTATAAGAAATAATTATTTAATGTTAATATAAACATATTTATAAATAATCTATCTTACGGTTCCTTAAAATAAATACGACGAATTCAAAGAGAAAGATTTTTTACCTTTATTAACATAAAAGGAATCACATGCGCACCAAGAATTGTTTGCAACGCAAATAGGGAGAGACCCACTGGAACTTGTATTGACTATTTCTGACACGAGCGACCTTATCGTCCCCAGAAAAGAAGTGCCAATTGCAATAATATGAACGGCACGTGCTATACTATTCTTAATGTATGGTTTTGGGACGCAAATGTAAATAAATAGCTCGCTAAATAATGAAGGAAATGTACAAAAACACAAATAGCCGAAATACGTGGTAAATAAAATTAGCAATTAATGGGGTATGATATGATTGTAGTTATTGGGCACGTGTGTAAGAAAGGAAATACTAAATATATTTATTATTACAATGAATGAACTTCATGATAATGGTATTCATGATAGAGATTATTATTAACAAAGAAAAATGCAATAATACACATTTGATATAATTTCTGTAGGTCCTCTACTTATGTGGTTTCGTAATTACTAGTAGATTCATATATCGATTCCTATGCATTGTGTAACTTACTTTGAAAATAAAGAATCGGAAGATTGTATTTATATGATAGAGGAATGTATAGCTAAGAAGCACGAGATTTTGACAATGATCGATTTACTAAAGTGCAGGTGGTGCAGTATGCAATTGCCTTTTATAAACATATTTTTAAAGAGAAAAAAAAGAACTATAGCACAAACATCACTGGATAAATATTTCAATTAATTAAATAAAATACACTAATATAATTTATCATCCGTCGAGCAAGAGTGGGTAAAACAATAAACTCATTGACAAATGAATATTGAATTTACACGTGTGCAAAAAAAAAACAAGACATGAAAACATTTTCTTTAAATTGATTAAGTTGTCAGTAACTTAAATCAATATCAAATTATCTTTGTACTAAATTAATTTTTCCGATAATTGTATCATCGACGAAACAGTGAGTTACTTACTCCAGTAAGAAAGTCAGTAATAACTCCGCGCTGAAATTACTTTCAGACCCCGATAAAGGCCAGAGACAGTGACTTCAAAGCAAGGCAGTGCCAAAACGAAAGCTCTTTGATTCTTATGCCCTTTGAAGGCTGTGTTATTATTTGTTATGTTTTGGCACCTTCGACTAATGAAAGCTGACAGTTAGATGCGAACAAATGGATTTCGGAAACGAATTGACTGTTTCCTATTTCACCATTGCGCTGATGAAACGCTGAATCGAAGCATGGAAAGCTTTTCAATCAGACACATGAAAGGTACACTGACATTATCATTCTTCGTAAGCTCTGTGCCTTTTATAAAATTTCAAGTTGAACTGTTGATAATATTTTTCATTGCTGATTAACATTTTTTTTCTCCGCGCATTTTATATCTTGATTTCGACTGACGAATTAATTCATATTTTTAAAATTTTAGAATCTTCTTGGCTGTCGATTTTGTTTAAGTATGTACACACATTAACTACTTGGAAGCGGGGAAAAACAGGATACTATCATTAAGCCTATTAATTTTATTAATGTAGCATTTTATCACTTTGTCAAAAATTTCCCAAATTTTAAATTATATTTGTTAATACTTTCAGTCACCACTCTAAATTTATTAATCTTGGATGAATTTTAAATTATATGTTAGATGTGTAAAACATTTCGATTTTGTGTTATTTTAGAATCACTTATAATGTAATTGGTAATTTCTTTTCAATGCCAATTGTTGTTTACAACTTTTTATTTTTGTATAAATAGCATTGTTAAATTATATTTCTCATCGGTTGACAATGCTCGCAATGAGCGAAACCGGTCCTGACCTATTAAATAAAGTAGAATGAAGTACAAAGGAATATTGTGTTTTTATTAATTTTAAGCATTGTAAAATTTAAATAACTGAAAATTATTTGGTTTTGATATACTTTACCACCGGTGAAATGATTTTTAATTTTTTTATTGTTTTAGATTTTTAATGTTTCTTATTATATCAAGTATTTTTTCTACAATAGTTAACGACCAGAACCGCATAACTTGTGAATGAAATAAATACTTCCATATAAATTTTATTACATCTACGAGAAATAAACCCACAGGGTGGTAATAAACGGATATTATTACACTTCAGATACCTGGGACGCAATCATGTAGTCGTATCATATAAACATAGGGAATATAATGCGCTCTCATCTTATTTAAATTGATCGTTTAAAACAGATTCTATAAACGTTAAACTAGTTTTAAATGATACGGAAGCGAGGAGTATGGAAACATAAAAGCGGAAGTTAGCTGGGAAATTCCAGTAATTTTATCAATAACCATTCAGTTCAGGCTGTACCGGGATACCAGGAAACCGTCCGTGAGTAGCGGGTCTCCGTCCCGGCCAAGCCGGAGGGGCGGGGCGTGATATGTAGCACCATTAGACACGAATTAGTCATTAAATTCTGCGGGTGGAATGATCTCTGCATCTCACGTAGGCCTACGCTCGCTTCTGCTCCCCTAATAGCTGCCTTGAGGGGAAAGTGCTCTCTCTCGTACACCGCGAACCATTTCCAAGCCGAGTTTTAAGTTAGCGGTAGGTTTTGCATTAAGAGCTAGGCTACGCAGCGAAATGCGTAATGTGACGTAATGCGTAAATCATAATTAATTTAATTTTAAGAGCCTTAAATTCTTGCACACCTAACGGTTGAAGTCCCAGCAGAAAGACATTCTTTTTATAGAAGGTAGCTTTTTGCATTAGTCTCCATTGTGAAGCGTGTAGGGAATTGCGGCAAGGATCGTAGATTAAAATTAATGAAAATTATAGCGGCTTTATAGCGAAAATACACGCAATAAAACCTTTCTTTTAACAGACGTAATTATAAACAAAGAGCCTGGCATTATTTTCAATGTTAGCGCAATAAACGAAGGAGATCTTTTCATATTGCCGAGATTAACCCCGTTGGCCGGCAACAAAGATGTCGCTCTGATATTACAGGTATACTTGTATTGCTAAAATTGTATTTTTAATACTTTAGCATCAAATTTAAGAGGTTAATTCTCACAAATGAAAAAATATTGAACAATAAAATTATATGCAAATTTGAATCGTTCAAATCAGTAATATAATAAATATTTTAGAAATTTATAAAATACAATATATACTTACATGAAGAATTTAAAATGAGTGAAAGGTATAAATGTTATGTTTGAATATTATTTCATGAAATATAACCGCCTCTGCATATACAAGGGGTGCATTGATCCAATGCCACATTGACCGGCCGCCACTGGTTCAAAGTATGTACATTCACACAAGTTTTGTCACTTACGACCCGGGTTTCACCTTTTGGCATCTTCAGGCGTTCAAGTGCACGGATGAACTTTAGAGCATACAAAATTAATGTAGAAAATATATCGAATTTTCAAATGATGTTCGTCATAAGCTATACCAATCCTGCTCATATCAAATAAAAGCGAAATTAGTAAAAAAAAGTTTTTTTAATATAATACCTTTCCACCAAAGTCACGGCGGACACATTAAAAGTGTACATTTGAAATTATACGATTTGTCAAAGAAGAATGTGAAAATAGTAGCGAATGTGCTTTAAAAAACATGAACGATAATTTAATTTAATTATAATAAATTAGTAATTTTAAACTAGGTAGGCAAAGTTAGAACAGTCTAACAATATATAATATACATTATTTATTCGTGTATTAACCATAAAACGATGGACTGTAAAACTCTACTTAGAAAACAATACAAGGAAAAAAGACAAATTCAACGAACAGTAAAAGCTCTTGTTGAATAACGCGCCATGCAGGCTTTGCGTGTATATACGTCGCTATAATAAAGCAGACTTCCACAAACAGTGGATAATGCTTTTAAATGTTTATATTTTAAATGATAACTAAATGTTATTTTAGTCTAAAAATCGTTATCCAAGAATTTACATTCGGTCTGTATTCAGTGAAGATTATAATAACAACAAAAATACAACGACTAGTAGAATACCAATATTAAAAAAATATACATTTTTCAATTGAACTTATAATTCTACAATCCTATCTATTAAAACAGGTATATCTTGCACATTTGAAGAATTTCCTTGATTTGATAGCAGACAATTTACTGCCTCCATTTTACTGAAACTAAGGCAAAGAGAATAACCTCTTCACCATATTGAAAGCTTAAGAATTATTTTTTACTTTGTTTACGAATCTGGCAAAAATTAAAACAACCTAATAAAGTCTCTTGCAATGATGGATACAAAAAAAAAATAGTAAATTATGACGGTTTTAACACCGAAAGAGGAAACAAGATTGTATGATTTATTAAAATATAGTTTGATTTATGATATATCTAGTTTTTTTCTTTCTCAAGTAACGTTTTCATTATTTATTCGGAAGATTAGTTGAAGACATGAAGGTAGAAAAGTATTTTTTCGTATATAGTTGACAAACCAATGGTTTTAACCAAAGACAAAATATACATATAAAAGATATTATCGATGTCGCACAGTGCAATAAATTTGATTTGTTTTTCTTTTTCGCATCTGAAAGGGGGCACACGTGCGGACTTAGTAATTCCGCTAAGGGCGTTCAGCCCGACAATTCGCCCACACTCTGCCCGGTGCGCCAACTACGACTGGGCGGGGATACAGAGAAAAACAAATAGAATGTATTGAACAACGTCGCCAACACTGTGAAACACTATTTAATCTGCATTCATCATTATTCAACAGAATATATTATTGACAACAAACCATCATCAGCCACTACCGATCACCACGAAGCGAGAGATGGACGAGTGGCATTTCTTTAAAAAAACATATAAAATAAAATTCATAATATAAAACATATAATCTAAAACAGTCTCAGTTAACAAAACATACTATTTTTAATTGAAATTAAGTTCTTTCGTAATCACTATTTTCAATGTAAAAACGATTTCAAATAAAACACTATGTATTAATTTTATTTTATAGGATCAGGACCGGTTGATGAGCATTATCAACTGATCAGAAAATACATTAATACAGTAACTCATTTTTTATTTGAAATGATTGCAAAATATATATTTAGTTGTAAGAGGTAATAAACATTTCATTTTATAGTCAATTTAGTGCCACTTATTCATATTTTGTATCATAATCTGTAATTGCCTTTCATTTTTATACTACTAATAATTGTTTGTTACACGTCAATATTTTTACTTTGTTGTGTAAATATCCATTAATGTATTTTAACGCACGTCATGATACAAAATATACATGATTAAATAAACAAAGTGGAATTAGTATTATAGAAAAAAAATGTGTTTAATTTTTTCAAAATGATGTCTTTCCTCCTGAACTCCTTAAACGTGGCACGAATGATTCATTTAATTTTAAGTTTTTTAATGTAACATCATCCGTAGCGTAGATTCAATTATGAGTGAGGCAAAAAGCAAAACTTCAAACGTCAAAAACTGCAACAAGTATTTAAGATCTATTTCAAAACCGTGTTGCACTACATTGGCACGATTGATATACACACATATATATATAGTATACTTCTAGGTTACTTTTAAAGGGCATCATGAGAAAGTTTAGTGGCTTTAATTCTCTATAAGGAGTAGTCTATATTACAACAATTACACTTAGACTTCTCTCTATGGGTCCCTCGCGGAACGTTAAGAAATAGCTAAAAGTCAAATGAAGGCAATTAGAAGTCTGGGCAGATAAACGAGTATCACTACATCATACAGACACTGACGAACCTCTCTCTCCACTTATTCTACGATTTAAATGGTCTAAATAAAACATTACATTCGAATTATGTTTGACATTTGACTTAACGCATAAAGAAGGTAGCAAAGTACTGATATTTAAGTAATTTCTCTCGCCACGTTCTGTTTTCAGTGTCGGATGCAGCGGTGGGCTGTCAATACGTTAACAAGGGGCTCGCTTAATTTCTAAGCAATTCTCAGTGTTCTGAGAGAGGAGTGAATTTTCTTATTATTCCTATGCAAATTTATGCAATACTTAAATAAGCGATCGATTGTTACTTAATACACCTATAATATGTAATAATATGCAATTTACCGTAAACTTATCCATGTAAATAGCTAAAAATGTACTATTGTGTATACTGAAGCTGTCGTTGATAATATATAATTTAGAAATTGCAGTTATATACTAATTTGATCTGAGAATATATTGTTTTTCTACATAAGTTAACAATGGGCCTCGCCGGCCTTAATAAAATTTAGAAAGGGGCTCGCGCGAGCCCCCTCCAGCCAACCTGGTCGGATGGGTGAAAGGTAATGTAGAAATTACAGACTTTCTTACCTTCAAAGCACAAATATCATAAATCAACTGATTTTTTTAAAATGTCAATTTGTGTGTAAGGCGAATTGTTTCTCTGTAAAAGTTTCACAGAGTAAAATGAGCACTATAATATGAAATAGCTGAGGACAGTTAGTTGTTTCGCGAGAAGAAAAATAAATGTAAGCTCACAATTTCAATAATTCTATGCAGTACCACGGATGTGTGCAATGCTCATGTTTTGTGTAATGAGCGTGGATATTTACGAATATAATTGAAACTCAATCGATGTGGCAATCGTTAAAAAAAATACTGGAATTAACGCCATTGCGGCGCCGTGGAGAATTGTGGTTTCTCCACGCCCTTTGTTATTTTGTTACGGCCGTTGTACGGAATAATGTGACGTGGCAGAGGTCGAACCAGCCATTGACGAATTATGTTAATGACAGGTACGAGTGTATGTCAGATGACAGTTATGAAGGAAGGGCGATAACATGGCGAGATGACAATGAGTTAGTTAATAATGCCACGCCGGCCCAACTGACAGCAAGTTAAATTGATAAGTTTCAACGACGAGCGATGATAATAATTTTGAAAGTTAACATTTCAAATCAAACGTTTGGGTGTCCTGTATAGCTCTGTTCTTTTGCGTAGTTCTGACGGTTTGCAAACCGTCAGAATTACGCAGAAAAACAGAGCTTATATATGTTGATGATGGACAATTATATCAAGTAATCTAGTTTTATTAGAACGGGGCGTATCGAGAGCGATTAGCTAACAACTAGTCCTGTCCTAGAACTATCCTTCTATTCTTACTCTCTTTGGAAAAAGAGAGGTTGAGTAATTGGGTAACAAGCAGTTTTTGTAGAAACACTTCTGTTGAGATAAACTCCATTAGGAGTATATATGCTCCACATTGGGAGCGGACATTGTTTAAAAAAAATCTAGTTTTGACATAAATAAGTAAATTTATTGAATTTACTAAATTTAAAAGGGTAAAAATGCCATAAAAAGTACGAAGTTGTTTTTAATTTATGCTGTTTATTTTACAGCATTGACAATAATTGACTAGTTAATTCAATTAAAATTAAATTAACTAGTCTTAAAGGTAACTATTTATCATTATTAAAAAAAAGTATCAATGAAATTTATACCGTAAAGCAGGCATGGGCAACCTTTCTTAGGTCTGGGGCCAAATTATCATTCAGACTTCGAGTCAAGGGCCGGACCAAATTATTAAACATAATAAAGTAAATTTGAATCATTCAAATCATGTATGTACACTCCCACAGATTTTGTCACTAACGACCCGGGTTTCGCCTTTCGGCATCTTCAGGTGTTCAAGCGCACGGATGAACTTGAAATGCCGAAAGGCGAAACCCGGGTCGTTAGTGACAAAATCTGTGGGAGTGTACATGATTTGAATGATTCAAATTTAATATTGAAATTCCACCAAGCACCTTCAGTCGAAATCTTAAATTATATAATAAAGTAATATTGAATTAAATAAAACACGTTGCTACTTGTTATATATTTTTTTATTTATATAATGAACGTGTCATCTCCATTATTTAATCCCTTCCTGGAACTATTAATTTCTTTCTCTATTACTTCGCCGAGATGAATCAGGGCCGCACAAAATAGCTCGGCGGGTCGGTGGTTGCCCATATATGCCGTAAAGTAAGACAACAAAACATAAGTCAAAGTGCAGCCATATTGATAGGAATTAAAAACAATTTTTAATTTACTTATTAAACTATATCCAATTTTGACGAAAGTTGGCAGTCGATTACGATTGCACAAATTATTTCAAAACACTTTATTTTCAACTAAGGAATTGAAACATCATCGACACAGGAAACAAATAAATAAATCGATCGAAAAATCACTTTATATTTTACAGTATTCATTCAAGTTATCGCTCAGCTTCGGTGACTGTACAGAGTATTATTTTCAATGGATTCGGCAGATACTTTGTGGTGTTAATTGATATCATTGTTATGGAATAAGGTACCTTTTCAAATAATAAGCTCGAACGTTATCCAATTCATTAAAAATAGTACGTATAAGGATTTTATACAATTACAATTGAGAACTTTGTTACATATTTACTGGTTGTTATATTATGAAAGATTTCAAAATAAAGCCCCTCCATAAGCTATACTTATGATTTTGACACTTCACTGCTTACACAATATTAAATAATTCTTGCCTGTTATTCCTCGGGAAGCTTTCAAGGCGCGGGAGAGCTTTCAAATAATAAATCTTAACTTTTCTAACGAGCGCGAATTTAACCAATAACGATGTCCTTAACATCGCGAAAGTAGTTCACTGTTCCAAGCGCTTTTTAGACCTTTAAAGAATCAGCATTTCTTAGGTGGCAGACGGTGATAAATTTACCGTGTTAATTCGCCCAATGTGTCAACGAGCATTTTTCCATGGCATAAAACAATGGGCGAATAACATAGTCCTCCTCTCACGACCATAGGGCATGACGTTAGGCGTTTATATCTCGGGTAGAACATTATATACGAGAGCGGGCGAAATAATCTTAAGCCTTTTGGAAAGAATGCTTGAAAAGAAATTCCATTAAAGCCGGCGTAGAAGAAATACACTTACAGAAATCTGTTGTCCTGGTAGCTAACAGTGATAAAAAGAAAATATGTTTGGACTCCACGGATAAGGGTGAAAATACTTATGTTGGGACAAAATCACAACTCTGACTTGTGAGACACATTTGGGGTTTTAAGATATTAACGTTATTTAATGTTTACTTTAGCACCAAGTAAACTTTTAATATAAAATTTCGTGATAGAATTATGTGTAGAATACAAAAAATACTAACAGATGAAATACCATATTGAACTATAATAATAAAATGATTATTCTGAATGACAAAGTTGGTTTTATACTATAAATAATTTGAATAGGGTAAAAATAGCAACGTATTTGGTTCTACAGTTTTTATGATATTAGTTAATAGCTATTTCGTAAGTAAGTTTAAACACAGTTCTGACGATGGCGCACGCCGAAATAGCTATTAACTAATATCATAAAAACTGTAAAACTAAATACGTTGCTTTTTTTATCCTATTACAATGGAGTTCTACCAAGTAAATGACAATTCAATCAACAAACAATTATTTTGTTTATTCTTAAACCTTACGATATGGTATGTCTGATGATGTTTCACATAGTGGCAAAACACTTGCTACAATTTGTAACACAACAAATGAAGTAACAAAGTTGTTAAATAAAAAAATATTATGATTTTTTCGACTGGAAAGAAAATAGTACACAGCTCTGTATATTGCAATTTCCGATAAATTGTTCGATTTTGAAATAAGACTTGATTGAATGTTTGCAATATTTTTTCTACAAATATTGAATTGAAAGTATTAGGGCACCAGAAGAGAGATGTCGATTTATCAACGTTTGTTCATTGGAAATGTGGCGTGAAGAAAAATATCCACGGTCTCGGGCGGACGCAGCATTCATGCAATAATAATGATTGTGGCACGAATGTTTCGATTGCCATACAATTTCTCGCCGGAATTATACGGCGAGAGAATCACCATGGCCAGGGTAGCTCGACCAGATCGCCAGCCAGATTGGAGCGAACGAAATGGGAATGGAATCCCTTGAATTGTTCTTGCTGCCCTGATACTCATGTCGGAAATGCATTTATTTATTTTGTTGCGAGAAATCGAATTTGAAGTTTCAGAGTGCATATCCGCTTCGCCGCGAAATTTAAACCACAGGGATCCGCGTATGAGCGGATTGAAAACACTTCGGTTTTAACGCCTTTTGCACTCTTGTTATTTTTACGGGCTGAAAGCTTTATTTATTCAAGTTGAGTATTTTTAAATCAGAACACAGGAAACGCGATTTCGATTTTCGTTCGCATTTATTATGTGTTGGAGTGAGTTTGTTTTGATGTAGAACAAAATAGCAACGAAAACATGACGTGTTTTGGACCCACATAACAGGAATATAAATTTCACAATGAGTTAATGTTTACTGGTGAATTAACAACGTTGAACGAATTTCTCAAAATTAAATATAAAATATTCAGCTCGAAGGTTTTTTTTATAAATCTAACACGAATACAGTAAAACCCCCATTTACACTAAAGTCGGGACAGTGTAATTCGGGGTAGTGTAATTGGGGGAGTGAATCTCATACAAAATTAGGCGTTTGGTTTTTTTCCGCAAAAAATGCATCAAAACTAAGTTTTACAAAAAAATATATGGACGAAATATTTACTTACTAAGCGCAAAATCCAGCACACGGACAGTCGTCCGGCTATACGTGTATAGCCTGTCACGTGTTGAATACACAGACGCTAGCCAACAATGACTGTATGAGCAGCACAGACGACCGTCTAGTAGAAACGGCAATGGAATGCGATAGAGCAATTGGGGCATTTGCGGCGAATATTTCAAGCCAGCGCGTAATTCGGGGTAGTAAGTAAGTTGTTATTTTATTTCATTATAATAATTTAAAATGTGTTGGATTAGATTTATAAGCAGGCGTATATTCTGATTTAAGCCATTCATTGAAATAAACATCAAAAATGAAGGGGTTATTTATATGTGGTACATGTAAAAAAGGTTATAAATGAATTCAATATTATTCGAGATAAAAATAAATACATATTGGAATGCGCGCTGTTCTTTAAAACTGAATAATCATATTAAACTAAATCGTAATAATTTAATAATAGTATTTATTTTCATTTATGGTTAGAAAATAAGTAACCATTTGTATTAGGCGAGCATAATACTGATCAGATGAAAAGTGAATATCAAATTTACAGTAGGTCATGATGTTAATATTACAATAGATATTAAAAAAGAAATTAATAAATATCACGAAGTCTAGTTGGTAGTGAGATGTTATCGTGATACGTAATTAATTGTCCGAAGTAACCATTCTATAACCGATTACTGTTATTGTTAATAGATATTATTATGGTGCCTGATTGTAAAAATCGATAAATAGTAAGAGTATTAGTTTGCAAGTGGCCTATAGGGGAAAGAAAAATAAAATTAAGTGTCCTGTCATGGCGTCACTTGTCCTTCGCGTTATGTGTTGTAACTTTCGTTTCAGATCTAATGTTGATACAGCGTGAATTTTGATCGATGACTTGGCAAACATGGCGAACAATACTGCCTTAACATGTTAAGTATTTTCACAAATGGAGTTCGGAGGTCATGTTGGAAAGTATTAGGCGAACGCGTCACACTGTGGTATTTTTGTATGCATTTCATCAGAATGCTCAATTATGCAGGCCATTTTTGAGTTCCAAATTTTTAGATGTATGTACTACATTCAAAGATGACAGAATAAAAATAAATATAAAATTGTTGTTTTTACTATCGTTGCATCAATAACTGAGGAGTCTGGGATCAAACACCCCCAAATCCAAACAGGAATCATTTTTTAACACCTCCATGCCAATGATGCAATCGTGGCTAGTTGAGCCATTAAATCATTCAATATTTCTCTTAATATCTAATCATTTTAGGTATTCTAACACAGGTTTAAATACTGTCGATAAATAGTGAACCTGAGGTATCATCATGGCAAGGAACATATTTTTTTAGGACGGCATGTTACGGGTTAATGTTATTGAAAACTCGTAGTTTTAATGTAATTACGGGTCAAAATATGACCTAATAATAAAAATGACGAAGTTTTTATTAAAAAAGGGTGGTTTTCTATGTTTAGGAAAAAGTGGATCTGGTCATTCACTCACAAGCTTCTGATATGAGGGCTATATAAACAAAAACGACAGTCTCCATGTTGAGTCGAAAATAAGTTAGATATGTCGTCGTGTAGAGCTGGCGATTCCGCAAATAGTATAAGTAGCTTTGTTAAATTATATTTCTTATCAGTTGACAATGCTCGCAATGAGCGAAACCGGTCCTGACCTATTAAATAAAGCCTTTCCACCAAATATTGACAGTGAACACCCTAAAAGTGAATATTATTATAAGTGTTTCAGTACTAGGATTATAACCATAGGCAAAGGTATCGAGTAGGAATGAAATCTTACACAAATCAGAACATTTACAAATATTTTATTTATCAACATATATTTTTTTTTACTATGGTATAAGAATACTAATATTATTGTGTATATATATATTTATATATCAGGTAGCTTTAAAAAACACACTAAAAACAAAAAACGCCTAAGGATTAAAAATAATTATGTTAAGACAACACTGTGCGTCCACGGTGAGTTTTACTTTTTGACGAGCTAGTAGTTTTATTGTTATCAATTTGTCTGAATAAATAAACTATCAAAATAAATAATATTGAATCATTTAATAAGCTTTTACTTACCATTAATGTTTTTATTGAACGCTTTAGTGTTGGGTAATTGATGTTTCGGAAAGTGAAAGTTATGTTTTGATTTGATTGACTACCAATAAAAGCGCCGTAGAGATTTCGATCTCTATGTAATAGCTTAATAATATTATGTATGGTAAGCCAATTACAATGAATGTGAAATCAATTATTGTGCAAGTACACACTTCCTTTGTATAATATAATAGAAAGCTGCTGCAATGAATATAAATAATATGTACACAGTTATGTACCGAAAGCGTTCAGAATTGATTTTAAGCGACAATATTATATTATTATACAACGTTAAAGAATAAATTGTGCAGAGATGACTTTGATGTCAATTAAAAATCGATTGCAAAGAACATGGTTATTCAATAACCTAATTATTTGCAATATCAAAGATTAGTGTGGCATGCTTTGAAAAATTTACTATTGGACCCATGGTCCACGTATACGGTTTGGATGACATAAGATGTTTGGCTCGGTCAAAGATTTTATGCTTTTAATGAAATGTACACTTTTTTAACGAATTAATAATATCCAATACAGTCCACTGATGCGCACGGGGTAATGTTCCACCTGTACCACACAGGTTTTCAAGATAGCACTCAAAGCTTTTAAAGAATTTTTAAAAATAACAGTTGTTTTTAATTTGATAATAATCAAAGTGAGCTTAAATAATGTAAGTTGAAAGAAACAAAAAATACTTAATTACTTTTGCCACGTAGACATATTATTAACATTGCCATTGTTATGAAGCGAGTTTATCTGTTCTGAATAGTGAGTTCGCTGCGACTAGTCATCCGCATACTAACCTATGTAACTGCGAATAAACATTGTGATTAATTTTACTTTGAACTTCTTTATTCAATAGGCGAGAAAATACGTAGAAGTGGTATTTGGCTTAAAAATGGTGCGCACCACTACAATAGTTCGACTTCCGTAGTTTTTATGCTGTTGATATTTAAATTAACTGCTTTTATTACAAGCAAAATCTATATTTCATTGTTAATTTGACAATGATTTTAGCTCCGTTTGGTTGGCAAAGACGTTGTGAAATTCAAATGTAAGAATAATAGTTAGTATGTAGTATGTACATACGTTGTGTTAACTTTACGCCATTCAATACAAAAATCGTGATCAATTCAACACATATGTTTGATAGTTTTCAAAACAACAACTGGGGCGCTATCCATCAATCACAGACAATAAAATCATTACTAGTTTTGGGCCAGAGAGCGCGCGAAGGAAATTCCAACTCACAAAGGCAAATAGAACGGTGATTAATGATATCGATTTAATATTTCACGCGGACGACTGTTGTATCCGGATAACATGAACACAGCGGGTCGCTCGTTACACTTACACTAAATTTATAATTGGGTCTCTTATGTTATTTGTCATATTCTGACTATTTAAAGCTCGAAATGTGAACGACGTATTCGGTTGGAACTGTCACTTGAATTTGGAAGTAGACAGTGCGATATAATTTGTCATTCTGTTGGCCTGATAAAAAATGATTTGTTGTTTAAAACAATTTATAAGAACATAAATTGAAACTGTGAGGTAAGTATTTTTAAAATCAAATAATAAATACCATTTATAGATAAAATTTTAATTTGGTAATAAGTATACCAACAATCATCGAATCGACATTTGCTTGTTCAAATGCGATTGCGTAAAATGAGACGATATTTTTAATTCCAAAACGATTCAAACTAATCAATTAGTGATGGTAGTGTAACTAAATGAATCGGTAAATAAATCAATTTGTATTTTGTCACATTATTCAAAACGAGTGACATGGAAAGTAGATTCAACTCTTTTTGTACACGGTAGATATATTGGTAGATATGACACTAACACCGTGTAAAAAATGATAGCATACATAGACACTTTGAAGATTTGTTACAAAACCGTGTTATTTGAAAAAAGAACAACATTGTTGTATTGAAAATCGTGAAAAATAGTAATAATAATGACGCAATAAAAAAAACTGCACAAAATATAAATCCCTAATTTGTAATAAATTAAGAAAAAAAAAGTAATATTCATCGCTATTTGATTATTTACGGGGACTTTTATGAGGGACTGGACATACATCGTTTTTATAACTAGAAATGTCTGACATGTCTAATGTGTTAGGTTCTTATGAAGCATTTTAATCGTCATTACTGTTTTGTGTTGCTAAATTTCTTGTTATTAGGAAATCTGTATTTTTTTGTTTGTCAGTATAAAAACAAATAATTTGTGTAAAAATATAGTATTTGTTCTTTGTAGTGGACTGTATTATTTCAAAAGTGTAAAAAAACCAATGTAAAAAAGAGTTCATTAATCATAATGTACTAAACCTTGAAAAAGGAAGAAATAAATTTCTAAGCATTCTTATCGGTTTAAATGTATATTTTCTGTAATTAAATTCATTTAAATTTGACAATAAAAACACAGTGGCGCACTATGGTAAAATAATTACATTTACATTTAATTATTCTACCAGTGTCTTATCATACGCGGGAATATCCCGGTGCTAGATCGCGCAATCTCTGAATTCGTTAGTTTGTGGTTTTGTACATACTGGACTGAGAAACAATGCGTCGTATATTAACGATATTTTTAGATATGCAAGACCACTTTCTGCTTCCAAAAAATACGAAATCAACAGAGAATACAATGCATAACGATAGGAGAACGTTGATATTGGTAGAAACAGGGTTGGCAATTATATAATTAAGATAAAAAGAAGTATTCCCAAATTTTAATTATGTTTGTAATTACTTTCAATCCCCATTCTAAATTTATTAATCTGAGATGACTTTTTAATTATATGTTAGATGTGTTAAACATTTTAATTTTGTGCTATTTTAGAATCACTTTTAATGTAATTGGTATTTTCTTTTCAATGCCAATTGTTGTGGATAACTGTTCATTTTTGTATAAATAGCATTGTTAAATTATATTTCTTATCAGTTGACGATGCTCGTAATGAGCGAAACCGGTCCTGACATATTAAATAAAGTGGAATGAAGTACAAAGGATTGTTTTTTTTTTTTTTACTAATATAATGCCTTTCCACCAAGTATTGACAGTGAATACCCTAAAAGTGATAAAAAGAAGTGCTATATAATGTGGTATGTATAATTATATTATAAACCTAATAAAGTATCTGCAATATATATATATAATCAAAATTAAAATGTCTATTCTCAGAATATTAATTCTGTAGATATATTTTTTAAACCATATCCGCTCCCAATGTGGAGCATATGGGCTCCTAATGGAGTTTATCTCAACATAAATGTTTCTGCGAGATATGCTTGTTACACGGTTGCTCAACCTCTCTTTTTTGAAAGAGAGTAGGAATATAATGAAAGGACTAGGACAGGACTAGTGGTTAGCTAATAACTATCGTTACGTCCACTTTAGAAAAGGATGGGTATTTAAGATATCACATACATCCATTGGACAGAAATCCATATATTAATTAATTTATAAAAATCTGTACTGTGAACTCTGGTACTGAAAATAACCACGTTGATCACTAGACCACAATAGATAGTGTGGTGATTGATGTTAGTCTTATCGTGTTTTTCCAACTACAATTCACAAAATATACATTTAGAAAGCTGTAGTTTTTTTGTTTCGTTTTTTGCCAAATGCTCGATTTTATGTTGTATTTAAAAAGAAGAAACACAGTAGAAAACATTATTAGGTAACTCTCCCATATTAAATAATATAATCGGAATAGAAAAACAATGAGAAAAGTGAATAATTAAATTTCCATTAGTCATTTCGATAGCTTCACTTTTAGTGACATGAAATCCAACAAAGTACAATATGAATTTCTTAGAAACTTCGATACGAACATATCGACTGTGGAAAGGAAAAAAGACGTAGCCCAAACATATCAAATTTTAAGGGAGGCGCAAAAAACGTGTTATGATAATTTTGGGCCATATGCAAATTATGAATTATATACAACCTTAAAGTGCGCGAAGACTTCTAAGCTGGTGTTTAATTGACATAATCTATAATTTAAGATTTCGACTAAAGGTGCTTGGTGTAATTTTAATATTAAATTTGAATCGTTCAAATTATGCACACTCCCACAGATGTTGTCACTAACGACCGGGGTTTCGCCTTTCGGCATCTTCAGGCGTTCAAGTGCGTGACGTCAAGTTCAAGTGACTCAGTTCAAGTTCATCCGTGCACTTGAACGCCTGAAGATGCCGGAAGGTGAAACCCGGGTCGTTAGTGACTAAATCTGTGGGAGTGTACATAATTTAAAAGATTCAAATTTGACATAATCTAATATTAATTTATAAAAATATTTAGGAAAAATCTTTATTTCAGTCTTTTTTATTGGTTTTAATTTTTTACAAGGTCATCTTTTTCAAATTTAACAACTAAATTTAGATACTAATTCGGCATCTGCAGCTTGCATCCTTTTGATAATTTGATACATTGTGATTATCGTAAAAAATCTGTTTTGAAAAAACTGTGGGCTACGTCCTTTTTCCTTTCCAAAGTCAATATGATACAAGCAAAGCTAAATGAATATTTTAAGAATGTTCCCTAGTGTATAGATGTATATCCGGTGAAGGGCAACCTTACATACGTAGGCCCATTTACATTTCCGATGTTCATACACAGATAGCCGCAAAGTTTTTGCAAGTAATAGAAGTAAGAAATAAAACAAAAAAAAGTATCAGGAGCACATGTTTACGCAACGAAGTATAAGGATAAAGATTCCTAAATTAATTCAAATAGACCAGGCAGAAGAGATAAGCCGGAATTACTCGCGGAGAATTAAAATAAAATGGACATTGCAAACTATAACGCACGGGGCGCAGACGAAGCCAGAGGTCTATAAATGGTTATCTATGGATCTAGCCAAAGACTAAAGAAGCGGTTAAAGCCCGCGTACAGTGATAAAGCAAAGCGAATAATCGTATTCTGTGTCGGCATAAATCGTGTAAAAATGCTAATAAAACGGTGATAGTGGAATCCATTTTGTTTTAACTTCTCGGGGTGTTTCTGAAGATTTTTTTAATTTACAAAACACCTTAAAAATCGGTACAGTAAAACCCCCATTTACACTAATGTCTGGACCGTGTAATTTGGAGTAGCGTAATTGGGGGAGTGAATCTCATACAAATAGATTTTATTTTTCACGCAAAAAATGCAAATCTAAGATTTCCATTAGTTTTGCAAAAAAAAAATATGGACGAAATATTTATTTACTAAGTGATAAAATGCAAAGCGCGCGCAAAATCCAGCACACAGACAGACGTTCGGCTATGCGTGTATAGCCTGGCACGTGTTAGCTAGCCAAAATTTGACTGTATGACCGCAGCCGTTTCGTAGCAACGACAATAGAATGAGACCGTTCTATTGGGGGATTTGCGACGAATATTTCAAGCCAGCGCATAATTCGGATTAGTGTAATTGGGGGTACCACTGTATTTTCATTAAAAAACTGCTGTAATACGTTTCATATAATTATTAAGAACTTACACGGAATCAATTTCCAACATTGGATTTTGTTTCTGACTGACATAGGTCCGCGGATTATTTTTCCTATTGTCCCCGGGTCACTGGTGTTAAAATGTTGAGGAATACTGTTCTATGGTTTCTAAGATCAAAATAACTCTTTGTTATCCAATTGAATCCGCAAGTAGAGAGCGAAATATGCTCCATAGAATAGAACATATGTACTATTATATTAACCTCGTGTAGAGCAAAATTTAATTCAAATCCGATTTATAGCGTTCATCTACTCATTCATTAAAACAGACTTTTTTTAAAATTCATTTCAGAGTTTCATGACCTATAAACGGTAGCAGTATACTTTAAAAATCTTTTTATCGCACGAGTTTGTTTACATTCATCGAATTTGTATAGAGTCCGGAAAATCTATTGAAACACATTCATTAGACGTTTCTTATGTGAAAAGCTCCACGGAGTGTCATGACGTCAGAAGGTGGCTAACAAAAGCATTCGTTACCCAGCAGTCACTGCGCGGCCTCGTTACTATTCTGAGCCATGTGATATGACGTCATTACATCAGAAATTGGCATATTATTTAAATACGAGACAAATAACATGGTAATTTTAAATGTAATTATACTAATGCGGCAAGTGAAGGGTTATTTTATAGATACGAATATTGACACAACTATAGTAAATATTATTAAGAAAAACACAATACATATTACTTTGTACTTATTTCCACTATTATTTACCAAGATCAGGACCGGTTTCGCTCATGTCGAGCATTATTACGAGTGTTATCTATACAAAACAAATTGGAATAAAATGGTGTAAAAAAAAAATTGTCATTGAAAAGAATTTACAAATTACAGTAGAAATGAATAAGTAACTCTAAATTAAAATGTTTAATACCTCTAACATGTGATTACAAAGATTATTAAACAGTAATAATAAAGCTTAAGTAATTACAAGCATAATTACAGAATAAAAAATATTTTGGCATATTCAATTATTTTACGTCACCATTTTCAGAAAGTTTTTTACGGTATTAATTTTGATTTAAGATGAGTACGAGGTAAGCCTATTGCATAATCCTCAAATAAGAGAAACATAGATCTGGAAGGCTTTTACGATTTGTAACAGTAGTTCTAGGCACTTAAATTCCCAAATAAAGCTTTTTGATCATTCGTATCCAATCCAAATTGAGCATGATCTATTATACTCAAGGTGATTAGTAAAGAAAAATATGACTCCTTTTTAAGGAGGATTAATAATTGCACCCACTCGGAATCGAATTATGACGGTTTGACTGAAAGGTGACGTGGTTCAAACCTATTTGGAATAACGATTGGAATATTAAATATTAAGCTTTCATACATACCCAATAACGAGGGTAGAAAGCTGATATATAGTGACGGATCTAAATGTATTAAATCGCCGTGCTACGTAATTTTTGATGGAATCTAACGAGTCCCAAATGCGCCATGATTGATTGAACTAATCAATGTTAATTATTGGGTAATCGGATTTAGTAAACCCTTCTTCTGCGGCCAGCCCACACATCATGCTGCCTGTCATTCGGGCGTAATTCGGCGGGCGACAGTCGCAAGCAAAACATGTCAATGGGAATATGACAGATGCACCGCCTGCATTTCAGTTGTGGTTTCACGGAGGCGTCCGCCGCTGTGGGGGAGGATAACGAGGCGCGGAGTCGAGGGACAGTCGCTCGCAAAGGGTTAGTCGAAACTAAACATTCGCGCGCTTTCGAATCGATAAATGTATTGATTACTGAAACGGAATATTCAACATAATTATCGTTCTTTTTAAATAGGGATTATTTAATTAAATTAATACAGCATAATATAATATGCAATACAAATGCATA
Organism: Himalopsyche anomala; assembly: GCA_031772345.1. Classification (NCBI taxonomy): domain Eukaryota; kingdom Metazoa; phylum Arthropoda; class Insecta; order Trichoptera; family Rhyacophilidae; genus Himalopsyche; species Himalopsyche anomala. The sequence continues at coordinate 1,342,071 of CM062837.1, read as the reverse complement.
TTTTTCTGATCTGTTTATATAAGACGGTTGAATATGGAAAGATTATTTAAAAATACGTACTAATTTACTTTTTACTAAATAAAGATCGGAACCGGTTTCACTCGTCACGAACGTTAAAAACTGAAGATTAACATATCGTTTTTTTTTATATAAAATTGAGTAAGACGAGTGATAAACAAAAAAAGAGCAGTAAAATAGTATGACGATAACAAAAAAATATTTATTCATGAAACCAAATTATAAATAGTTAAAATGTCACGGACCTCTGATAAATAAAAACTCATATTGTTCAATACAGTATAGAGTCAAATAAATAATAATGTGATCCCCAAACAGGATTGCCAGGCGTCCCTATTTGAGCGGGACTGTCCCGAGCTCAATCGACAAATCCCGAGTCCCGCATTGCATGTCTCTCTATAATCCCGACCTGCACATGTATAAAAGTTTTCGAAATAGTGAATATCCCGATCTGTGATTTTGAAGATCTGGCAACCCTGTCCCCAAACAATAAGTAAGAAAAAAATAAAAAAAAGTTTATTGTCCTTCGATACACCACAAAAATTCACGACAAAAATATGAATTTTACTTAATTTTAAAGCAAATGAAAATTTACTATGATAAGAGATCCTTAACATTTTTTTTTTCATGTACGCTCCCAATGTGGAGCATATGGCTTCATAATGGCGATATATCAACAAATGTGGTAGAATACATATGTGCAAGTTTGCACCAACAAAATGATATTCCCGTTTAATGGACTGTTGTGACGATGAGGTGTGCAAATTGTGCTGTGTAGACAGTATAAATGAGTATAAGGAATGTATGTCAGCTGTCGCTGTGCAGTCAGCATGTCTGAGTCAGCAGAACGCAGTCAGCATGACTGCACGAGTGACCTATAAATTATGCTGTGTGAACAATATTGAATATCGATAGAATGACGACACCTCGAATTATGAAAGCACAATAGAATTACAATATAGAATTTTGTTAACGTAGCATTTAAGAAATTAGTATAAATAATTGGGAAAATCAATAAAGAAAGTCACTGTCAGTAGTAGTAGTACTTCAGAGTCAGAAGTCAACCCAACAAGAGCGTTTTATTGAACCTGAGTTAGACGGCGAGAGTTACATGGAGGGGACACCCGGGTGTCCCCTCCAACCGTTACATGGCGATCCTGCCAGGATCCCTCCAAGCGTTACATGGCGATCCTGCCAGGATCTACTCGCTTCGGCAGTACATATACTAAAATTGGAACGATACAGAGAAGATTAGCATGGCCCCTGCGCAAGGATGACACGCAAAATCCTCCAAGCGTTACATGGCGATCCTACCATCGAAACGAACTGGAAAAAAATAATCAAAGAAAAACAGTGAAAAGTGAAAGTAGAAACAGTTAAAGAAATAAATAAAACTAAAAGTGAAAAAAAAAATTCCGCAAAAGAAATTTCAAACTTTCGGCGGATCGTTTTCGTTTTAAACGAAAAAAAAAAAGAAAAGAACGACAAAGAAGAAAAAAGGATAGAAACAGCAGAACGGACAACGACTATTGAATTGAGAGAAACTACAACAGAAACCGCAGATACAATGGCAGAATTTGATTTCAACAGGGCACAGAAATTGCCAGGATTTACAGTTGAAAGGGAAGAAGAAAGAGACGAGAATATAAGAGATTTCTTGAACAATATAGAATTTTACTATGAAACATTGAAATCGACAGCTCAGCCAATATTAATAAAATACATACTTAAGTGCAAAGTGGGAAGGATGAGAAACGAAGTGATAAAGAAGAAGAAACAAAGAAAGAGCTACCAACGATTCAAGAATTGTTAAAACCACCAAAAACAGGATATAAGATAATGGAATCAAAAATTGTTGAGAAATTCAGCGACGAATTCGATAACCTGACGGGTCAGGATATAGTTCTAGGACCAAGCAAGTTATTGGCCTATATTAAAGAGGTTATATACCTATATTAATTATGGTTAAACCAACGGAGAGCACTACAGCTTGTTTAGCGACATTCGGCAGGATGTTGTTAAAAGACGTGCAGAAAATCTGTGGACCATTGAATGTGAAAAAAAAAAGAATTGAATAAACTTACGGTCGGCCGGCCAGATGAAATAATGAATAATAAAAAGATATTGAAGGAATTATTTGAAGGATCAAATATAATGATAAATATATGGGAACGTCAGATTAAAATAGAAGACCCAGGAATAAGAAGGTTAATACTCAACAATTACCACATTTTATCAACAAGTGGACATGCGGGGATAAATCGCATGATTAACAACATGAAGAGAAAATATAACTATGAAGATTACATTATCGAGTGGAAAAACAAACTACAAGTAGCACACAAGGACGCGAGGGAGGTACTGATAAGAAAGAAGGAAGAAAGGAAAGTAAAATACGACAAAAATTTCAAGGCAGAGGAAACAGAGTACGAGAAAGGAAGTTTGGTGATAATAAAAAATGAAGGTAGAAAGAAGATGGATCCAGTGTACATAGGACCATACGAGGAAGTAAAGGATAAAGGAGTGAACTGTACGGTGAAGAAGGAAGAGAAGAAAATAATAATACACAAAAATAGAATAAAACCATTTATGAAGCTTTAGAAAATTAAGAATAGAATTAAAGGACTGATCACCCAATTAGAACGATAGGAGAAATAAGAAAAATAAAGTTGATATATGATAATGATTATGTATCAGATAGAAAAAAAAAATATAATGATAAGAATAAAATTATGTAAAGAAAGAAGGAATTTAATCATAATTAAATTCCTCCTTTTTCGTTAAGAGGGGAGGTGTGACGATGAGGTGTGCAAATTGTGCTGTGTAGACAGTATAAATGAGTATAAGGAATGTATGTCAGCTGTCGCTGTGCAGTCAGCATGTCTGAGTCAGCAGAACGCAGTCAGCATGACTGCACGAGTGACCTATAAATTATGCTGTGTGAACAATATTGAATATCGATAGAATGACGACACCTCGAATTATGAAAGCACAATAGAATTACAATATAGAATTTTGTTAACGTAGCATTTAAGAAATTAGTATAAATAATTGGGAAAATCAATAAAGAAAGTCACTGTCAGTAGTAGTAGTACTTCAGAGTCAGAAGTCAACCCAACAAGAGCGTTTTATTGAACCTGAGTTAGAACGGCGAGCATTACATGGAGGGGACACACGCGGGTGTCCCCTCCAAGCGTTACACTGTGGAAAACATTGAGAAACTTCAGGGTGTTCATTTCGCCTGATTTAAACTCTCGTTGAAGTATTTTGAAATGCTAGTTAGGTAATGTTTATGGATGCAATGTAAATTTAGGCTAAGCGCAAAATTTACATTCCGGTAATGTGGACAATGCACGTAATTGCGTTAGTTTACTGCTGCTTGCTTTATAACAGACCCCATCGTCCTAAACTCTTAAGTGAGTGACAAAATAATTGCAAGATATTAGCTCTGTTTAGCGTAAGCGACACTCAATGTTGAAAATAGTAACGTTTCGTAAATATTATTCTGCAAGATACAATCAAATAAATCAGGAATGCATAACCCGCGGTTCGTTTGAATTTTTTCGTGGCCCTCGAATGTTTTATATTAAAATATAGTACACATTTTTTTAATGAATCGTTGAATTAAACAAATTAAAGCAAGCCTTTTTTTGTAGAATAAGACAAAGATCGTATAAACATTTGAATTATAAATACAACGTGTACATCTAAATATATATTATATAATAAAACAATAATTGAAAATTAGTACACCCAATTAATTCTCTTTGTGCACAGTTTCGAAATTACACGGTCAAATGTAATGGAACCTACCATACATTTATCTCAATCTTTTCTTCACAGTTCTTTATTTTGCGCGACTGTACTACGTGGAACGTATCCCCAGTATAAAAATATGATTGAGCATACTTACAATTTCATTTTCGTCTGCGGCCCGAAACAATCGTGCGTTTGTGCGGCCCGCAAGAAGAAAATGTTGTGCATCTCTGAATAACAAAACTGAGTAAAGGAAGTGACAGTGATTATTACATATTAAAAGGGTTATTTTATACGTTCTGTCTAATTTATGCCTACTTTAAAGACCAGTCAAGTGCAGCTCTGCATCGGTTGAAATAAAAACATTCTTCTCTTTGACAATCGTTATAATTGTGGTATACGCACGTGGTGAAATCTCCGTAGAGGTACACAATATTTTCGATCAATAATTGTTAGTTTAGCATCCATTATAATGTCCAGTTATTACAAAAATCTCGAATTATATTATGAATTGAAAATCTTTTAAAATATATCATACAATCGCCCAACTGGGATTTGAGCAACGGAGTAAATCTAATTAATTAACAAAGTTTCCATTATTTCAAATTTTAAATGAACGAAGTATCAGGCTGGCAGAAAATAAAGTCGGCATGCCAGAACAATATCGATACAAAAACAATCGGAGCTCATTTATATTTAGATACAGAGAGGGAGCAGCAATTTATTACGTCAAGGGCTTGGGCAACATTTAAGGCTTTATATTGTCACATTATTTCGAAGGAGCAATTGTTTTGTTCTTAATTCTTAGCGACAATAAATTTAATATGTATATATACTTATATAATAGTAGCCTTATTTTTTGCGCAAAACGATGTGAAAAACTTTTCGGGCAAACCTTGCGAGAGGACTGGAATAAAAGACAGGGTGTACACGAAATAACTTTTCAAATAAAATAACGATAACACAACACAACACAACAATTTTAAATTGCATTTATTACAATTCCCAATGATGCTAATTTAATATTTTACAAAGTAAGAGCTTAATCAATAAAAACGGTTTTGTCACTTGTTTGTTTTACGCATAAAAAGCTATGATGACTTAAATAGATTTTGTAAGTGACAAGAACTCTACAAAATATTTCTAAAATAAATTTATCCCTAATAGCCTAATAACAAATTGTATTTTACATACATTTTGTCCTCGAATATTGATATGGAACCCTTGAGAAGTAAGACAAGTAGCAAAATCATTAAACTTTTATTGTATAACTTTAAAGTACATCTAAACAATTATCTGTTAACAGTTATCTGAACAGATATCTGTTAACGAAGTTATCTGTTAAAACAGTTATCTAAACAGTTATCAGTAAACAGTTATCTGTTAACGAGGCATTTTTCTTTTGTGGATTTCATGTTTTCATTTTAGGGGAAAAACACTACCGCAGTATGTGTTCACTAAACTCACTTCACTTTTACGATACTATAAGATATGTGCAATATGTAAACACATTTAACTATTTTTTTCTTATAATTCTACTAGGCTTACTACATTACTCAGGGGTTCATATCGTCTATTATTATCACCGTCGAAGATTAAGGCCATGTAACTTTTAAAAATGACTCGTTTATACCCCTGAGAGTGTTTCAATTAAGATTTATGCTTTGTAATATTAAGTTGTAATTGGTTCCTAACTCGATGGCTGCTATACAAGATATCTCGTCAATTTTTTCGTGCTAAACACGCCAGAGACGAGTTATCTCGTCAATAAATAAATAAATTAATAATTGCAAATTATAGTCGGCGTGCCAGGTAAAGACATACTTTTTTCTAAGGCAGTTAAAATATTAAGGGAATTAAAAAAAGAATTGTGTTCGGCTTTATTAGAACTTTTTAAATAAGGCTTATAGTGCTGATCTCTAGTTTATTTGTTTTTAAATGGATATTTATATAAAAAATAACGACTGGCCGAGCATATTGTAGTATCATTATTCACGGTACAAAATAAGCAAATAAATTTTACAGGCTCCCTGTTGAAGAGCCCGATCGAAGACCGCGACATTCCGCTGAAATAAACACTAAATGTCTTCCATTGAATGTAAATCAGCCATTCGGGTATTTATTTATTTATTTAATGTATGATACGAGAGCACGAACGAAAATCTTTTCGTACAAAGACCGTTGCGGCCTCCTCCGAGTCCGATAGAAATTCAATGCAACCTCTGCTAATGAATTCATATTATATTTATGAAATTTTTATTGTCGCTTTTGGGATTCTGGACCAGATGTTGAGGGTGAATTTCATTTCGGTCTTACAATATAGAAAGTATTCAGGAACATGTTAACACTGAGAGTAGATATTCGTTTGATATCCAGGGACTTCTTCCCTAATTTTATCAAATTTATACAAAACACAAGCTTGATTAAAAAAAAGCTAATGCCTAATGTTGTCCGGGTGTTTTCCAATACCATACCTTTAAAGCGGATGAATACAGAATTTAATTTTTAGATTACATTATAAGAAATAAAACAAATATCTTTTTCATCGATTTAAGAATTTTATCGATAGAAAATAATAAAAAAACGTCAGACTCAGGATCTGAATTTTAGATGGATCAGCTGTTGATAATCTTTCAGATTTCAAAGCAAAGTAAAATTGCAATTTTTAAATCGCACACCAATAACTTAACCTGTTTGATTGAACGATACAAACATTCATACAAAATAATGTCTTGGAAATTATTAATTAGCAATGGCATATTGCGAATTAATTAGTTTCATATTTGTTGTTGTTACTATCTCCACAGAACACTATGAAGGAGCACTTGCAGATACAATGCCCAAATAATGTCATAGTCGACATAATTATTAACATATACAATTAGTTGCTACAAATAAACAAAAATACTTTGAGATTCGTAATTTCTAACGTTAAATAGAGATAAAATTAATCATTTTAAGAATATGTATATTATTTTATACACGTGTTATATTGTCGACAGTTATATACAGGCGAAATTAATTAGCATGATAAAAAGAACTGATTATTTAAAAATAATAAAAAGAGACGACGGTGAAATTTAGCCAAAGGGCCGCATTCGGCAAGTTGGACGCAGATTGGACTGCGATGATGTCACTTTGGCCGGGCCATTTGTGGCCGAAATGAACGACGACTGCCCCTGTCAGCTACGCACGCTCGTATTTTCACTACACCCTATTTCTGAAGAAGGAAATTTCATTTGGGTTTTTAATCGACATTTTACACCGGGTGGTTACGAAAACAAACGCTTGTATTGCTCTTTAGAATGTTCAAAGCAATGTGATTGTCGTAACAGAAATCTGCTTAATTTTAACTGTCATACTTAAAATTAACAATCAAATTTTTGTTCTTTGCTAAAAGCTTTGTGATTTTTGTTATGATAATCAATATCCTGGCATTATTTTAGATAGATTGGTTTTAAAGTATTAATTAAAATTCCTTTAATCATGAATAGGTAAAAAAACGACAAAACCGAATGAAAGGAGAATAATTATAATGCTTCTTCTGACATCCCTAGATCTTAAATACTATATCGTTGTTATACTGCCAGAAAACGTTAAGTCTAATTTTGATTGTTTTGAGTTATGGATGCAGAACGATATATTCTCATGGATACGGTGTATCGTTTAAAAAAACAAACACTCATAACACATTAATTTATTTTGCTATTTGAAGAAGAAATGCGAACTAAGTCAAATATGTTGGCAGTTAGTACTGGCAGAAACCTGTCAATAACTTAACGCCTTTTAGCAGTAAAACAATCTTATTTCTACAGTTACACTAAAACGATTAGATGACTAAACGTATTAAGCAGTAAACAATTTTGTCAATTGTTGTTTATCCATTTGTCTTGTTATCTAGGGCCACGCTACATTCCACTTTAAAAAAAAATGATTTCTCTTGACATAATTTAAGATTTTGATTGAAGGTGCTTGGTGGAATTTCAATATTAAATTTGAACGATTCAAATTTCTCTTGACGTTTTCTAGCAGTAAGCCAACAATATTCAACCTGCGGCCCATTCATATTTTATGTGTGGCCAAAAACATTCTCAGTCACTGATGCATTTTCAAACATCTGGTATTTTTTAAAAAACTTACATTAATCGAATGAATATTTTGGATACATATGTATTTTTGGGTACTTAAATTAACGTTATGTCACAATACTATGTATAACGTGTGATATATTTACGTATTACTTTTTAATATGCTGCGGCCCAGGTAACGTAGCAAAAATCCGAATGCGACCCAGACGAAAAACAGGTTGAACAATAAAATTAATTAATACTTTTGTAGTAATATATAGTAATAATGTATAATAATACATATTTCTTATTTAAAATTTACCGAGTGTGGACTTATTATCAAACCTTGTTCTAACAAATACGATATTTCGATTGAGTAAGAAAAAGGAGAGAAAAAATATTTCAAAATCTGTATTTTCGGATTTTAATTGGAAACACCCAATACAACAATGGTATCGGCTACCAGGACCGCAGAAAGGCTCGCCGATGTCCCCATGTCGGACCTCAAGCCGCTGACTGTTAAATGAAACAGGAAACGGTCCGCTGATCAGAGACAATATCTGGCCACAATCATGTCACGCTGTCATACGACTCGCGAGGGCTAACATGGAATCATCGTATAATGAGCATCATGGTACCCCGATACTTTATTGAAGGACGGTCACGAAAAAATGTACCCGACACCTCAAGGCGGACACGGAAACATAATATTAATATTCTGGGCTATAAAAATCGAAACATAAAATAATGATTTATTATAAACAAAACATTGGTCTAAATGTGTTCATAAGAGTCAGAATTACACACTATCTTGTCATTTACTAAATCAAATATTAAGAGTCCATATAGAGATTGACATTGTGGTTTAGAAAATCTGGTTAAAAAATGAATTACACAAAAATTTACTTATAGTACATATTTTGATAAAGACAAAATAAATTTATCACTACTTGATTATATAAGGAGACTTTTATGAGGGACTAGACATAAATAGCGTTCAACGCTAGAAATTTCTGACACGTCTAATATGTTAGGATCTAATGAAGCCGTTTGTTATAACCGTCTTTTGTTGTAAAATTCCTGATTATGAAGAAGTTCGTTATCTGCATCTATGTTTTTTAGCAAAAACACAATATTCCTTTGTACTTCATTCCACTTAATTTAATATGTTAGAACCGCTTTCGCTCATCGCGAGCATGGTCACCTGACAGTCTGATGTCAGTTGACAATGCTCGCGATGAGCGAAACCGGTCCTGGCATATTAAATAAAGGGTAATGAAGTACAAAGGAATATTGTGTTTTTACTAAAATAATGCCTTTCCACCAAGTATTGACAGTAAACACCCTAAAGGTGATCTATGTTTTTTGTTTCTGGGAATCGTGTTAGGACCAGTGCTGTGGAGTCGATGTTGGGTGTTTTTCCAGATGTGGAGTCGGAGTAGAATAATCAAAGGATATTTAAAAATTATTAGTATGTTCATCATAATGATTGGTGAAATCTACTAGATATTTGTTTTAACCAGTATTGTTGAGACGCGTAAAAATGAGACGTGTGAATTGATTTTGTCAAATATTTTCGTTTTATTAACATATCTTATATACACCATCAGTATATAAAATATTTTAAATGATGGTTAGAACAAATATTTAGTGTATAAATATAGTATTTGTTCTTTTAGTAGACCGTGTTATTTTAAAATAGTTTAATAAAAAAAACCTTTTTGCCGCGACGGTTTATTTCTTTGTATAATTGATTGAAACAATTACAACAAAATTATAGAGTGAATAAGAAAAAAATTACGAAAGAATTTCTAAAGATGCTGTAACCAAAAATACTTGTCCCATGTATTTTTTTACTTGTCTTTGAAGTCATATCATTAATTTACACACACAATAGACTTCATGGAAGTGCAACAGGGGACAGTTAATCTATGAAGAGTGGACAATAAAAAATCAAGGATATATACGAAAAAAGATAGAAACAAAGGAAAACGAGAGGTATCGGGATCGTAGAATGAGTTGGAAGGCAGAAACAGAAAAAAGCGTAATGGGCACCGTAATGGAAATGAAAGAGATTAAGGACGGAGTAATTACTTCTTTTGTGATGAGAGGGGCTATTGTGAGGAGGGCGTCGACACAATAACGGCGCCTGCTGCAGACCACCCCAAGGAGAAGAGATCTGACGATTATTATCTGACATAAGAAGAAACGCGACGCTGGATTTCAGGATAGTGTTAAGGAATGTCTTATCATTATTGTTGTAGGACGCTGTGTTTTAATTTAGCGAGTGTTTACAGTTGCGTGTTCTGTGCCGCGGATAGGTTTTATAGATACGCATCAGATTACACACCATTTTTTTAAATATATAAAAGACAACAATTAGTAAATTTGCGATCGTATCATTTAATGTAATATTTTATTTGACCAAAAAAAAATTGTTCAATTTAGGAAAACTAGAGTAATTCTTTAGCGTTAAATATTTCTGGTCCGTGATTTACTCGTCAACATCATTGGTTTCCGTGTCGGATTTGGCAATTTTTCAATTTATTTCTATTACAAGACGTGTATGTTTGTGATGTTTAAAAATTCCTTCTCATCCTATCAATCCTTAAATAACAGGGAGTAACGAGAGCGATAAGTTTACTATTAGTCCTGTCGAATACACTAACGTTCTATCTACGCACTCTTCAAAAAAAGAGATTGCGCAACTGTTGAGATACTTCCATTAAAAGTTCATTTGCTCCACATTGGGAGCAGACACGAATATAAGTAAATATTCCACTTAGCGTAGATGTATTAACTGGTTCTCTGGAGGAAACTGTAAATAATTATAAATGGTACAAAATAAACTTCTACAAATATGTAATATATACACATAAAAGACGTTTATGATGATATATAAGCGTAGTAAAAATTTACATTTAAAACCACTAAAAAATGAGCTTGGAAAAAAATCTTCTTTCGTTATTTGAGCTGTGTTAATAATTTTTATAAGAAATATGAAATTTAATTACTGTATACGTCTTCGCATTACAATAATCCTCCATCAAACAAGAACGGACATCTGTCACTCGCGACGAGAAAGAAACAAGAGATAACTCAAGTTGTTGACGGAAAATAAAAGGCGAAAGAAATAGTGTGCATCGTCGTGGAAAGTATCAGGAGTACAAAGAATAATAGGAGATGTAATACGGTGGACCGCAGATAGCGACTCAGCGAAGGAGTTTCATATCTAAGACATCACGGCCAGATGTCGCATAAAGCATTAAGTAGCACTCGATGACTGGCATTTCAGCCAACTACAATGCAGTTTAGTGAACATAGCGCAAATACCCACTCATCTACGGCGAAACTTAAGACCGTTTCGTGTAATGCTGAAAAGCAGAGTGACCTAACGATTTTCATGATTTTATTACTCAGAAAACATATTTTCTCCAATGAGTTAATAATGTATATTACTGAACTAACACATTCTTAAATATAATAAATAAAACAATGTTAGAAAACAGGAATATATAAAAAAGACTCTTTTGAAAAATCAAACATAATTTGCAGTATTAATTATACACTTTTATGAATTGATTTCAATCATAATATAAGTACTTAGTAGAATACGTATTCAAAATTGTATTGTATTATTAGATATAAGATTAAATTGAAAAAATCTTCGTCATCAGCAGCTTATAGTTAAAATAGTTTAATTTGTTTGTCATCAGTAACAGAGCAACACGTTGCCAGAAGAGTGCATGTTTACAGCTAGAATAATTTATTTAATTACAAATAAACGAAAATAAATATGTTAAAATCCTACAGTAAACGCCTCTATCTGAATATGATATACGAATTTAAAAAAACATACGCTGAGAAATGAAACGTAAAACGTAATTGTTTCATATAAAATATAAAATAACTTAGATTATTCCACAATAACAATATGAACAATTTTTCAGAGATTGCCAATCATCTAATAGAAAACGAACATAATTTTAATCAGAATAGTAGCGTAGAAATACTCCATCGAGTAAATAAAAAGGTTTAAAAATGAATAGCTTGGAATTTTTAGAAATAAATAAAAGTATTAACAATAAAGGAATATTATTAAATAATATCTTGAATAAAACAGGTGGTTCGCCATTGCTAAATTTATTTTCCAACGGTTCAACCCGTCCTAATTAATGCAACTCATTAGCTAACCATTTCTTAATGTAAATGTCACCTGTATTACCATTATGGTTTGTTTGGTTTTCTATCATCCCCTCCTTGCCTCCCATTTTTATTATAATATATCAGAGTAGTAAAGTTAAAATCATTCGTACTTAAGCAAGCATTTATGAAAGTAAGTCTGTCTGAGGATGCCTCTGAAAGAGGCGAAACACGTGTCACAGTTTGTAGCATAATACGTGGAATAATCTAAGTTATTTTATATTTTATATTAAAATGAACTTCCACAAAGTTACACCGAATCCATCGAAAGTATCGTAATTTTTTCATACATTAAGATTTCAATTACTTATATGGCAGATTTCTTATGATGGTCACCATATTGGGGAGAGTCCCGAATGCAACTGCAAAGTTTGAAGTGTGGATATTAGAGAGGTCCAGAGCTGTAAGAGGTCGCTCGAGGGTTCAGAGGGGAACTTTTTGCCTGAGTCCGGTCTGAAGAGGGTGCTTTTTCAGAGGTCGGCGTTCCGTTTGGACCATTACGGCTTTCCAGAGCCAAAGTGCAGCCATTATAGTCGATGTCGACTTCGATTATATGGAAAACCGCTACATGCTTGTCCTACTCCTGGTTTAGATATGTTTATTGAAGTTTGCTTGTTTGAAAATTGAGTGCAGGTATCATTGAGGGCTTCTCGGAATAACGTCCCTTGGTGTTTATTTTTAACAATCAAGACTATAAAAATGTAACATATTCGTGTTTTATATATCGTGTAAATTATAATAATAATGTGTATGTATACTTGAGACATTACTGTACAACCATATTGATTGGATTAATTAATTACTTGCTAGATAGAATTCATAAGAAGGTAAAACATATAAAATAGTTGTTAACTATGTATATGAAAATTCTGATGAACCATTTACTGTTTTTTATCTTCTGGAAATATTTAACTATACCTTGCTGAAACCATATAATATGATCACTTTGAGGGAGTTCACTGTCAATACTTGGTGGATAATCATGAGCGTCATGAGAGAAACCGGTCCTGATCATGTTAAGTAATAGTGGAATTAGTAAAAATTAGTACTATATTTTTTGAATATGTACAATAATAGGATATCGACTGTGGAAAGGAAAAAGGACGTAACCCACAGTTTTTTCAAAACAGCTTTTTTCGATAATCACAGTGTATCAAACTTGATACACGTTCTAGCAAAAGGGTGTAAACTGCAAATGTCAAATTAGTATCTAAATTTAGCTTTCAAGTTTGGAAAAGGATGAGCTTGTGAAAATTGAAACAAAAAAAAGACTGAAAAAAGGTTTTTCCTAGAAGATTTCTTCAATTAATATTAGACTATGTCAATTAAACGCCAGTTTAGAAGTCTCCGTTCACTTCAAGGTTGTGTATATTTCATAATTTGCATATGGCCAAAAATCATCAAAACACGTTTTTTGTGCCTCCTGTAAAATTTGCTTTGTGTGGGTTACGTCCCTTTTTCTTTCCACGGTCGATATATTAATGTGTCAGAAATATTTAATTAAATGTTTTCGTCGAGCAGAAGCTGTTGGCATTATTGTCTTTAACTTTTCCGGTTCTAAGCTCAAGAAATGCGACCCCAATACCTACATTTTCTTAAATATCTATTTTAATATGGGTGATACAATGTTTATAATTAAGGTATTCTAATATCATAGTTTTTTAGACCTTTTGTAGTTTATATAAATACGCGATGCGATAACGAGATAAGCGCCCGCTTATCAGCGATCGTTTGTAAGATAACTGCGCTGAACGCGTCAGTTACAAATTTATATTTGTATTGGAATGACGTCTTTTTTACGCGCAACTTAAAATATGATTATTTATTAAAAAACCACGGATTTTCATAAAAAAAAATGTATGAGGAATGATGCAGAGAGATATTTTAAAGCGCTTAGACTATTTTTTTTTTGAAATTCATAAGAATAAGGCCAATAATGAGGAAACCACTGGGGTCCCTAAACGACCCCCATCGGCAGAGAAGTATTTTTCTAGTCTCCGAGCCGCGAGAGTTAATGTAACATATGAAGTTTGAATGAACATATTTTGAAACGATTTTTGTTGGCCTATGGAAATAATTCGTGATAGTGACAATGTAAGTTTTTATTTAAAAAGTATTGATGTTTTTTTCTCTTTACCTGCAAAGGTCTTCGAATCTGATGACGACATATCAAACGGCCGATCTCGCCTTGTTCGGCGATAGAAGAATTCGTGTAAAATGATACGTTTTGAGAAATTTACAACATAGTTAGATCCGACGTTGTACTCGGATCAGATTTTTAGTTTTGGGTCGCGGATCATAAACATTCATTTTATTGGCCTTAAATTTTAAACGCTACGTTTTGTAAACAACCATTATTTTTTGTTGTATTATTCACAGTATGGGTCGAATAAAAAAAATACTTAATGTGGTTATAAAAGAAAATGATTGTTTTTGGGTTATTTGAATTCGTCGATGGTGGTAAAAAACATGCGTATAAAATATCTGTATTTTTTATGCGTGACGACTTATGATTAGGGTCTCCAATCCCGGGATCAGGGATCTCGGATCCTTAAATACCTGGATTGTGACAGTACTAATAATGCCAGGATTTTGGGATTGCGAAATTTACAGAAAGGCGAGTGAGGTCTAAAAAAAACAGAAGGTTCTTAATTAAGGTATTTTTTGGAATTCCTTAAATTTCTGGGTTTTCCAATTAAGACGATTTTATGTAAAATGTTCAATCCCAAGTTTGGAGAAATTGTCAATCCCAAATCCCATGTTCAAATCATACTTTCGTCACCTATCAATTTATACATTGCTCACTATTCCTGAAGGTAGCTCAGAGAATCATATTTATATAGTTATTTTGTAGAGCACTATTACGATGATAAATGTTCAATATTCAGAAGTTTCAGGTTTTACGAAAAAAATCGAGAAACTGTTAACATTCAATAGAATTTCGTGGAGTTTTGACAACAGTAAAGTTTCATGATGGAGAGAGAATGTTTTTGGCTAATCTATCCAGTTTTCAAGTTTGTAAAATTGCAGGAAATCATACGTACGACCATGTTTACGGATACAAATTCATAAACTTAAAGTGAAATTAATTAATTTGATAACAGAAATGAAAACGAACATATGCACACACTCATCGGCTTCATTAGCAGAAAAGTGTAAGTGAAACAGATTCGATTCGATAGTCTACAAATATGTTGATCCCTAATATATTAAAACATTGGTGGTCATATAAAGTAACAAAAAACCATAGCTCGTTATGTCGTTTCTCGAGTTCGTTCTTCGCGAGGCGTTCACAAATAGTTCCACGATAAAGTCACTGAACCTGACTATACTCGTGAAATAACAATCCCGAGGAATAAGAACAATAAAAAATGCAGTTATTATATTGTCGTTTGGCCACAAGACTATAAATAACAATACGAAACTAAAATGAGCACAATATTGCGAAACATTGTATGCGATTGGACGGCCACACTTTCCTAGCACTGTGGTGATATACAAATACTCAGAATTCTTGAAGATTCACTACTTCATCATTATCGATTTATATATTTTTTTCTCATTTTAAATAATTGACAGGTAGGTACCAAAAGGTAGGTTTTGCCACAATTTTCATTTCAACAAAATGACTGGCTCTGGCTAAGATAGTGAATATTTCGGGTCGTAGGGTGACAAAGACAAAACTACAAAAGATATTTATTTAGTATTGTATAAAGGTTCTATATGTGTTAAAAACAATATCATTATAACGGCAATTCTTTGATCTCTCAACTGTATTATTGTTACCGTTTAATAAAATAAAACTAAAATACAAAATTACCTTCTACAAAAACTGTTTCTGTCTTTTAGTTTCACCCTTGTCAACCTAAGCCCCCGATTTATAACTGCCAACGAATTTACAAGAGAATTTAACAACAAATAACACAGAATAAAACTAATGTTTTAATTTTCAAATGAATTCGTTAATAGCATGACTGTGGGGTCGGAGTCATGGAGTCGGACTGTTTTAACCGGAGTAGTGCTCGAGAAAAAGTAAGTTAAACTAAAAACTAACGCACGTTACTCTGATCGAGGCGATTTTCATAAATTGTATGAGAAAAAAAATACCATAACAGAATAGTCGTGTGCAATAAATGCATTTTAAAACGTTTTCATAAATTAAAAGAAAAATAGATTTAGGCTAACGGGTTCAAAAATTCGTATTATTGATTTTATCACACAGCAAGTTCGATCGACAAACTTTTACTTATAATTAGAAAATGATGTTGAAAAAGTGTAGATTTTTTTATCATGCCCAATGAAGTTCTCTTATCTAATAAGTTCGTTAATATTGTTAGTACTGAAGCGGCAGCTTCGTAAATAAGATACTGAGAGGACAACGAACAATCCTTTTACTGTAATTTGTAAATTCTTTTCAATGTCAATGGTTGTTTACACCTGTTCATTTCAATTTATTTTTGTATAAATAGCACTGTTAAATAATATTTCTTATCAGTTGACAATGCTCGAAATGAGCAAAACAAGTCCTGACCTTTTAAATAAAGTGCAAAGGAATATCGTGTTTTTATTAAGAGAAAAGAAATCTTGGGGTCACAAATATTTAGAGCCAGCGTGATCCGTCGTTTAGCGTTGTGCCGTGACTAACATAATATTTTCGTTGGTTTCCAAATGGTGACATTAATTTGACGCCTGCGTTGTGCGTCTGACACATGAAGTTATTAAATTGTGACACGAGCGGGATATTTTCTAGCGATAAAACAAATCATTGCGATCGTTGGCCGGCCATTGTTGGTGGCAGCCAGTGTGTTACATCGCAAGAACGTGGAAGCAGGAAATATTATTACCATGAGAGTATTTGTACCCTGTCACTGAGCGTCAGAGTTCCGATAAATATATTGTGATAACGGAGAGACAAAAAGACTTATAATTGTTGACTTTATCGTAATCGGATAGCTGGAAAGTGTGAAACTATAATATTTAAAAAAAACCTTTACAGTCAGTCTTAGATAATAAACCATAAATTTATTGGCAACTATTACAGCAATCGAAGAATCCCACAAAGGTTAGCTAGAAACCCTGGACTGTAACCATTTATGTCAGCGGTAGGCTGTCATTACGGTGTTCTGGGGGAAGTAATATTTTTTTACAACTCAGTTTAGATGTGTCAAAAATTTGGTCACCAGATCAAAACTACCAATTTCTAGTTGTAGCTCTATAAAACTAAGTCATCAATAGATTCCATAAACTATGTTGTCTTTTACACCAGTGCTTCTCAACCTCTGGTCCGTGGACCGCAGGTTTTTCGCGAAATACTTTGAACTTTCTTTATGTTCAAATATGTACATGTGAAATAAAAAAAAAATCGGGGGTCCGCAGATTGTTTTCACATTTAGGGGTCCGTGGCATGAAAAAGGTTGGGAAGCACTGTTTTACACTATTTATCGTGCCCGTAAATTTACGATACTTTTTATCATAGCAGCACGATCATGCTTTGTAGTATTTGTAAAATTAAAAATACAATCAATCTAATCAATTTTTAATTGTATTCATTTTCAGTCAGCTAATGACACAAGACAAGCACTGTTATTAACAATTTAAATATGTATACACATGTGAATCAAAAAATATACCATTTGAATCTGTGCACATATACGTCATAAGTTGAATAGTTCTTGCATAATTATTATGGTAGCTACTAACCGGGGGCATACAATAACGGTCTATTTATTTATACGCTGATTATGATTGTATTGCAAGGTTATGATGATTGTGAGAATTTCATCTATTGTTATAAGACACGAGAGTTCTCATCGTTAAAACAAAAATAACGTAACCGTTACGAGAAAAAAAACACATCTCAATCGTAATAAAGGAAACTTTTAGGGAAGTTTTAATATAACTGAGATTTTATCGTTTATTTTACGAGTGGAAACACTTATTGTAATAAAAAAAATGTACAGTTTCTTTCTAATTATTATGTAAAAGAGTATACTCATGTTTTGATTAGTAAAACAATACTCCACTTTATGACAGCTGCGGTATCACTTTAAACCAAGTGTATCGCTTTTCATGTTGTGCGAATGATGATGCTATGTCGAATGTGTATATAGAAAATCATGATTTTCACAAATATATAAACGTTTTATGCAATTTATGTATAAAATATTTCCTATCGCAAAAGTGGGAACAGATAATTCTTGTCTCGGCTTCTTATTAATTTATTTCTGAGTGTTGCGGATAGTAGGCGATATGCGAATCAAAAACGCTTTTAAATACAAGAAAGCGTATGGCAATAAATTACAACTTGCCCTTCTCTGTTGGACGCGAACAAATCAAGCACTGGCCATCAATATACGAACAACATGAGCAAAACGAAATAAATGAAGCTTAAAGCTCTCAAAATATTTTAAATCGTTGGCTAATTAGAGATGAAATATTCCAGCACATTTTTTTACTGAATAAAAAATCTGTTTGGTTTAATTTAGTGCGATTTTGAAATTTCTTCGTTCAATCATTTATTAATGTTTTTTATTGCGCTAGTCCAGGGGTGGGGAACCTTTTTTCTCTAAAGGCCGCATTCATTTTTTTGATTAGACGTAAGGCCGCAGTAAACATTGACTAGGGAATCTTTAGCCGGAAACAGGAATTTACGGTCAGAATATGTCAAATAAATAAATAAATTTATAGAATAACAGAATTGGCCAAAAGGTCGCAGGTTCACCATGCCTGCGCTAGTCGAACGATTTTATACGTAACAGTTTTAGATTGTATGTATTGTTTTTCAAGAAAAATCAAAACTTTACATAGCAATCCGAATGATATATTTTAAATTAACAAAAACTTACGTGTATAGTTTAAACAATCTGTGTGCAATCAAGAGTGTTGTTCCAATACAATCTATGCTTACCTGTAAACAAAATAAAACATTCATTATTATCATGCTACTCAAATAACGATTAAAAAATTAACATTGACAAAGGAAACAAACCTATTGTATCAACTTTACGTTCTTGCGAAAATGAATCTTTTGAGAAGCACTGCATTTTAACCAAAAACTGAAACAAACGAAATACGGCCAGGCCGACCAATCGAACATTTCAGAATTCTTAAATGGTGCGTTATTTAACAGGTAATGATTCAATCCGCTAACATTCTCATCGCTTCCGATATGAGAAAAATTCGACAACGCACGGTGAGAATGGTAGCCTCATTTTAAATTCAGTTATGTGAATAGAAGGCAATGCAATAAACACGGTTTTGGTTGATAATATAACCATACAAATAATAAGAAAGGAGTAATGCATTGGTATTAGGGCATCCAACCTCGGACTTTTTTTGTGATCCCAGGATCTCGGGATTTACAATCTTTCAATCCCGGGTTTAGAGACCTTGTTGTTATAAGCATTTTAGTGTTTTGACTTATTATCGTTTGTTTCAAGTGTACCTCGGTTGAGAAACGCTGATCTAAAGAACTAATTGTCGTTATGATATCGACTGTGGAAAGTAAAAAGGACGTAACCCACAGTTTTTTCAAAACAGCTATTTTTCGATAATCACAATGTATCAAAAACTTGATACACATTTTATCAAAAGGATGCAAGCTGTAAATGCCAAATTAGTATCTAAATTAGCAGCTTTTAAGTTTGAAAAAAGATGAGCTTGTAAAAATTGAAACCAATATGAAACACTGAAAAAAAGAGTTTTTCCTAGACTATTTCTTTATTTAATATTAGAAACACCAGTTTTTAAGTCTCCGTGCACTTCAAGGTTGTCATAATTTGTAAATGGCTCAAAATGATCAAAACACGTTTCTTGTGCCACTTATAAAATTTTATGTGTGGGTTACGCCCTTTTTTCTTTCCATACTCGATATGTCAAAAAAAACGTATTGGGCATTTTTGAATTGACTATGCCGCAAGAAAGTCGTCTGACTTGGCTGAGATCATGCCGCAATACATACTGTGTCGAAAATGATTGTAGGTATTTTATTATATTACCAAGAGGCATTGTTTGATTTAGCAGAACGCACAGTAGTCCTTCGCACACAATTTAAAACAATTGACAGCCTGTCCTGAGTCGCAGACAGTTTATTGTGGAGCGTGTGACACGCTACACACCTTTGTTAACGCCGAGCCCTGGGCGCAAACTCATAACTAAGGGAAACATTATTTATAAAGAAAATTTACAAGGATTCGCGAGAAAATGTTTCTTTTCATTTTTAACACTTCTATAACTCTGTCTACACACACACATTTACATTAAATTATAATGTTTATTTATATTTCCGTGCACCACACATTGGAAGCCACTGTCTGGGTGACAACAAAATTTATTTATTAATATTATCTAAATCAGTGTTTCCCAAACTTTTCCCAACGCGACCCGTTTATTTTAATATTTCTCCTTCATGACCCACCAAATGTGTTATGGCCTAGTAGAGGTCTGCACGTGTCGAAATTTTACAAAATTACCCGACCCGAAGCCTAGATTTATACACCTGCGCCCGAAAAAAACCAGTTTTTAACAAATTTACAACAATTTACGATTATCTATAGAACTGGTAATAATTAAAAACATAATGGCTGATTTATGACACGAACATAGCCTGAAATATTTTTCTGAATAAATAAATTCCCTATCCATACAGTCTAATTTATATCCATACAGTCTTTATATGTTATAATACAAAATAATTTACTATAATAAACCTATATAGAAATAATTTATCAATGAGAGGTATAACGAAATTATATAGTGAATATTTGTCTTAGAAAATTTGCGACCCGGTATTTTGAATTCTGCGACCCATCATTTGGGAAACGCTGATCTAAATAAATATACATACGTCCAGGCATAATGACAAAGAACGGCTTTTTCATAAAAAAAACAATATTAACACATCAATTTCAACATGAAGGGCATGGATAAAAAAATTAGTCTTTTGTACTAATTTCAAATTTTATTTGATATGATCAAGACCGGTTTCGTCCAAAGCGAATCAGTTGAAAATTCTCGTCATGAGCGAAGTCAATCATGTAGAATAAAATTGAAATTAGTAGAAATAGCGTTTTATTTTTAATAAGAATAATACAGTTAACACTACTCAATAATTTTACAGAATTTTCATATTAGTATCGGTTAAAATTGACAACAAATTATCAAATTTAATTTTATATTAAAAATTCCTCTAAGTTACCGCCGAATCCATCGAAAATATTATTTTAGGTATCTGTAATAAGTACATATTTTAATAGCGTGTAGATTTGGGTACTAAATTAAGATTGCTTAAAATACTCATTTTATTTTTATGCCACTAGGACGCATGAGATGAAAACGTTTTTATTTTTTTCACGAACCATGACGTCACGCCATAAACTTTAAAGTAGTTTAACGGAATGCTTAGATATTAAATTGTTTTTCGACAAACCAATCGAAAAATGTCACGTAATGGCGGGGTGTTAAAATTTCAAAAAGGGAACACAGCAAAGTTTACTACCGAATATGATTTTAGTTCTCAACTGCTTTCAAAAGTCCACTGTTCACGATGATATCATTTTATTTAATAAAATATCTTAAAGACTGAGAAAGAGATATTTATCGATGTTCTTCTTTTTACTTTCATTAAAAATTTAATCAATTATTTTGAAATTAAAATCTCTATCAATCAACGTTTAATTGCTTTGTTTAATTCTAGCACATGGTAGAAGAGTCACCATGAATCTTTTATACGTTTCTTTCTTACTGAAATGGAGCAATCATGACAGTTAAAAAGCTGTAAAAAAACAAAAAAAGAATTGAGTCGGCCATTTTGAAGAGTTCGAATTCTGTCAATATTCGCGCCACACCCGAATCGTACAAAACAGGAGGCCGCGGTAATAAGATAAATAAGATCCATTAAATTTATTTATCACATTCCAAATACACAATCGTATTACCATTTCATGTCTTCGGCTGGTGGGATTGTGTGAAAGGGGACGGACCGGTTTCCGAATAAGCGAAACATTAGCCCTTGTGCAGATAAAAAACTGTTTTGTTTTACAGAAAAAAAGACGTTCCATTTTTGATTCAGTATAATGGGAACATTGCATGATGATGCCAATGATGTATATACTTTAGTCTGGCTATATATTGGTTGGTTTTTAAGTAGCATATCGAACCTAACCTAACTTTTCTTCATTTTGAATTAAATAATTAAAATTGTAACACCAAGTAGGCATCACTAATGAAAAAATGAATCAGACATATTTCCGGCTGAGTCGTTCCACTTACTATGAAGTTGTAGTACCATTATTCCTGCCAAATGCAATTTTGTAGTTGCGTGTTCGTTTGTTTCAGATCTCTGAGCAGCTGTGGCCAACAATTGATGTCCTCATTTGGCCAACAACACCGGGCCAAAGCGGCCAATAATTATTACTAACGATTATGGCGTTTTCGACACAGACACGGTATTCCGCAGAAAGGCAAAATTTTATTGATGTGCCAACTGAATATGCGCATTATGAAAGCAAAATTTGAACATCGATTGTTCAGTTCATTAGTCAGACAGCTCCAAATAAGCTGTTTCGCGATAATGGGAAGAGCAATATTCAAATGGTTGTCATTAACACAAGCATTATTCATCTATTCCCGAGTTTTATAAATTGTATCAATAAGTGTTTTCAGATAATGTACTACGATTGGGTTCAGTAGTAGGATATAAAGAAATATTCGTGTAATGACCTAGATAATGTCAACATGTTCTTTAATTCGATAGTAGTTCATCGATATATTATTTAATTAGCACAACATTTTACACAAAACTGCATATTTATTTGCAGTTTTGTTATATAATATTCGGAGTTGTCTTAATAACGAACTGGACGATTGATGTGTATTGTTAGTTGCGTTCGATGGTGTTTTTATTAAAATAAGTGAATTGATATTTTACAGTTACAGAAGATTGTCTAACTTTGTAAGTGAGTTTTTTTTTTTTTTTTTTAATAATAAATCCTTAAGGATTTTTGTTATTATTATTCATTCCTTGCATCTCAATATAGTGAAGAACAATCACAGTGTAGCACATCCGCATAATTCTGACTCACAAACATTACAATTGTTTTTCGGAAAACGATTACTATCCAGAGCTTAACACAGTACATAGAGTATATTTTATAATTCACAAATAGCCGGATTTATCACAAATAAAAGAAAGTTTAATGACAATTGTATATTTCCATTAGTCGAAATATATGTAAACGGTATTTGGAGTATAAGCACACAGTAAGTAGGTAGTCCAAAAAAATAAGTTTCTTATTTATTGACTTGACATTTACTTGGTAGAACTCCATTATAAGTTTATTGTTTCTTCATAACGAAGATATAGATAGCAAGCGAGACAACTTGGCTTCCCTTAAACAATTCCCTACGTTCTGCCTTTGTCTTGTGAACCATTACTTGTCCCATACGGAAAGCGTATTGTCAAAATATAAATGTTTCTAACTTTCATTAACTGAAAAAGCCATCGACAAACAACCAAAACTTAGCTGTTAATATATTGAAATGGTATTCAGCGGATAGTCTACCTTTGGTAGGCCCGTCAAAATGGTTGCGTGCTTCTGCAGTGGATTACGTTATCACTAGCTAAACTTTGCCTAACCAATTTGGTTTTGCAATGTCTCTGAAAGGTTATGTCAATCATTTTGGCAAACAATATCAAATTTCAATTTGCCTACTAAATAATAAATATTGCGTAACCCAGCAGAACAAAAGAAATCTGTTTAAATATACAATTAATCATTGTGGCACGAATGCCGTATTTAAAAAGAAATTTTATTGTAATGGATGGCGAAAAAGTTTTATTTTAAATAATTGATTATTAAATGAAAACGTTTTGCGGTGCCTCCATCAGCGGTGAACGGATTGTTATCTCCTAAAAAATAATATTTATGATATTCTTATCCAGAGTAAACAGAATTATAAAGGTAACTCCTTTATTTTGTACACGATTTTCAAAAAAACAAATGCTATATTTTTACATGAATTATTCGTTCTATCACTATTTCAAGACACAAGAAAATACAGAAGCGGATAGCGAACTTCGTAATAACAATAAATTCAACAGCACGAGACAACAAAAGGCTTCATTATATCCTTAAGACATTTCTAGCAATGAAAGTGATAAGTTTACATTCCCTCGTAAAAGTCTCTGCAAAATAAATAATCGAGTAGCGTTGAATAGTATTATTTTGTCTTAATTAAAAAAATAGTTTATGTAATTTACTTAATGGGACTTCATAGGTACTATTTTACACGATTTACTATACCATAATATTCTTCTTATTTCAAATAACACGTTTTTTTATTTACAATAATCGCCAATTTTTAACACGTTTTTTTGTGTAACGTATGAACGGTGTAAAAATATAGGTACATAAAAAAGTTATTATAAATATTTAAAAATAAAAATAGTTAAAAATATAGGTACATTAAAAAAGTTAAACAGACCGAAAATTCATATCAAGTTAAATTAAGTTGTACATTAATAAAGTACAAAATAGATAAGCAGTAACGACGTATAAACGTTAAAATTTTAAGATATTTAGTTGTACAAGAATATTATAAAAGAATATTCATAGCTTTTTTGGCTTCATACCATTGTATTGAGCATTTTTTTTTGTACGGATGAAATTCAAACAATTTATACGATTATTGATTGAGCAAAAATGCCAAATCTTAGTTTCTCTGCTGTAATTTGATTGTGTGACCTTGTACATGCATGGTAATAATAATTAGTAGATTAGCAATAATTTATTCATTTTACTAGTTTGTTACTAGGTAGAAATTGATTAAATGTTGATAATTATTAAAAGGTTACTCAATCGAGAAAAAAACAATGAATATGTGTATTTATCAAACATACTAACTAATTGTTATAGGGCATAAAGGTATAATTTTAGTTTTGATTACGTTAAGACCGACGCATGCGATATTCAAAGTAGTTACAGAAACTACTCGGATTGAATAAAAAAAAGTAACGATTTAATCTGGAATGGTGATTTATTAAATTGATTAGGTACTTATATGGAAAGCGGTAGTTCAGCTAATGGCTTCATCAATTCAAATCTCGTGGTCCTTTCCCGGCCGAGCCGCCCACTTACGCGGAGCGAACAAACGAACGGAGGGCACACCATAAACAACATGACAAATCGATAAACATTCAAATAAAGCAATAACTATAAGCGCCATCTTGAATGTGGATTTGTTGTAATGATCATTGGAAGGATCGATACTTTTTATTTAATTTAACCTGTTAGGGATACATAGACAGTTTTACGAAGACACCTGATATGATTTGCGGTAAGTTCTGGATAATACCAACTGCCAATGAACTTAAATAAATACGTATTAACGTGAAAACGACTTGGATAAGAATGAGTAAACAAAACGATACCATGAATGTGATAAACTAAGTATGCTTAGAGATAAGTACATAAAAGTATTTACAAAAACTTTAAAATCATCATCATAAAGATTGTGATACATGAAAATTAAATGTTGTCTAAATCTTAAGGTAAATAGAGTAAAAATGACGAAACAATTGAAAATCGTTGTAGTTAAAAAAATGCAGTTTTTGTTTTTCAATAAGCTGAATTTTCGAGTAAAATATTAAACACTGTTTGATTTGATTTTGGAAACAATTTTACAATAAGCTGTAGTCAGTCATTTGTTAAAAACATATTTAATGGTCAGTTTGCGGTAAAATTGTTAAAATCCACGTACATTCTATAACAGTGCTTTCCAACCTTTTTCATGATACGGATCCCTAAATCTGAAAACAATAATCTGCGTACCCCCGACATTTTTTTTATTTCACATGTTCATATTTTATCACAAGGAATGTTGAAAGAATGAAAATTTTCGCGGACCCCAGATTGGGAAGCACTGTTCTATAAGACAGAATATGGTTGCCGATGGAACGTCAGACTCAATAATATATAAAAATCTTTATGCAAGCGCATGTCCATTAAAGGAATCGAACGTGTCCATTAGGGTCAGGATCGAATCACCTCAGCAAACAGACTAATCCAGTCAATTTACCCTGATAGAATGATTCCCAATGCACTATGTGTGCATTCTGTTGGGATACATTTCTTCGAACAGTGGCGCCGATGAAACAACTAATATATTAGTTTATTAACTTTTTCATAATAAAAATGAAACTAATAAATTGTGATGATAATGATAATGAATAATTATATATGATAACAGTTCCTCGAATCACTTTAAGGTACGGTATTATTTGTCAATTCTTGGTGGAAGGGCATTACGTTTGTAAGAATAAAACAAAATTGTTTGTTCTAATATAAAATAAAATAACTTTGATTATTCCACGTATTGTGTATCAAAATGTGACACGTGTTTCGCCTCTTTCAGAGGCATCCTCAGACAACTACTTTCGCAAATGTTTGCTTAAGTACGAATGATTTTAATTTTACTATTCTGATATATTATAATAAAGATCAAAAATAAAATGGGAGGGGATGATAGAAAAACAAACAAACGATAATGGTAATACAAATGACATTTACATTAAGAAATGATTATCTAATGAGTTGGATCAATTAGGACGGGTTAAACCGATAGAAAATATATTACTATTTTGATATATTATAACAGAAATCAAATAAAGAAAGAGGCGAAACACGTGTCACATTTTGATACACAATACGTGGAATAATCAAAGTTATTTTATTTTATATTAAAATGAACTTCCACAAAGTTACCGCCGAATCCATCGAAAGTATTGTTTGTTCTAATTTCATGAGAGCGTAAAATTAAAAGCAACAAGCACACTATTTTTTTAAAATTATGTGTATATTTGGTGAAGAAAGCAGATCTGTGTGTAGAATATATTCAACAAAATATTATTAGCTCTTGCATAAGGATTTTCACCCAAATCCGGGATTAGTAATAGGAAGATTCCGGGACTGAAGGCCCTGACTATTAGCATTCAATCTATCAAGTATCAGATAAAAACTAAATTGCAGTATGTTTTGCTGTTAATCATTGGTGAAATAGCGTCATAACACAAAAAACATACATAAAAAGTTTAGGATCTTTGGTTATAGGACTGGATCAGTTCAGTACTCCGAAGTACAATTAGTTTTGTTGAAAATGTAATTGTTTAATAAGGAATGATATATTTTTACAGATCTTATTATTTCTGTGCGTTTTTATTACTAACCAAGAAAAAATAACGTCATTTAATAAATGCCAAACTTTTTTTTTTTTTTACCATGTCCGCTCCCAATATGGAGCATATGGACTCCTAATGGAGTTTATCTCAACAGAAAATGTTTCTACGAGAACTGCTTGTTACTCAGTTGCTCAACCTCTCTTTTAAGAGAGTAGGAATAGAAGGAAAGGGCTAGGACAGGACTAGTGGTTAGCTAATCGCTTTCGATACGCCCCGTTCATAGGATAGGATGGGTGGGAGGGGGGAATTCAAGACATCACATAAATCCATGCCTTTGAACAGAAATTCATAAATCAATTGAAAAATCAATTTATAAAACTGCCCGTACTGGGATTCGAACCCGTGCCCTCCGTAGCGGTAGCCAACGGCGTTAACCACTCGACCACACAGGCGGCTTATACTATGAAGAATAAACTGATACCGATTTCATTAATGAGAAAACTAATATGGCTATTTGAGTTTTTTAACTCTGAAAGTTTTCTTCACTATTATTAATTATAAAAATTTCCAGTTTAAAATCCGCACGAGTCGTCATTGATTGCCGGTAATGACATTCCATTACCTCATCCCTCTCTACCGTGGAACACTTTAACCGAAACAGAACGAGAAACAAGATATTTTTAGTGACGTATAAAATACGTCTAATTAAGGTCTGTGTAAGGAGCTCTTTTTGATATGGCAAACACCGGACAGCCAATCAGGGTGGGTTTAAATGTTATTTTATAAACTGCACTCAGATAACAATGAGCGGATCGGGAGACGCAATTGATTGAAGTGATTATTTTAGCATTTAAGGTGGATTTTATTACATATCCAAGAGAGCTTTCGTTCAACGCTGTTATGTAGGTTGCTTGATTTATATTGTAGGTATATCAAATGAAATAAATTTTTAATGAGAAAGATTGTAAAATAAGACATTGGTTATACGCGACATTATTTTAAAAAAGGTTTTTCATGCTAGTGTTTAAGACCATACTAATTAAAAGTATTTATTTTTATTATAAGAAAAATACTAAGATATATTTTTGAGTAATTTATGAATTAATAAAAGGAATGTTAGATCCATTAATGTAGTACTTTTTAAACACAGTTTTTTTTACACTATTTAAAAATATCACGGTCTACTAAAAATAATGAATAGAACATTATTACACGAATTATTTGTTCTAACACGATTCTCGGAAACAAAAAAAAAACACGAAGCAGATTTCTTAACAAGAATATTACAACACACAGATCCTTACACATTCGACGTGTCAATTTTTAAGATTTATGTCCTGTCTCTCATAAAAGTCCCCGTATAATCAAGTAGATATTAATAGTATTGTTTTCTAAATTAAAATACGTATTAAAATAGTTTTTGCACGATATTATATACCACAATATTAATTGTTTTCATATAACACGGTTTTTAAATTAATAAAACCAATCTTCAATTTTAACACAGCTTTTTGGGAAAAGTATCTCTCGTGTAAAAAAGAGTTGAATGTAATTGGGTCAAAAATAATTGCGCTCGTGGATTGGATGGTTTTCACTGGTACAAGTTAACTTTATTTTGTTGAAAATATAACAAAATACATATGTAATATTTTAAATTTGTTATCACAACCATCCGTGCATATATTTTATTTTAATTCAAAAATAAATTGTTGTAGCCGAACAGATTATGGGGAGCTACACTATAAGTAAAAATGATCTAACAGAAAGTTCATTTAATTCTAAGCCATTGTAATTAAACATTTTCTCATAGCTTCCGCACCCCCCAGTATTTTGCAACCACGACAAACTAGCTAGTTAACTCTAAGTATGTACTCAAATTGTTTTTTTCTCTCTCTCGTATGAATGGTACAAGATTCCTCTCACCGCGGACGTTGTTTCGATTATAACAATACAAATTATCATGATTACAACAATCGAATCAAACATGTCGATGAAAGGTTACCGGTAAATATTTTTTATTTGCTTTCAACAATAATTACAATTGTTTGCCGTTTTTTGTTTCTAATTAGATTTATTAATACGATAAGTGCAAGTGGGACAACCGAAAGTGATTTGCATTGAAAGTTTCTTATGAATCGGATCTGTGATAGCAAAATCACGATCTGTAAAAAAAAAAACACATTGTGTTGGGCAATGGATTTCGACAAATATTTTGAGCGGTCATGCTTGTAAAGAGGTGTCTGTTTTAGAAACTTAATATCTATTATTTGTCGATCGCCATTTATAGCTTTGAAGATGACAAGCAACTTTTTCATAGTTACATGTTCATAGCCAAAAAGGAGAAGAATTAAGTTATGCAGCAATAAATTTTATCGCACAGAATAAAGTTTTTATATCTTCGCTTATAGGAATCTTCGATCAATACAAATAGAAGTTTTATTTACGTCAGCATCTCCATATCTGAACCATACGGTTTTGTTAGCATTTAACTCTATATTCAACATAGTACAGTGTGTTCCGCAAATTCAGGATAAATACATAGAGTAATTAACCGTTTGAATACCGCGCAAATAAATCATTAATATGTCCCAGAGATACTACGTGTTTTTGAGAAAAATAATTTTGCCTAATATACACTCGAATTCGATATTTTAAAAACGTATATTGACTCAGTATTGAAAGCACTACACATATTCAACAAAATATTGCTTATATTCTATTAGAATACCAAGTATTTGTGTTTTTTAATGTCTTGGACATTCGTGTTCGCTTGCATATGTTCCGGACACCTGTGTCCACTTGGGATCCAAGTGTTTAAGGATTATAAAGGCAAAAATTGTATCATATAACTTCAGCTTTCTGGCAGAAGTTGGTAACTAATAAAACTGTCAAAAAATTGTTAAGTATACAAAGAGATTGTTTGATATAAATTCTTTGTCTGGAATAGATAGATTGGTTCTTTAATTATACCAGTTAGCCAAAAATAACATTATTATACTGATTTAAAGACAGGGAAAATTCATTTTTTTTAAACTCTTATTTGTGTCAGTCAGATCGGTATCAATGCATAAATATTTTGACATTATAATTATTAAAGTAATATAAAATATCGACGTCTTAAGGACTGATTTTTTTTTTATTTTCTGTTTACTTCGAACTATCAATTTGTAAACTACCATGTTCTGCCAAAACAGTGACGGTATTATATTCCTCCAAATAATGTCATTATGAAGGTTAACATATTTTGACTTTCCGCGTGCACTTGCGACTCAAAGTTTCCTAAATGATTACGACGTATTTCTGTTCAAGGAATGTGTTTTTTTACATCAAATAATCCAAAAAAAACTTTCGTGAACAAGGTCAAAGGTGTCTAAATATAAAAATAATTATCGTCAAAATTAAAGATACTATGAAGCTAAAAGGGGTCATAGTATTATTAGTACCAAATGGTAAATTTTTAAAATAGACGTCCCTGTCTGAAAAAAAGGTTCACGAAATTCGATCAAGCACAATTTGTATCTCGCAATAATAGTGGTAGACTGTGTTTATGTTTAAGTATTGCTTAAAAGGGGTCACAAAGGTTGACAGAAGACAGCACAGCAAGACACAGGTTAAGAGAAGTATACAAAAAAAAAATGAATGCATATTACGAAATGCACGAAAGTGAATGCTGGCGATGCCTTTGAAAGCTGTTTTGGTGGCAACAATAGATACTTTTTCGTCACATAATGAACTCAAGTCACGACATAAGGTGTATCTTGTACAATATTTTTTATAGTGACACATGTATGAATACACCGCATCTCAGAAAAGAAT
Organism: Himalopsyche anomala; assembly: GCA_031772345.1. Taxonomy (NCBI): domain Eukaryota; kingdom Metazoa; phylum Arthropoda; class Insecta; order Trichoptera; family Rhyacophilidae; genus Himalopsyche; species Himalopsyche anomala. Next base: position 1,311,036 of record CM062837.1, on the reverse strand, counting down.
TTTTAGCAAACCTTGTCTTATAAGATTAGTCTTTTAGTAAAGATGGAGAAACTAACCTAACGATAGTCGACTGTAGCTGAATACTTACGTCTTATGTGTTTTTTACTATTCGCTATCAAAGGCTTTGAGTCTACGAATAGACGTATGAATTCAATATATCAATTTGTATTCCAAGAAATGGATATATTGGATATGTACGTTAAGATTTAATTGCTTTTTATACAACCTGCAACATAGAAACGGTGAGTTTGCGTACAACTATTCATCTTCTTACTTAATCCTCTATGAAAAGCTAGTTTGAGGAATTAGAACCACCAGTTTGCGTTAAAGACGTTCAGGTGAAATAACAAGAATGTTACCCACATGCAATATATATTATATGTTTTAAATAAAGCAGTTAATTGATACAATTTTAAACTTAATTATGGAAATTGTCGTGTAAAGCATCTACGTATAAAGAAATTCAGCCGAAATCTATTTGATGTAATGGAAACCAAAATAATGTTTTACTAAATTCACGTGTGGGAATAAATTATGTGTTTGTATGCACATGAAATTTCATTGCAAATCTGATGATATTTGATTTTAATCCTGGATTGTAATATCTTATTGGCAATAAAAATTGAAAAAGATCTTTTCTACATGTGTACTGTGTACAGACGAGAGAATTTTTTATTTTTTTCTCTCTTAAATGGCAAATGGTTGCTCAGAGTAGAGAAAAATAAAAACAAGACGACCAATCGAAATGAGATCTCAATGATTTTATTCGAACGAAGGCACTTACATTATAGCTTGGCGGGTACGTTCGAACGAGCATCTCGCGAAATGAAAAAGTAACAACAAAGGAAATTATCGGGTTGAATGAGAATTGTGAGGTATTATAAACATCTCGGTGGATCTGGTCGTGTTGTGTTTTGAACGAGTTCTGCACTAACATTCCCCGCAACAACTTCGCCGTGTATCGGCCGAGTCTATTCGAAATAAATAAATACGATCAATGGACTATTTAATGCCAATGTATGAGCTATAAATCATACTGAGAACTCACTCCGCTATTTATTTATCGATTCGAAAAAAGCTGATGCGTGTAGATCGAGACAAGCAATGGATCAGTTTAAAGAATGACACGTGAGAATTTATACATTACAAAGGCGCTAACATTTTATTTACTTCGCCTACAAAACATCCATCGAAAGATTAACATGATTATGTCATACAATATAGTTACATATTCATAATTCGACTATGGTCGACAAGAAAAACGTTTTTTGATGATTTGGGCCAAATGCAAATTATGAAATATACGACCCGATGTACCAGAGATTTTAATTTATGCCAGACCGTACAATGAAAGCCCCTGTTTAACGCTAGAGTGTTCCTGACATCAATATGACGTGCAATTGATATTATACATTGCATACAAATTACTATTCCGACTCGATTAATCTATATTATTTTTTTTACCGCAAAGATACTAACTACTTACGGAATATCAATAGCAGATTTATGAGAACTTATAGAAATACAGTAGCTCAAACATTCCATTCATCGAGGGTAAGACAAAAAGATAGTCCTTAGGTGAGGAATAGTAGTTAACTTACTGTTCACTTCATGGCTCATTTTTTAGTATCAGTCTACAATGAATACAGAACAGTACGCCTTTGGGTAAACAAAAATATATATCACTTTTAGGGTGTTCAGTGTCAATACTTGGTGGAAAGGCATTATATTAGTAAAAACACAATATTCCTTTGTACTTCATTCCATTTTATTTAATGTCAGGACCGGTTTCGCTCATTACGAGCATCGTCAACTGATAAGAAATATAATTTAACAATGCTATTTATACAAATTTAGAATGGAAAATTAGAATTTCAATCGCCATTCTAAATTTATTAATCTGAGATAACTTTTCAATTATATGTTAGATGTGTTACACATTTTAATTTTGTGTTATTGTAGAATCACTTTTAATGTAATTGGTAACTTATTTTCAATGCCAATTGTTGTTTATAACTGTTCATTTTTGTATAAATAGCATTGTTAAATTATATTTCTTATCAGTTGACGATGCTCGTAATGAGCGAAACCGGTCCTGACATATTAAATAAAGTGGAATGAAGTACAAAGGAATATTGTGTTTTTACTAAAAATATATATTGTAAAATGTAGTTAGAACAAAAGTTCAGCTATTCTGGACTTATTACAGCCATATAAAATGAACTTCTACAAAGTTACCGCCGAAACCATCGAAAGTATTATTACAGCCAGTTTCGTTAATAATATTTCTCGAATTGAAAGAAGTACTCGGGCGGTAGAGGTAACAACGGTGGTGTTTTAAAATCAAATAAAAATACAGAAAAGTATCAGGTGCACATAATGTAAGCAGGGTACGTCAATAGTGCGAATATTGATGAAAATACACATAAATAATTCCGCGGTATAAAAACAATCGTGCGACTATGTAGTGCAATAATTATTCCCATTTAAACAGTTCACACAATTCCTGATCACGCGACAACGCTAAAGCGAACACTTAACATATTTTTAGAATACATTATTGCATTCAAACAGCCGGACCTCGTATATACATGTATGAGGGATTTTTCCTTCTTTGATATGAATCTGCTGTAGGTACTGTTGACACGTGCGTCGACATGCGCACAGTATGCAGAGACACGCATGCGTACCAAGGAAGGGCACGATTTTGTAAGAGAATGCAGTCGACGTAGAGGACTGCAGCGATGTTCAACACTTGAGCCTTTTAAAGCGTCTTGTCAAATACTGTCAATACGTAAAACCACTGCTTTTTTAGATTTTTACAGTCCCATCCAGAATAAGTCAGCCACTTGGTATTTTTTCTTTAAAGTAAGATAGTGTGACAAATTCTAAGCGAATGTAATTAATGCGTTTGCCATTCAAAGGAAACCCTTATCAGGTAGTATCACTTTGTTTAAAATCTGATTTTACAAAATAGTAGGGGTTGAGATAACGAAACATGTCAGTTTTTGTGAAAACAAATGCTCGAGATCTTATTGCTGCATTGCGTTGACAAGTTTAAGCGGTTTTTTATTTAATATAAATTGTCAGGTAAATAGTACTATATTATATATTATTCATGATTTAAATATACAACAGCAACATCACCAGTTTATGATTTTCGCGAAGAGTGAATAATAAAAATGTTTTTTTTTATAGAATGTTTTTTTCTACCGAGAATTGACAGTGAACTTCTTTCTAATGGAGTTTATCTCAACAAAAGTGTTTCTACAAAAAATGCTTGTTATTCATTTCCTCAATTTCTTTTTTCCAAAAAGAGTATGAATAGAAGGATGGAGCTAGGACAGGACTAGTGGTTAACTAATCTTTCTTGCTACGCCATTTACGCTAAGACATTTAAAACATCAAATACTTGGTATTCTAATAGAATATAAGCAATATTTTGATGAATATGGTAGTACTATACTGAGTCAATATAAGTTTTTAAAATATCGAATTCGAGTGTATATTAGGCAAAATTATTTTTCTCAAAAACACGCAGTATCTCTGGGACATATTAATGATTTATTTGCGCGGTATTCAAACGGTTAAATTGCCTAGCATGCTATTAAGCTTCAAAATATATTATACTAGTGTTTTAAGCTAAGGTCGTAGTCGGAGTAATTTTATTCCTTGACAAGTCCACAGCCCTAACCGAAACATCATTATATAATAAAACATGTAAAATATTATAATAAATTTCATGTCTGATGTAATAATTACTTTATTGTATCCGGCGAACATAAGTTGCAAAGCGCTGTCCCACAGTCAATGGGAATCACAAAAGGTGTGTGCAGTCGTGAGTTAATGTCAATATACGCGAGTGGAATACTAAACAGGCGACCATAATAGTTAGGAGATTAACGCTAAGGTGCTGTAAAATTTGTCACAAAGGAGGTAATCAACGTCGAATTAAAAATGATATTGCATTGTTTGTCGGGCATCTTTGAAATTTTATTCTTGAATAACACAATGCATTTTCTTTGGAACTGAGAGCTTTTGTATATTTAGATTTTCGAAACGATTGTTATTCATTAAAAGTTGTCAACAGAATTAATACTTTTTCTATTGTACGTAAATGTTTTCGTTATAAGCAGAGTTGAATTTGGGTTTTATTATTGTTTTACATCCGAAATGAAAAAAAAAAATTGTGAATGGACTTGGCGGTAATTAAAAAAATCTATACAATTATACTTTCGAACGTTTTCTGGGAGGAAGAGCGTCGATTGCTCTCGTGACGTATCTTACTGATTCAAATCCCTGTAAGGAATGCATTTTTCAATCAATCAGAAGGTGCATGGTGGAATTTCAATGTTAAATTTGAACCGTTCAAATTATGTACATTCACACAAGTTTTGTCACAAACGACCCGGGTTTTGCCTTTCGGCATCTTCAGGCGTTCAAGTGCACAGACGAACTTGAACTGACGTTTAATAAATACATGTATCGTGTTTCTATAATAATAAAATAAGCAGGGGATAGCTAGAGCGATTAGATAACCACTAGTCTTATCCTAGCTCTATCTTGTATATCCCTCATCTCTTCGAAAAAACAGAGGTTGAGCAACTGATAAACAAACAGTTCTCGTAGAAAAAACTTTTATTAAGATACCTCTATTACGGTACCATAATCCTCCTCGTTGGAGAACATGGATTTTTTTTTTAAAAAAGTACTTTATAGTATAATGTTTATACTCTAAATAAACTACTTTATATGAAAAAAAATACCTTACTATGCGAATAATAAAAAAGACTAGAATATTCAAAAAACTAGTTACAGTAACAAAACAATGTACGGATTAAATTGAATCCATTTCATCATGGATATACCTTAATTAATTTCAGATTCTACACGCCCATATAGTTTACTAGGGAAGTAGCCGTGTCTAAGACCTGTGGATACCAGGAAGATTAACAGCGTACAAATCCACCACCTCCTCGCCGAGACTCCTGGCTCGAGACAAAAACCCGTTCGTTACGCCAGGACAGCAGCTCGCAATAGATGCTAGCTAGCTTCTTAGGAGATTGCCTGAATCTCATTCCGCGAGCTTCCGACGCTCATTACCGTAACAAGCGAAAGGCGTTGTTTAGCGAAGAGACACGCAGCCTCGTTTGAATTAAGCTTTCACTCAAAGCTACGTATAAAGCACTCTTGGACGTGATTCAATTTGCACGTAAATGCCAAGCATACACATAGCATTGCACATACGCAGGGTGCCTACTTCGCGACTAAGAATGTCAAGCTAGTATGAAACACTTCCTATAGTTTTGATACTTGCACTATACTAGCATCTGGTCCAGTCTCAAATATGGATTATATTCCACACCAAAGACTTGTATCCACATTTTAATCTTAATTCATTAGCATTAAAAATAATATACTTTAAGGTAAATGATATTAAACATTTATTTTCATTAATTTAGAATTTCGACTGAAGGTGCTGAATGCTGTACTCTTCGACTAATCTTGTCGTTAACGACCCGAATTTTGCCTTTCGGCATCTTCATGTTTTTAAGTATTCGTGAGCTTGAACAAACAAAAAGATGCCGAAAGGCGAAACCCGGGTCGTTAACGACAAGATTAATGGAAGAGTATTTTGAAGAATTTTGTGGTATTTTAGATTCACTTTCAATGTGGAATTGTCAATATTAATTTGATCATGCAAATTGTTGTTACAACCTTTCAGTTTTGTCACTAACGAGCAGGTTTCGCCTTCGCATCTTCATGCGTTCAGTTGACAGATGACTTCGCAATGACGCTAGAAAACGGTCCTGACATTATTAAATTAAAGTGGAATTGAAATATACAAACGAAATCATTATAGTCAGTTTTTCATTGAACGCTAAGATGCCGAATGCGCAACCAAGTCGTAGTGACAAATCGTGGAGTACACCTAATTGAAGTGTTTAACTTGTTATTCATTTTTTTACGAGATAATAGATAGGGTTAGGGCAGAATTAGTAGTCAGCTAATTTAATATTGGAAGTGTAGGAAGGAATAGACGTCACAAACATCAATGCTTTCGAACAAAAATCGATAAATCGATTTAAAAAAGAGATATACATAACAGTTTATTGCAAATATTCTAAATTGCTTGATGTTTGAAATATAATCATGGATATTTTTATACAATTAACTGGAAGAGAAAACAACACGCAAAATTTTAATATAATATACAAAAATCAACATTTGATACCTTGAATCTTGAAACCCGTACAACTGTAAACTGGTGATTAATAATACTTACTAACCATTTTTTAAGCTACAACAATTTTAATTAACTTACCAAACAAAAACAGGACATATGTAAATACCCGGTAGTTATAGTATAGTCTTGTTGTCAACCCTATCCTAACCACGTCCACAGAAATATGAAGGCATCCGCCTCGCCGAGTATTCGCTAACGATTTACACAGAACATCTACCTGCCATTATTGAAATTGATAGTAACGATAGGCAAACAGAAATTACGTATTATTGATGCTGTTTGATTATTGGGATGATATTAATTTGATAACATTTACTTACTCGCTAAGCCGAACGTTATTTAGCTTAGGCAGTGTAATTTACAATTGACGTGCAAATAATGCGTTAACTATCACCGTATTGATGAATCGCTGTATTCGATACCATTGTCTCACCATTTTCTGTCTAAATCTCAAATGCTACACGATTCTCCTAACCTTTGACTCATATTTGATTTTAAAATTGTTGTAATATTGCCAAACAATCAATGTAATTATTTGTCTCTGGCACATTGAAATGATCTTTTTGTGGAAAAATATTATTCATACCTTCATTACTTACATTGCGATAGAATGCAATAATATGAAAATCGTATTATAATAAATACTACAAAACTACAATGTGTAACTAGAGTGTGTATTGAATAAGTTCAAACAAATTTAACCCAATTGTTTTCTTTCTAGCTCACTCATTTCCAAGCGGTAGATTTCGACATCTGAAACAATACAGTGGAACCCCAAATTACACTACCCCGAATTAGGCGCTGGGTTGAGGTATTCGCCGCAATTCCATTGCCGTTACGCGGTCGTCTGTGCCGCGCATACAGTCAAATGTTGGCTAGCGTCAGTGTATTCAACACGTGATATGCACGCATAACCAGACGACTGTCTATATGTTGGATTTTGGGGCACTTTGCATTTTATCACTTAGTAACTAAATATAATATAATAGTAACGTAATTCGGGGTAGTGTAATTGGGTGTTCCACTCTACTCGGTTATTTCAAATCGTCCATAGATGGGTGCACGCGGGAATAACACTGATGCATTTCTTTTCACGCATTATTATTTATTATTAATGTGAGCATATATCAGGGGAATCAACTTTGATACGGCTTCAAGTAAAACGGTTGCATGAAAAGTCACTTATAATCAGGGAATTCAAAAAAATACGTATCTATTAGAGCTGTTTGAAATATTTGTTTATCATAATTTTATTATTGACCTACAATTGTTTTTCCCGTTACTATGCAATACCAGCATTCTTTCAGTTGCATGTGTATGACCTATGGATGATATGTTTTAAATACATCTCAATCAAAACAGACGAATTGGGTATATATGTATACATCTACCCGATAAAACTCTTTAGAAATAATCACATACACAAAATACACATCAATATATTACTAGTAACGTCAAAAAAAACGGCAATTGATACAAAGATCGTGTCATCTGTACTAGTTATTGAAGAAGAAGAATTGTTATCAAACAAGACAAATCAACGATATGCATGAAAGTAAAGGTGGGCTGTAAAATAAATAATTGTTTTGTGGTTAAAAAATATTCAGCTACCCAAAAATGGCCTTCGACAGTTTGTTATTATGACACGCAGAATTAACGGAAATATATAATATAAATATATATTCTGATTGAATGTTTCAAACTCAATTATTAAGTGGTTCTCACCAAATTTTATTTGAATACAGCATAATTAAAGAGGTTTATTTTATTTGTGAAATACAAGAGCTCAGAAGCTGAACCGCAAAACACAGAACAATATTAAATGGAATCAAAGTAAAATACGAGAGAAAGATGGTTGGTTTATTTAAACCACGGAGTCGGTTATGGCGACATTTTCAACTCGCTGAAAAACAATTTTAACTGTGAGAAAACACACCATTTACATTAAGCAAACGTAATCAGAGGCAAAGATTAGAATGGCTCAGAGTGGGTTTGTATGTCAAATTATTTCTTTAGATGAAAATCCATATTCAGCGTTTCTAGGGCTGTCTGGAAGACACTAAATCAGTAGTAATTAAGACGTATTCGTGCGTTTGGATGAATTCAGATATTTGTTTAATCATTGCACGATTCTCGGAAATAATAATCAGAAAGATCTCGCTAATATTGCATGATAATAAATGAAAATCAACTAAGTACAGTATAAGGAAATACACGCTTAAAGTAAAGTTATAACTTATATACAGCGGGCCGTAAATAGCTGACGAAAGTCATTTTGTGAAGTATTTGGAAACTGTAAGTACGTAGGATCATGCTACTTTTTATCAAAAAAATCTGTCTGACAATATAATGATAATTATAGAAAAAAAATCAACAGTCGAAAATCTGCTATATTCGATAATAATCATATTTTCTACTTGAGTCAATAATAGCTTTGATAAATATAAGAGAATTTATGCATACCTGTTATATGCATAAAAATCTAATATATACAAATGGATGTTTTTCGTTGCCACACCGCTCATCCAGTTGCAATAAATCTTTGACAATTTTTTTTTCTTGCACTTGCGCGAAGGTTATAGGCATATTAAAATGAACTTACAGTAGGTCTTATTAATAAAAATCAATATTTATATGTCTGCCATACCGTTCATGCAACTTGCGCGAAGGTGATAGTCGTAGGCGTAGTACAATTACATTTCAGTAGGTGGCGCGAGTATCGTACAATAGACAATCGGCAGCAAACGTCTGACGTCAAACAGGCAGAAAAGAAAACATGTACTTCAATAAACACATTTAAAACACAAACACTCTCTTTCTTTGAGTGACATTGGTACTAGTAATAAATAAAAACAGAATGAAATACATTATTCAAATCGTGGATGTAATTATGATATTTGGTGTTCCCCCAGGGACAAGCTGCTCGTTGTTTAAATATTGTTTGATATGTGAAATCGGGGAGTTAATAAAACCCTCAGCCCCCCTCAAATGACGTCATTGGATCCGCCTTATTCACTTTCAGCATAATCGGCACTGTAAGCGCACATCATGATAATAAAATCAATCAAATAACCTTTTTATTAGAATTTATTGTAAGATTTTATCGGGGCAACATAGCAGCGAATAGGTAGTAATAGAATCATTCGACACGCGGCAGAAATTTCATCAAACAGAGTGCTCGCGTAAAAGAATAATAATTACCGCTGATTGTTTTATAAATTTCACAACGTCACAAAACACGCTTCGATCGGATCACTTTGCATGAGCCACCCGAAAGAAAATCTGTTACCCTAATAACTTTAAATGAGGCATTATTATTTATCAGGACGTCATAAACTGAAAGAGGTCTCGGGGGGTAACGGAGTCCATTAGGGTTTATCGAAGCCTTTCAGGGCGGAGCACGCGATGCGTGTCTCGAACATGGCGCAACACAATATATCCATGTATTTTTGAACCTTTCACATCGAGGATAGATGTTCCAGGAAAAAAACGCGTGGAGCTTTTTGGGGGTTATTAGGAACTAACCGTGACAAATTGCATGCAACATTTTTTGAAATGTATTAAAGTCATCATGGCCGTATCAGTGGATCAGCTGATACACAAAAACAAATCTTTTTTTATATATATATATATGCACCTATAAAATTAATTAAGTAATTTCAGTAATTAATTAAGTAAGTTTCTATATACCACTGTAAAATATATACTATTTATTTCAATATTTTTTTGACAGTGAATTTCTAAAAAAATAATGGAAAAAAAGCTCTTTAAATCTTGTAAGTATCACTGAAAGAATATGTCAATAAAAAATCACAAAGGTGAGTACCCACATCCGTTTTTATCGAATCAAGCTAATTAATCCGATTATGGCAAAATTCGCTTCAATATTTGCCTCGGGCTGCAAAAAAAGTAGGAATAAAAATAAATCGTTGAAGTGTTTCGGTTGGAACATATTTACGATAAAATACAAATAAACAATAATTTAACTCATTTAATATAAAATTCTCCGCGCATTTCTATGAAGAGAAGAGAATTAATTATTACTTGCATCAAACGTTGATAGATATTTGGACTATGTTAGAACTACGATTTTTCATATGCTTCATTTTCAACTTATACACCAATATTCAACATATTTTTTTACGTATTGATTTCGGTCCAAATTAAGATATTTAATGTGAAATAATCACCAGAAAACAAATGAAATTCTAATATATATTTATTAAATAATACAAATTAATCTTCTTCGTTCAGAGCCAAAATTAAGCATATTGTCAGCTTACTATTAAAATCTCTTAAGTCTGTTTGTTAAGAATGTTCAGAAGAATGAAAAACAGGCAATTTAACATATTACTCCATAATCAATGAATCTACCAACGTTGGTTGCGACATGCGAGGTTTTAAGTCCATGTTTGAGACCAAGAAACTTACGAGCTTTGATTTTTTTGGCGAGAAATAGACAGCATAATAGTGAAAACACTGTAAACTGAGATTTTGATACATTTACAATAACAAAAAAAAAAAAAAACTTTTTTTAAATAAACTTTAGTTTTACTAAAAATTTGACTAACGAGGTTTAAATACATAGTTTTAATTTAAATGTGTTGATTGTCAATTATTGGTAGTATGTATATTACATTCATAAAAATAAACTACAAAACAAAAATGTTCGTGATGAGCGAAACTAATCTAGATCATTATTAAAAATTGTAGAAGTGTGTAGAAAAAATATTTTATTTTAAGTGAATATCATTGAGGAATTAAAAAAAAATAATTTCAAGAAGTCTTTATGTTTACCAAGAGCGTACAAGGTGAAAAATATAAAAGTATTTTAGCTCTGCAGATATTAGTTTATATTTTGTTGACAGCTATTTTGGCTTACATCTTAATAATGTACTAAAGCATAATATATAATAATACAGTAAAAAAAATCACTGCATACTATAGCCGAGGCTATAATTACATTAATAGTATTTATTGACAAAAGGCGAAGAATAAATTAGCCTTGTCATAGTGTTGTGACTTTATTATGAAGCCGAATCGTCGGCACTGTGACTGTGTTTTACCCACATGAATACAAGTACCGTTTGTAGACCATTTTCCTTGCATATTTACCTATTCAATGTATTGTTCCGCGTATAATAAACTTACAAGAACAATGAATGATATAAAACAATGAGTGCAATTATTATTAAATCAAGATACGGCATTAAATAAAACACAATAGGCAGCTCTATAGATATTCTTCTTTCAAAGTTGACACGGCGAAGGTAATGAAGATGTTAGAACATTGAATTTTTAAGTAGACCTATCCAGCGAATGTTAATCAAATCAAAAAATAATAAATTTGCAATATTTATAAAATCGTCTAATATACATTTTACTACACATTAAGGGAAACACGAGTTGGTTGTTGAGTATCCCACCACCACCCGTTATGTGTATGCAGCCGCATTTCACGCCCGACTTCCATAACGCAATGCGATCAAGAAAAGAAAAAAAATCCTCATATTATTGGCCCGACACAGAGCTGCACGGGACTTATCTTTTAACCATGCACTGCTGTGCTCATTAGGGAGAAACAATACAAATGTGTTTCATTAAAATGAGGGTAGTAATAAAAACATACTATTATAAAAATGTTAAAAAGTAATCGATTATGACTTAATCCAAGAAAAGAAGAAATGGTGCAGGTAACCATCATATAATTAATAAATCAAAAAAATAATTATTTACATTAATAAACAAATGCGAGGTTGAATTTGTCTGACTTCAGTTTTAAATAATGTAGCTTTTTACGCTCAGATTCAAATTCACGTCATGTGCTAACCAAAAGCTCCTCCAGTACAAAGCTACTGAAAAATTCTCTTTATTTTTATGGTCATATTTAATTAGGTAGACTCCTCTGAAAGCTTACTCTTTAAAGAATAACTTCGCTTTTTTAAGCTTTTTAAAAACGGTAGCAATAAAAAAGCCTATTTTGCTTTCATTATTTTGGCGAATTTCACATTTGAAAGCCCCTCTTAGTTATCTCAAATTGCTAAAAACTTTTATGATATGAAAAAAAAGTCTAAGTGAGGCTTATCTGTGCCCGGTTATCTTCAGAGCTTTTTCAGAAGGGCCTATAATTAGGAGAGTTATCTTTGACTCGAGGATCTCGAAAGTTCTCTGTCGGTGAGCTTTAAAAGGATCTGTTTGATATCGAAGGGTAGCCGAGAGTAAACAAGCGCGGTGCTTTTTAAGAAATATCATAAGACAAAATAAGTTCATGTCATCTGCGTAATATTTTTGCCGCTGTTTTGCCGGCAGATAAAAATTATGTACATTGCAAATTGGCGCCTATCGAGGAATGCTCTGCCCACTTAAGAATTTCATGAGAATGTCACATATAAATAAGAATAACCGAAGAAAGACTTTTTGGAAGACTTTATCCTGCTGCATTTTTTAAATATAAAATGGCTGAAAATAATCGAATAATGAAGACTTAATGTAATTTGACAAAATACCCCAAAAAAAATTACATTAAAATATAATTTTACATAATATTGTCAAATACGTTTTATCACCAAATTCGGTTGAGAAGTAGACATAAAGTATCAGTTGAATATTTCAACATTCGGTGATTTACGAGGACAACATGTTTGCCTAGCAACTCTATTGTAACGCAATCGTTAGGGGTAGTGTTGACGTTCGTGTGATGCCAAAATAGCTATTGCCAATATTTCTTATATATGAGATTTCTAGAAGTGAAGTAACCCAACTAATAAAATGGTAACACTTTTTCATGGACTTTTAAAGTACAATCACTTCTTTACATGGTGTTTTGGTGTATTGCTTATTTCTATTTTACGGAGATAATAATATTGCAATGTGTATTAAACTGAGGCTATTTCACTTTTACGATACCTGAAAACGTGTAAAATATTACAATGCGTTTAACTAACATTTTTTTTTAAATACTACTTGGCTCACTTTACTTCTTATGGGCCTGTATATTCAGTGATATTGGTTCGCTTTTTAAATAAAGTTCTAAAAACAATAAATACAATATTAGAAAACCAAACTCAGCATATTTTTTTAAGAAACTACATAACATATCGACTGTGGAAAGGAAAAAGGATGCAACCTACAGTGCCTTCTGTAAAATTTGCTAATTATGGGTTACGTCATTTTTTCTTACCAAAGTCGATATGTATACCACCAATATGATTTGTACGTATAACGTGTTCATTATTTTTTTAGGGTAAAGTGTTTATTCATTGAAATAAGTCATTTATTATCAAACAAAATACAATGCAACCCAATATAATATGTTGTATTAAAAGAAAATATATATTATACATAATACTTGCTAAGGTGTCAGTTACACATTTCAAACGATGTTTGTGTACATAAGTAGTTTTATGATCTAAATACGGACAAAAGAAATAGTACCGATAAAAAACCGAATGAACCAAATCGGACCGACATGGTAGCCGGTCAATTTCCATATCTACCTCCATTGTCAATGGGTAAACTTTTTCATAAGCTTCCGAATGAGCCTGATAACCGTCGGCCGGTGCACAAAGGCACCAGCCATGACTCGGCGATATTTTAAATCCAAGATTCCCATCATCCGAACAATAATTATTGAATTAGTAGAAGTGATACGCAGAATTTGGGGAATCCGGTATAATTTCGGTGTATGTATGTCCGAGCTCGTAATACCAGGAGATCATCATTACACTGTATTATTATTGCTATCTTTATGTGCCTCTGTTGCCCGGATTGCTCTCATCCAGTGTGCACTCTGGCTTAAATGATAAAGAGTAATCGTTTCATCGGTCTGAACATATGCACGGAGACACGTGACAATATTGAAAATGCACTTAATTACTGTAATATTAACGTTGGGATTCAAAATTGAATATATCCGCATAATAAATAAGAAACGGGTCACATACGATGACTCTAGATGAGTCTAGAGCAGCCATACTCAACCTGCGGCCCAGTAAGCTCTAAGCCGTGAGCTAAAAAAAAAAAGGACTTTCGGAGATATCTGGAGAAAAAGTATACCAAATCGAGGATTTCAAATTCCTCGGTGAGTTAAAAAAAAAAGAAGAAGTAAACCATAAATATGTTGCGGCCCGGAGGAAAAAAAGTTTCAGTATGGCTGGTCTAGAGATACCTCTTCATTTCAACTTATTGATTGAATTGGTATTTACTTGGTAGAATTCCATTGTAATAAGGTTAAGGTCGTCGCCCGCTTTGGTCTAGCTGGTTAGAGCTTGCTCTACCAACCAGGCGGTTCTGGGTTCAATTCCAGGCAGGGTCAATGTAAAATTTAGATTTTTCAATTTAAATTTTAAATTTAAGGCATGGGTGTTTGTAATGTAAATTTACCTCAAGTTGATCTCGAATGACTCACAATATATTCCTATCGAGTTTTTTTCGTATAATCTTTTAACTTTAAAATATCTGGCGCATTGGCATTAGCTGTAATGCTAAATATTAAAAAACAAAAGTATTTAGTTATACATTTTTTTTACAAAATTAGTTTATGGCTAATAAACTACTATACTTTTACCTTTATTACTATAATATAATTTAAACGTAATCATAGATAGCATGATAATGCAATCATCAATAGCAATTCTTTTTATTTAAATATATAAACGTTTACTTTTTTAATATTTTAGGAACCTATGAATATGTCTATACATTCTACCTTCTAAAAACTTAATTAAAAACTATGAATTTCAATGATGAGCTGGAACAAATGGAATTTAAAATGATAATGGCAGATAATTGAGGTGCATTTATAAAAAGTTCGATCGATAAAAATGATGACTAATTGCAATAGATTATTCTCAGCGCATTATACAAAATTAAAAGGAAGTATTTTAATATACCATTATAGACAACGTGAATTGATAATGAATATTATACCTACATATAATATTTTGTAATTAGTCACGTTTCTAATTTAGATTACGTAAGCTTTATATAATATATTTATATGTGTATCAAAAGTCATAAAAAGAAACTGATAATCAATAAATATCTGGATATACGAAACCTCTTATGTTGGTACATATATTGCACGCAGATCTCAAAGACAGTTTTGGCTTGGAAAGTCACAAATATGGCACAAAAAAGTCATAATAATAGGGAATACAGTCAGTTGTGTAGTAGTAAATAAATAGGTACCAGGTCGGTCATTGATTTCTTCTCTATTTTTATTTTTATATCCGTCCGAATTTAAAAAAACCACAAGTTTAAACTATTAAATCAATAAAAAAGGCGTAATTATTTTTTAAAAAAATACTGATCAACACTTAGATCATAGAAAGAGGAGTGTAATTTTTTCACGTTTCATGTGAACGTAAATTTTTTTATTTTTGTAAAATCCGTCGTGTAGATCAATTTTGATATAATGCTTTTAAATTTTAAAGCCAGTATTTTGAATATATGTATGTACTTGAAAATTAAGTCGCAAGTCAAAAAGGTGACAGGGCGGCAACCTGGCTCATATTCAGGTGCCATGTCGCCGACTTGGCCCCACTACACAACTGGATACAGCGATCCCTAACTAGTTATTCATATTATTTTGTTTGCATTTTTCATACCTTGGCGAAATACAAATAGGTTATTGGTTGAATTAACATATACTTGTTGAACGAGTCGTCATTCTATTATGTTGAGTTATTGAGTAAAAATTAAAAAGATGTTGGAGTTTTTGTACAATTAGGCAAACTGGACCAATAAAATGAAAATATTTTAAGGGAGAAACTCGGTGGGGAAATAGGTTAATTGCGGCTGCCCATAGAAAACAATTACTAGAACATAAATAAAAACAACAACAGTTTTACATAACCTAGGTAGGGCAATGAATGCAATACGATCGATTACTAAACAAATCGAGAACAAAAACGAAAATCATTACGACTTAAATAAGATGTCGAAATAAGGTCACTGCGAATCCAATTTAAACGCTATTTTTAAAGAAAGTTTCGTTTAAGAATGAATGTTACATTAATTTTTACGCTTTTGAGAGCTCGGTAAGAATTCAATTGAATTGCGGTTTCAAAAATTGAGATTTTTTTTGTTAAGCAGTGAACGAACGCATTTTGAGTAAAGCCGCAGAATATTAAATTGCCAACACAATATAATGTAAAAAAAATATTACGAATTTGATATTCTACATATATAAACTCACATATAAATAGTTTCAATTTAAATAGCCATACAAAAAAATAACTATCAAATTATGATTCATATTTTATCATACACGATTTAGATATCGACTGTGGAAAGGAAAAAAGACGTAACCTACACATATCAAATTTTACAGGAGGCACAAAAAACGTGTTTTGATGATTTTGGGCCATATGCAAATTATGAAATATACACAACCTTGAAGTGCACGAAGACTTCTAAACTGGTGTTTAATTGACATAATCTAATATTATTTTTAAAAATTGTCTAGGAAAAACCTTTGTTTCAGTCTTTTTTCTTGGTATTAATTTTCACAACCTCATCTTTATTCAAACTTAAAAGCTAATTTTAGATACTAATTCGGCATTTGCAGCTTACATCCTTTTGATGGAACGTGTATCAAGTTTGATATAGTGTGATTATCTAAAAAAAAAGCTGTCGGTTAAGTCCCTTTTCCTTTCCACAGTCGATATATTCTTAATATTTCTATTGACATATTTGAAATATAATATTATCAATCGATGGGTGTGTGAGCATGTGACAAAAACTATAAAGAAAAAACATTGAATAAAAAGAAAATAATATAAAAGAAATGCGAGAACGTGTAATGAAATACTTATAGCTAATAACAATAATACCTTTCAAACATTTTATGCCGCCCTAATACATTTTAAAGGGAGTAAATACTAGGGTAGCATGAGATAAATACAGGTAAGATATCGGCGTATAAAAATTGAAAACCGATACTCTTCAGATGGATCTAAAAGCGACTAAACGTTCAGGATAAAAGACGCCTAAAAATATATATTTTGTAACGCAATTTTGCTTACGATAAAGGGGGGAACACAATGCTTGCTCTATCTTTCGGAAAATAAGAGGGCATAAAAAATTATCATATCAGTGCTTTACATCCCTAAATATTGGGTAATCTGGGTTACTTATAATAGTCATATATTTGACAAAAGAATTTTAATAATATAAATTTGTGTAATATTACTCTGTATCGGTTGATAGTATTATTACAATTGTACCGTGTATATATTATATTTTTGGTACTGTAAAATAATAAAAAAATCTATTGATTGACATGGCATTTACTTGGTAGAACTCCATTATAATAGGGTAAAAATAGCAACGTATTTAGTTCTACAGTTTTTATATTTATTAGTTGACAGTTGTAGCTATTTTTATCAACTAATAAATATAAAAACTGTAGAACTAAATATGTTGCTATTTTTACCCTACTAAAAAAAATAATGGCAATAATGAGAGCGGCAACAGTTGAAACAAAAAATATAAAAGTACATGACGGATGTTCTAATAACAAAAAAGACAGTAATTACAAACAAAAGGCTTCATTAGATCCTATCGCATCCGAGGTGTCAATTTGTTTAGCGATTTATGTCCAGTCCCTCGTATAAGTCTTTGTATATAATAAAATAGCGACGAATAGTTTTATTTTTTCTTAATTATAATGAATATTATTTTGTGTAATCTACTATTCTGGTTTTCATTGATACTTTTTGTACACGATTTTCTCTACCACAATGTTGTTATTTTTGAAATAATAAACGGCTTTTTTTTAATTACGCAGATCTTCAACTTTTATATAAATCTTATCACTTTTTTTACACGGTTTTTTGTGAAACGTGTCTGACGTGTAAAAAAGAGTTAAGTGTATTATATTTTTTATTAGGTGATTAGTAAAAATATTCACAGTAAATAGCAATGACAAACAAGTAAATCAACCAACCACATAAGTCTGCTCAATCTTTTGTTTCTCAATAAAAAACCTATTCGACATTGCGAAAACAACAAGGATTTTCCGCCAGCTACTAGGAGCCGATAAGCACTGAGGAAGATTCAAATTTATTCCCAAATCCAAAAGGAAAAAACTGTACAACAAGCTCGTAAATAAACAGCGGCTCTCGATAGAGAACATCGGCGTCGTATCAGGGCAACAGAAGCGAACAAAGAGGAGGCAAGATTTTATGGTGTGCTTATCTCGTGAACAGAAGGAGTCAGTTGTCACTCGAAGTCACGACCCACGACCCGTAGAAGCGATCGACTAAATATGGAGCGGTATCTTTGGCCTTTTCTTATGCTCTAATTCCATCCTTGCTCTTTGGTTTGTTTATAAAGAAGTGAATTTGATACTCGTAATTTTATACCGCTAAAAAGCATTATGCAATTAAATCTGTTCATTTCCGTGTATACTGAATGACTCACAGCTGACATATTATCTCCGTGTCATTCAATATGCATTTGACTATTCATACGTGTTCAACATCTTACCTTGTAGGTGTTAACTGCTAACGAGTTGACTTTACTGTAATATTGACTAGTATCGTACATCTGGTTACATACCTGAAACAAATAAGATAAACATTTGAGTATAGAAAACAGTGAGTGTGGGTATATATAGAAAAAAAAAATGATATAACTTTGCACTCAAACAATAGCAAATAGTATCAATAACAATGTTTAGAAAATGTTTATTAAACAGGATTGTGGAGTCAGACTGTTGTTGTTTATGGAGTCGGAGTTGGACAAAACTCACGACTTCGACTCCTTGACGATAGACGACAAATTCAATGCAGAAGAAAATATTTTTTTTCACTATTTTTTTTAAACCAAATTCAGAGTTTAAATATTCGGGAATCGGTTTATTTTTTAATGACTCCACAGACGTAATTAAATAAAATTAACCCCCAGAGACGAGAGCTTTTTTTCGATAAAAAAAAATATTTTTTAAGTCATATTAAAGTCACGGATAACTTTATTCCTAACAAAAATTTAAACAAAAAAAAAACGCAAAGTCGTCGTATAGAAACCCCGCATGACTATTGTCATGCTCATCCTTTTATTACCGTGTAATATTGTGACCGCATGGGCACCCAAATATTCGGGGTTGAAATATAGCTAAACGAGAAAATATTTACAATTTGACCTCTTTAGATCAACAAAATTTCAATACAAATATATTAACAAAAGAACTGTAAATAATTTGATGTTTTGGTAAAAAAATAACTAACAATTTCAAAAAGTCCGTTAAAAAAAAAGAAATTCAAAAAATCGCATGTGCTTTTGGTTGCTGTTTCTGTCCCCACTGCTGATGATTAACTGAAGTTTGTACCCTCCTTAACCAAATATGAGTGAAAGCAACGATATTCAGGAATAAAAAGAATTTATAGTGGGATCAATAGACAACATTGTTTACTGTGACCATATAGTCACGCTCGTCCTTGAAGGGTTAATATAAAGGTATTCATTTTTAGTTGCTTTATATCGTTCAGGGCAAAATAAAAATGAACAGGTATCAGGAGAACAGAAAAACTTGCTGTGATTTCTCTTATTACCGTTCATTAGTTCTGAATCAGAATGGTGGGAATCACAATGTAAGCAATGCAAGTCGGGGAGAACTCAAAGAAGTGAAGTGTACATGCGAGCAATCAAGAGGTGCCTCAGACAAGGTGACCTATTATAACTAAGCTTTGAGTTTTTTTGCACAATTATCTATATACAAGCATTCATTCGGCCACAAGTTTTCTTTTTTTTTTACTCTACAGGTTGAGTGAATGATTCCTACGAGGACAACACAACATTCTTATGAGGATTTTTAATTCACATAAATATAATATAATCAAAGCTTACAGTGAATAATGTTTATTTTCTTAATCATAATTATAGTCTGGGTGTTTACAAATTTCCAACCGAGGATCCTTTGCTTGTAAAATAAAACAGTTTTGCACTAATATAAAATTTAAATTAACTTTGATTATTCCACGTATTGCGTAACTAACTGTGACACGTGTTTCGCCTCTTTCAGACTTACTATCGTAAATTTTGCTTAAGTAATGAAGCAAGATTGATTCTAAAGTTGTTAAATTATGAAATTACAAAATGGAGTTTGGTTTTTTTTTCTTTTAAGGAAAGCAAAGAGGGGGATGATTGAATCGAAATAAAGCAAACAAATATAATAATACTACTAATGATGTTAAACATTACAAACTATTAAGCTAATGAGCTGCAGTCCATCAGATTGGTTTGTGATTACTCTATCTACGTCTCTGAAAGAGGCTAAACACGTGTCACAGTTAGTTACACAATACGTAGAATAATCAAAGTTAATTTAAATTTTATATTAAAATGAACTTCCACAAAGTTACCGCAGAAACCATCGAAAGTAGTTTTGCACTAGACTACGAGTTTGATTTCCATACTTTCAGGTTGGGATTACAGTAGCATTTATGTTCGATGGTTGCTTTTTGAAAATTAATATTAAATAGTTGATGAATTTCTGTGTGAACGTGTTTTTCCAATCAAGAAAAGCTTAATTTACATTTAAAAAAAATATTGGTACATATAGTCTTTATATTTTACGTAATACTTTCATTTATTGAATATTGCGTTACCAGGCGCTCATAAGTACGAATGGATATCGATAGATAATAAAGAATAAGACATACGACAGTAATCAAACATCGTCGAAGGTATTTGAAAGGAATATGTCATTCGAAGACTCTCTCTAATAATATGCAAATCCACGTAATCTCAAGAACCGAAGTGACTCATCCGCTCAATAAAATGTTTTGCGCAGGCAATCGTCGAAGCATGTGACAAATTGGCACGATCTCTTTGTGGATTAAATATTTTGCAATGCAAATCTTTTCAATAAGCCCAAATATGCTCGCACCATCACGGATTCCAACGAAAATGTGTATTGCTATTGACATATTGAGTAAATTACTTAAGATGCAGACATTTTTTTATAAATAATATTTACTGAAGGTCACCTTGTCAGCTACACAACATGTCGTAGAAAATACCGTCTAACTAACTTGTGGTTTGACAAGCCAATTTTTTATTTAAGAAAAATATGAATCTTTGTAAAAAATGACAAACTTGTACTGCCGAGGTAAAGAAATTATAAAGAATATAAGATGTCCACAAAACTATTTCCATATTTATTTAATATACTCAGGAAGGGTTTCGCTCATTACAAACGTAAATAGTATTGGAATAATGTGTATTCTTATCAGTTGAAAATAGGCTTTACAAACATAACCGATTCTGATCATATTAAGTGCTATAAGTTATGTGAATAAAAAATGACTGAAGAAATGATGAATGAATTGTTTGTAAGAAACTAGTATTTGTTATAATTTAAGATTTCGACTGAAGGTGCTTGGTGGAATTTCAATATGAAATTTGAATCGTTCAAATTATGTACACTCCCACAGATTTTGTCACCAACGACCCGGGTATCGCCTCAAGTTCATCCGTGCACTTGAACGCCTGAAGATGCCGAAAGGCGAAACCCGGGTCGTTAGTGACAAAATCTGTGGGAGTGTACATAATTTGAACAATTTAAATTTAAACTAGTATTTGTTATAATTTAAGATTTCGACTGAAGATGCTAGGTGGAATTTCAATATTAAATTTGAATCGTTCAAATTATGTACATTCACACATATTATTTCACTTACGACCCGGGTTTCGCCTTTCGGCATCTTCAGGGGTTCAAGTGCACGGGTGAACTTGAACTTGAAGTTCATCCGTGCACTTGAACGCTTGAAGACAGTGACAAAATCCGTGTGAATGTACATAATATGAACGATTCAAATTTATAATTTGTTATTTTTAAGTGGAACTTTTTATTTAAAAATTGTGTTAAAAAGAAGTTGAGTTTAGTCACCGTCGAACTATTCAACTGAGAATAAAGTAAAATAAATATAAGACTTGACGTCAAAAAGCGAACGTGGTCAAGAAATTGAATGTTTCTGTAAAGTCAGGAATTGATCTACCCGTCGCATTGTTATGACTCGGCTTAAGAATAAAGATATCAATATAACATTATTATTGATGGTTCAAGCAGAAATGAATCTAGGGTTAAACAGAACATTGAATGAAGATGGGAACTTTGCTTCAAATACATGAGTTATACGGCGATTTATAATAAATGACAGCCGGGTAATCAGTCAAAATAACAGATTATCCAAACATCCGCATTTGAAAAGCAAATGAATAGTTTATAAAAATAGTCCAACGTGTCGTGGAAGACGTAAACGAAAAAAAATATTAGATTAAAAAAATCCATTTTCGATCAACTACTCACAAAACCAGTTTAGTTGCGCCTCGGATAAATGTTGCGCTAGTGCTTGCAGGTGTCGGCAACCGGAATAGAATATATGCAATGATCTACGTCTAAATATAAAGCAAAACTTCAATATTTGAAATAACGTATATTCCAATTACCACCCTACTAAAATAACATAATAAAATGTATGGAATTTTAATTCATATGTTAATCAACCTGTGCCTAATTAAATTTGTATTAATATAATAGAATTGCAACAGTGATCATTTTTTTTCTTTTTGGATACATATACGTACATTAAATGAAAATATTTTTTAGTCCTTTTATTTCGTGTTGACATTTAATATATTGTATCAATATTCAGCAGATTTACCGACTGTGAAGTTTCTGCTATTTATTTTAAGATTTTTTTTTTCATCCATGTCCGCTCCCAATGTGGAGCGTATGGCCTCCTAATGGAGGTATCTCAACATAAGCTCTTTTTTCTACAAGAACTGTCTGTTACTCAGTCGCTCAACCTCACTTTTTTCAAAGTGAGTAGTAGGGACAGAAAGATAAGGCTAGGACCGGACTAGTGGTTGGCTAATCGCTATTGCTACACCCAGTTATTTAAGGATCAGAAGGATGGGGGGAGACGAAATGATGTGAATTGGCATCACAAACACCCAATTTAAATTATCACAACTTCGAATTGAATAATTCTCAAATTCACTCTGATCTGACCGGGAATCGAACCCAGACTTGAGTGATCGGTAGAGGAATACTTATAATATGAGAACGATTCTAATGTTTGGTTCACAATTTCATTGGTTTTACATGCAAATGGATTTTTTAAAAATCAATTGAAAATGGTTTGCAGCCCCTGAATTAGTGCTGCCACACCGCGTAAATAATCATGTAAATCAATATAGGCAGGCACCTGTAAATAAAGTTCAACGTTAAAATCCATTCGATAATATTGCCATAAATATCAATTACCAGTGGACGCGGGCTTTTGTATAGGAAACGTAACACTCTTTTGCGGTCGGTCGTTGGTACCGTTGAAATATAAAAACGTATGTATGGAGCATGACTAAACTCCAATTTTTACTATTATTTCCACCATTGAAAGTATATGCTTGTACATCTACGAGAATAATGAAAAAAAAAACAATATTTTTTGACTTGTTCTGATCATTTTTAGTGGTTTTTAGGGTTATACAGTTATTCCAGTGGAATTTAAATATTGCTACAACGGTAAATTTGGCTAACTTTACAAATGCCTCATTTAAAAGAACGACTAACGTTAAAAACCAGTAACAAATTGCATGTAAATACTTATCTTTGGTACACCCTACACGAAGTAAGTTTTTATGAAAGATTATCAGTTGCGAGAAGAAAACATTAAAGATGAATTAAATATTGGACTGAAATCTGTCTATGATAGATAAACTACACAATTTCAAGAAAGCAGTTTTTTCCTATGGCAGTTTACAGCTTTTTCATAAATGGTACGTTGAAAAAACACTGTTTTTTTTTCAACGATTTGTTATGATAATACATGAGGTGTTTCTGCAATATTACTGAATGGAGCGGTATCTTAATTTGGCCAGAATCGACATAGTGTAGTTTACCTGTCACACACAGAAATGAAATCTGTGTTCTAAATCTAAAAAATGATGTATTTCATGGCGTCAACAATTGTATATCCTGATAAAAAAATAATTTACCATTGGACAACGTCAATCGTGACGAACATGGGGATTAACTATTATTTTGCTTAACTTGATCAAATGCAAGATGTTAAAAGAAAGCTAGTTTAATTGCGTTAACAAAAAATAACTATTGATATCGATTTTAAAGAAACTACCAAGAATGACATGCAAAAATATTGTGGTTTCAAGGAAAATATATCGGACATCCAGGGGTGGGTAAGCGGAGGCTCGAAGGTGCTCGTGAATACATACATACCTCTTGTCAATTTTGACTCCGTTTTCAGGTCATTGTGTAATATAATGTATACAAGTGCATTTAAATAAAATTTAATAATGCACTGATGCACATTCGTGTTTCTGAAAACATATATCTATACAATATTGTTTAACGCTTAGTAAACGCTTGAAACATGGAATATCATCATATTAAGTATTAGTTAAGTTCAATAATCATTGTGTATAATTGCATTATAGTGACAAAAACGAACTTCTTGTTAACGTATTAATAGCCCATTACTGCAGACAGAAGTAACTTTAACGCGAATTTTAATTTGAATGATTGAATGATAATCGCATAATATATCATTAATAACTCCAGTACAAATAAGAAATCTTGTGTTTCAAATTAACGCAAAAACATTAAGATTTTATAATTTGAATTTATTGAGCCAGTGCGCACAGTTCGGTGTGGCAAATGAAAAAAAAAATAGCACATTTTCATTTATTCACATATTCTGAAACATTAAAAATCATACATTCATTTAAGCGGCTAATAAAATGAGACATATCTGGCTTATAAATTGCAAAATTATACAATTTTTACTGCAATATGAATACGAACGGCGAGGTGAAATAATGGGGTTTACTTGTCAAATGAGTGAAAAATGACTCGGGTACATTTATTTTATTAACGTTGTCAAGTTTCCTCTGTAACAATTCGGTTAGCGCACATGGCTTTTAATGTCGATTTTGAACAGTGGCGTAACGATTTTCAAATTTAAATGAAGACATATATTATTGAAATTAGGTGAGGATATACCTTGCATTGTAAAAATGAGAACATAACATAGTAAGTATCTAAAACATCGAAATGAGATTCTTTAATAATTGTTCCTAATGTATTTCGGTAATGACATTTCAGTCGAACTACATGCATATAATTATAAAAAAAAATCATCCCCCTGCCCATATTTCCCCCAGCTAATTGAATGTCATTAAATCAAATCATAAGTAAAATTAATCCATGTCGCCATCAAGAGCTTTTAACTTAGTAATAAATTTACTTATTGTATTTAAAAGACACATTTATTTACCAAGCGTCAGTTCATGTTTATCAGTGAACTTGAACGCATGAAGATGCCGAAAGGCGAAACCCGCGTAGTGAGAAAACTGGTGTTTTAAACATTTAAACGATTCAAATTTAATATTTAAATTGCACATCCAGTCGATATTTTTAATCATGCGTACATATTATCAAATTCATTTCCCTCAAGCAGTACAAATTACCACAATTTAAAGGAAAAGCGTTGTCTGGTTCTAAGTTAAATTCAATCGTGCACTCCACTGGGTGTGCCCGCATTACTAATACCATAACCGAAAAGCTATGTCGTATTATTAGGCTAGGAATTCTATGCTATCCGTTGTACTGTATAAAATACCTGACAGGAATATAAAATTAAGTGCTTCATAGTTACTTATTCACGCTTCAAATTAACTTGACTTTGAAAAACGACAGCAATAAGAAATTACTTCATAAGTCGACGAAGAATTATTATTTGAATAAATTTCAAACTTTCTTATACGAGTCTGATATAATAAATAGTACACTGGACAACAAAATATACATACTTTAGTGATTATTATTAATGAAACGACTAATAATATTATAAAATTCATTTTTCTATATATTTTTTTTAAATCATTTCCGCTGCCAATGTGGAGAATATGACCTCCTAACAAAAGTTTTTTTTCTGAAACTGAAGTTAACTGAGAACTGATTGTTAATTAGTTGAAGAATGTAGGGATATGAAGGACAAGACTAATCACTCTCGCTACGAGCGTGTTATTTTTGAATTTGAATTTTTAGACATCACAAACATCAGTACCTTTTAAGATGAAATTGATGAATTGATCGAAAAAAAATTGTTCGTATCCGTCACGATACATTTCTATAAATAACAAAAAAAAATGTCGAAGATATTTTGGTTTGACACAATATTTCGGAAGATATATCATAGCATGTTATTGTACCATGGAAAAATAAATGGAACAAGGAAAATGTTTGTATAAAAATAATTAGTTTTTATTCAAAATGACTTCGCACTTGAATGCAAAACTGATTGGGGATTGATAAATGAAGAATAATTCCAGAAGTTCTCCAATATTTATTGCTCACATTATATTTTCATAATATCGACTGTGGAAAGGAAAAAGGACGTAATCAACACATATAAAATTTTACAGGAGGCGCAAAAAACGTGTTTTGATAATTTTGGGCCATATGCAAATTATGAATTATACACAACCTTGAAGTGCACGAAGACTTCTAAACTGGTGTTAAATTGACGTAATCTAATATTAATTAAAGAAATTGACTAGGAAAAACCTTTATTTCAGTCTTTTTTCTTGGTTTTAATATTTTACAATGTCATTTTATTCAAACTTAAAAGCTAAATTTAGATACTTATTCGGCATTTGCAGCTTGCATACTTTTGATAGAACGTGTATCAAGTTTGATACATTGTGATTATAAAAAAAAAAAACCGTGGGTTACGTCCTTTTTGCTTTCCACAGTCGATATGTATAATGAGGTTACAGTCAAAATTTGTCAACGAAATTAAGTGTTTTTTTATTGTTGTTTCTATCATATTAGTAGCAGTATTATCGAATGATGTTTATCAGGTTGTCATAAAAGACGAGAGGGTAAATAAAACCTGGTGTAAGTGGGTAGCATGGTTGATGCGTGTACCCGTCGCAAAAAGGCAACATGATTTTTCGTCGAAACGGGTCTAGGCTATCAGGCTAGCATACAGAAGAGTAGCAGACGCCCCCGGTAAGTGTTCATATCAATAAATAACTGTACAGATAATAGGCCGCTTTGCATATAAAGTTATTTATTTCCATCTTCATTAGCGCAGTAGATAACGAAGACACGAACCACTCTGCAGTTCGGTCACTTAAATGAATGCCTCCCTCTCGCTCAGTTGTATGAACAGTGCAATGAATTTAGTATGCCGACAAGACCAGTGAAAAGAGACAAGAGTTTGTATTGGTTTTTTAACTAACTACAAAATGATGAGGGTCGTTTAAAAAGTCTTTAATTGTAAATAATGGGACACAATTTTTGTAATAATGGATCCTATCTATACATTTCTTAAACGAGGCTTTCTGTGCGTAATAACTTGATTATGTGAACATATATAAATAATTTAATCTTTGTTAGGCAAACAATCATACAAATTCTGCAAAGTCGCTGAAGTAGTAATAGTTCTTATGTAATCACCATTTCCTTTTAATTTTAATTACGTTTTCCGTCCAATTTGTGCAAGTTTACTAATTGAGTGCTTTTTGTTAGAATAAATATTTCATGCTCCGTTTTCAAAGAGCATAGGAGAAGTATTAACTCAAAACTTTTATATTATTTTTTTATATTAAATGAACTTCCACCAAGTTACCGCCGAAACCATCGAAAGTAAGTATTTACTCGGCGCACATAATAAAACGAGTGTAGATACTAGACTACTTAACTATTAAACCCATTGAAAAGTCACCTTCATAGCTCCTACCCACCCTATCCTATGAAAGGGGCGTAATGAGAGCGATTAGATAAGCACTAGTCCTGTCCTAGCCCTTTCCTTCTATTCCTACTCTCTTTGGAAAAAAGAGAGGTTGAGCAACTGAGTAACAAGCAGTTCTCGTAGAAACACTTCTGTTGAGAGTAACCCCATTAGGAGTTCATATGCTCCACATAGGGAGCGGACATGGTAAAAAATGGGCCTTTGTCGCTCGTTTTTGACGACTTCGACTCCGACTCCAACTCTGACTTCACAGCCCTGATTGTAACTTTAAATAAAATAAAATTAATAATCTTTGGTTAGATTACGCTCGAAATGCTCCTCAAAACGGGAGCCTTTAAAAATATCAACCTTAAAGCTCTCAGATATGTTTCTGCTTTATTATTTTAATTCTGTTCTCCAGTGCGTTAAGGGCTAATGTAGGTAATTAGTCAAAGAAGGAAGATACAGGGAGATAGGAATAAAGGCGAATGTCTCAATACACTGGTTGGGTAATGCGAGGCAGTTTTTATAATTGTGCCCTTAATGGAATCACTTAATCACGCCAGCGGGCAGATCCGCATTTTCATTTGGCTTTCACGCAAACTAAGCCGCCTGGCACTGGAGTGGAGTCATTAGGGGGCGTTAAAACAATGTCAAATCAAGTCAGTAGTCAAAGTGAATTTATTTGTCATATTACAAAGTGACATTGTAGATTTCAGTTATATACATTCAGGCAAGAAGCCTAATGCAATGCGAGATATGTTGAGCTTATTTATTGTGTGACTTTAACCAAAATGTCATAATAAAAGAAACGAAAAATATTGGAAAAAATCACAAATAAACTGTCTGATAAATAAACTGAGGGAAGCGAAACTCACGTTAAAATTAGTGATATATAGATAATAAATCTAATTCACGATTTAGGGGCTCAAAAGACCAACAGCCCACTCCATTTAAATTATGCATAAAATTAAAGATGCTTATTTTTAATTTTTTCAAATTGGAATATTTGGAAAAGTCTGTTAAGCTTAATCATACATATATGAACAAAGTTACGAATGTCATTTATTAACAAGATAAAAATGGTCCAAAGGGAAAATGGGCTTGTATAACAAATACGTGCTCTGAGTAAAATGTTAACTGAAGTTATTTTTCTCCTCATGAAATGGTTATCAGAGAATCCAAAAATCGGAGAAATAAAAGAAAGTGAAAAATGGTAGATTAGACCTATTGTTCTTTGGGCCTTTCAATTATGATCCGAATATTTGATGGATTCGATGATTGTGAGTACAGCTACAGGAAAAATATGTTAGTTGAAGATTTTCCTACATCATTTCTTAAAAAAATAGAGGACGAAAGACTGAAATAATGAAGATTTAAATTGCTCTTATTTTGTGCCAATAGTCATGTTTCGATAATGAGCTCCTAATTGATTAATACTATAGGAGTTTCTCATCTCACCGGTCCAGAATGAAAAACGTTTATATTATAATTCATTACGAAATATAATATCAACGACACTCGTGAATTACGTATGCATAAATTATTAAAATGTTACAATAAAATTACATTGATTTTGTTATATGGCATAATATATTCTCGATTCGTTACTGCCAGTTGGGGACAGGCGTTGAAAAATTGTGAGTACCAGGTAAGCCAATTTATCGGATGTAGGAACGAAAACAATGGCTTGTAAAAGTTACCTATTTAATAGGATAAATGTTTGTCCATTTTTTATATGGCAGGATGCCCGTTAAAATTTGTGTCTTTGATTGTAGGTTCGATGTAAAATCGCTCAGCTAGAATTTCTAATGGCCTTACAAGAACAAAG
Organism: Himalopsyche anomala; assembly: GCA_031772345.1. Classification (NCBI taxonomy): domain Eukaryota; kingdom Metazoa; phylum Arthropoda; class Insecta; order Trichoptera; family Rhyacophilidae; genus Himalopsyche; species Himalopsyche anomala. Next base: position 1,281,191 of record CM062837.1, on the reverse strand, counting down.
GCACTTAAGTAATGTACATAAAAGATCTAACGTACTTAGATTTTACATGTCGCGCAAAATGTATTGAAAGTTTTGGTAATAGTTAAAAATGACTGCATAGCAAATTTGTTTAATACAATAAGATTCCTAGTCAATCAACATCATATTAATGCATTTCAGTTGGGCGTTGAAAAAAAACAAAAACACTATAAATCGACAACAGAACAAGAAAAAATAGATACAATATTATTACTGTCATCGATATTAGTGACCTAGTGAGAGGGTTGAGTAGTTCTCGTTCCTTAGAAACTCTATAATTTACTATTACTAATTGGAAACAGGAACACGTGTATAAAGCCGGAAGGCGTACAGGATTATGAAGGCTACAAAAGATTAAAAAAAAAAAGATCTGAAATCAAGGAAGTCGAGGAAAATCTAATATATTATGTTGTCAAAAAATAAAGGGTGAAGGAAAATTTAAATCGATTTTGATTCTTATCAATTTAATAAGTTAAATTTTAGTAACCAACATCAGTTGTTTTGATTGAAAAGTTTATGTTGAAAACGGAAATTTCGACAGGTTTCAAATTAAAAGAACATTTGTCCCTGAAGAGGTGAAGTGAGCCAAGTATTAAATTGTAAAACCTTTCTATTGGACTTTAAAGTACAATCACAATTTTACTTTGATGGATTACGTTTTGTTGGTTCGCATATCATTATTGCAGGGATAAAACTATTCCAATGAGTATTTATTTACCAGGGCTGTGTAGGCGGAGCCGTGAAAAATGAGCGGCTCGATTTTTTTTTGAAAAATATATTTAATGATGTGTATTCAAACAAAATAGACCGAAGTGTTGACATTTCATGCTTGGCTGACCAAACATTTCATCTGATGGTATGCATAAATATAAGTTAAAATAAAATAATTGAAAAATTTCCTCGGAGTCGGAGTTGTCTTTTTTTACACGACTTTACAGCCCTGGTATTTACTGAGCACACTTCACTTTTACAATATATTAAATATTAAAACATGTATAATATAGCAACGTAACTAAGTAACTATTTTTGTCTAAAATACCACCTGGCTCACTACACCTATCATGGGTTCATATATTCTATTATTTATACATATTATAATACATAGTAGTCGAGAGTATTCTGATATAATATGAGACATGTATTTATTATTTTCATATAAAATAACGTGTAGCCTATATGATACAATTATTTTCTTTTATGCTGCTATTAATCTGGTCTCATGTACAGTAAAAAAATAATTAAAGAATGCAAAGAATTTGTGGTGTACTTTTGAATGTATTTTGAAAATAATTAACGAAATGCTACCAAATGTGTTTCCATTAGGTCGCATAATTATGACATGAGTTTTTTTTAAACTCACGTAACATGTAATCACTCGCAAAGAGTTCATTGCTATAAAGCAGTTATAGCCAACCAACGGTAATATTAGGCGAATATTTTTTTATTAACAATCATCGAACGTAAGAATGTATTTTTTTTATTTCTGTGAAAAATATCCATGAGCTGTTTTAAAAAGCTTAGCAAGTTACTTAACCGTTTGAATACCGAGCACATAAATCATTAATATAATATGTCCCAGAGATACTGCGTGTTTTTGAGAAGAATAATTTTGTCTAATCTATACTCGAATTCGATATTTTAAAAACCTATATTGACTCAGTATAGAGATGCCACTACACATATTCATCAACATATTGCTTATATTCCATTAGAATACCAAGTACTTGATTTTTTAAATGTCTTGGACATCTGTGTTCGCTTGCATATGTTCCGGACACATGTGTCCGCTTGGTATTCAAGTGGTTAAACAAATAGTCTTTATAGGTCTTTGAAATTAAATGTGATTACGGTTTAAATGTTTCATCATAAGAATGCCTACTGAATTTAAATTGTGAGTAATTTCAAAAAATATATTTATTTATTTTTGATCGCTGGAAAATTTATAATAATTTTAGAAGGCATTATTTTCAAAAATTCCACAATACAATAATTCCATATTTATTTTATATTATCAAGACCGGTTTCGCTTACAACGAGCATTACTAACCGACAAGAAAATATTTCAATACAGTGCTATTTATACAGAACTATTTATATTTTTTTTATCCATGTCTGCTCCTAATGTGCAGCATATGGCGGCTAATGTGCAGCATATGGTATTTCAACAGAAGTTTGTTACTCAGTCGCTCAACCTTACTTTTTTCAAAGTGAGCAATAGGGAAAGAAGGATAAGGCTAGAACAGGACTAGTGGTTGACAAATCTCTATCGCTACACCCAGTAACTAAAGGATCAGAAGGATATGAGGAGTGGACATAATGTGAATTGACATCACAAACACCCTTCGATCACAACTTTGAATTGAATAATTCTCAAATTCACTATGATCTTACATCTGGGAATCGAACCCAGACCTGCGTGATCGGTAGAGCAAGCTTTAACCAACTGGGCCACAGCAAGCAACAACTACAACATATATAACTTAACAGTAATAATATAATTTAGTTTTTCATTTGAATAAAACATATACGATAAACGTTAAAGTTAAACTTTGATACGACACATGAACAAAGAAACTTTCAACGATCTAATATTGTTGAACATATTTTCCCATCTTAAACAATTTCAAGTGAGACTCGAACGCCAGACTGTGCACATCGCTGCTTTAGTAAATATGACGAACGAAGTGCTCGCAAAGTTGCCATACAGGTCCGCGCATCGAGCGTGTATGCAAATGGGTTCCGTAAAATTTTCTCCGATATGGAATAATAAATCAATAATTATTAAATCATCTTGCCTCTATAATCAAAACAGTTTAACTCCGGTACACTAATTATACTTTTTTATATCAGTATCGAATATTTACGAACACACTGCTTCTGATTTATTGCACACAGCAGTTCGTGATTTAAGAAACCTACCACAATTTCGATGGAAAGCATTTAAAAACACATCTGGCGCGTTTTACGATACCATTTTATTGACTGGCAAGACTATATACTAATAGTTTTATCTAGGATTTTTCAATGTTAAAAACAAATTTGTATTATATCTTCTTTTAGAAATTATTGATTATTTCTTTTAAATCCATGCCTGCTCACAATGTCATGAAGGTATCTCAACCAGGGCTGTGGAGTCGTGTAAGAAAAAGACGAAGACGACTCCAAAGAAAAAATTCAATCATTTAATTTTAATTTATATGTATTCATCAGATCATCTTTGGTCATGCAATGTCAACACAATGGACTATTGTGGTTTGAATACACATCATTTAACTTTTTTTAATGTGTCTGAGTCGTATGATTTTTCCGACTCAGGACAAACCCCACGACTCCATGACTCCCGATTCCGACTCCGCATCACTGATCTCAACTACTAACTACTCAGTTACTCAACCTCTCTTTTTTCAAAGAGAGAAAGGGATAGAAAAGATAGAGCTAGGATAAGACTTTTTGTGAAACCGATCGCTTTCGTTAAGCCTTGTTATTTTGGGATTTGAAAGGTGAGGGAATTTTTAGATTTAAAAAACACCTATAATACCTTCTACTATAAATCGACAAATCGATTTAAAAAATGTTGTACCGGGATTTGAACCCGTGAAAACCGTCACGTAAGGCCAACAACGTTGGCCACTGCACTACGGACCCGACAATAATATAATAATACTTTAACTGACGTTTGGTAAATTGTTGGATCGTGTATATGTAGTATTATCACTTAGTTGAAAGCTATTGATAGCGATCTGGATCAATTGAAAAAATCTGAGTCTTTGAAATTACATGTCGCCTGCTGTGGCCCAGTTGGTTAGAGCTTGCTCTACCGATCACACAGGTCTGCGTTCGATTCCCGGTACAATCACAATGAATTTGAGAATCATTCAATTCAAAGTTGTGATCGAAGACTGGATGTTTGTGATGTCAATTCACATTATTTCCTTTCCTCCCATCCTTTTGATCCTTTAATAACAGGGTGTAGCAACAGTGATAAGCCAACCACTAATCTTGTTCTAGCCTTATCCTTCTTACCATACTACTCACTTTGAAAAAAGTGAGGTTGAGCGACTGAATAACAAACAGCTCTCGTAGAAAAACTTCTGTTGAGATACCTCCATTAGGCCATATGCTCCACATTAGGACCGAACATGGATATTAAAAAAAATCGTTTAAAAAACAATTTTAAAAAATCATTACGTAGGAATGAACAATGATTGAAAATGTTGGTTATTATTAAATTTCGTCGAATTCAAAGATCTTAATTTGTATATTAATTTTATGAAAATATTTAAGTTCCAATATTTTTTTCGAATCTTTTTCAGGTTATCACAGGCTAGCATAAAATGTAAAAGTAATAAAAACATAATGACAGTCAATTCGGCTAATGTACTTACACTAAGTAAGTGCTTATTCTTGAGAAAAAACAAAATAAATATTCATGCCGGATATGGCATTGCATATTAATTCGCGGCTCTTCGCAAATAAATAATAATATATTACGTAGTCAAACCAAAGCAAACATTCGTAGAATAATTGTCCGTTTAGAATACCGAGCAAAAAATCTTCACTCTTCAATTACCATCAGACTAAGAGCCTAGCGCGAACCGATACAAATCAATCTCAATTCGCAAGTCGTGACTTAGTGTAAGGATTTGATGTACAGAATTCGAAGCGTAATTAACCTAAATAAATATATATGAATATACACATCAAGCTTAGTTTGACGTCCGTGTCAAATGGATACAAATGGCATAGCACAGGAAGATTTATTGAGTTGCAAGATATCAAAATACGGACTCACTCGATCTAAGTGTTGCAGACGTCAAGCGGACGATTGAATTGAGGTATAATAAGAAAATATATATCTCTTCATTGTTATGGACCCCTTGGAGAAATTCTGCACAACATTAAATGGACCCGTCAGAAGTGAAGTGAACCAAGTGGTATTTTAGAAAAAAAATGTTAGATACGTTGTTACATTCTACACATATTAATTATTAATTTCTTTATTTTCTTTATTTTATTAATTAATTATTAATTTATTAATTAATAATTAAGTATCGTAAAAGTAACGTGGCTCATTAAAATAAAAATATGAAACTCACCAAAACACAAGATTGTAGTTAAAATCCAAGAAAAAAGTTTTACCATTTTACTAGTTGGCTCACTTCATCTCTAGAGGGCCCAAATATATCAGAACTATAGTAAATCAATTAAATAAGAAACATACATATTGTCACAATAATAGGGTAGAAAATAGAAACGTATATAGTTCTACAGTTTTTATATTTATTAGTTGATTAGCTATTTCGGCTTTCGCCATCGTCAGAACTATTCTAGTTCTATACTATACTAGTTCTGACGATGGCGAAAGCCGAAATATCTATCACCTAATAAATATAAAAACTGTACAACTAAATACTTTGCTATTTTTACATTTACTTGGTAGAGTTCTACCAAGTAAATGCCAAGTCAATTCACATGTCACCTTTCTGGGACGCGATGGTAAGTAACAAAACTGACAAAACTTCTTTTATATAAATTCTTTGTCTGGAATAATTAAATTTTGAATTGTTTGACTTTTATACTTTTCCATGAGTTTTGTCGCTAACGACCCAGGTTTCACCTTTCGGCATCTTCAGGCACTTCAAGTGCAAGAATGTACTTGAACTGACGCGTAGTGAACAGTTTGTATCGTTTGTATACAAAAAAAAATAAGTGTAAATTATCAATCTGTTACTTACCAACTTTTTCGAGAATAATGACGACATGCATTATAACAAAATAAAAACAGAATATGTTTTATGTTAAATACGAATATAAATGAATTGTTTATGACACAAAAAGAAGCGCATCATATTACGTAAATAATAGATTGTCAGATTAATGGCAACATATATCACGAATAATGACACGACTAGAAGAAACCGGTATGTGATTCGTCAAGCAAAAAAAACTTAGATATATGCGTTATTGCTCTCGTTAGTTTGCGCCGTGAGGTAACTTACTCCACTGGTAACACTTTGGTAGCTCCAGCAATCACTTAATGACCACCTGAATACTTATGCCAGCCTGATACCCATCCGCCTACGGGAGTAAATAAGTATTAGGACATCAGGATTGATGCGGGGATTCCTTATTAAACAGAGATCGTAGATATGACTTTATTACACTCATTTGTGTAGACATTTATTTGGCGTTGAAGAATCGTTTTTAACTTACGGTTTAAATGTATCGCTAGCCATGGATGGCAGTCTTATCAAGGGAAATAATTATACTATTTTCAGACATCTTTAAATTGATTGAAAGAGAGAAAAGTAAATCATACCAGGAATACAGAAATCCTAATGGGTTGTATACTTTTGTGCAAATGTATGAATATAATATAAGCAAGTTGGAAAGCATCAGGTTGAGTGTTATCTTAACGCATTGCTGCTTTCCTGTGAGCCATTTATTACAGAGTCACTACAGCTCCTTCCTAAGAAAACACTGCACTATATATATTATAGATGTAGATTTAGCTAGTAAATGAAATGAATATATACGGTAGAGCATAGAAGCTCGCCAATTCTCATATGTTTAGTCAGTCAGAGTGGCAGAAATAGAACGAGATATATAAATTCACCCATAGATTCATTTAAGATAAATATGTGATTTTTCCTGTTGCGTTTTCCAGCTGTAGAGAAAATTGAATTGATTTTCTCTATGATTTTACTTATCTGTTGAGATTTAACAATATATCAACAGTCAACTCTTTTTTACACGATTTTTAAATAACACGGTCCACTAAAAAGAACAAATACTATATTTTTACACGAATTTATTTATCCTAAAACCGATTTCCTAATAACAATAAATTTAAGAAAGTAATACTATCAGTCAAAAGGCTTCATTAGATTTTAACGCATTAGACTGTCTATACATTTCCAGCGATGAAATCGATTTATGTCCAGTCCCTCATAAAATATGTCCCTGTATAATCAAGTAGCGCTCAATTAAAATACATATTATGAATAATATTTTGTTTAATTTAATTATTGGGTCGTCTTATGACCATATTTTCCAATATATTTTTTTCAAACAACGCGGTTTTAAAATTCAGGGAACCAATCTTCCTATAAATTCTATCTCTTTTCAACGTGTTTTTTTATACATGGTTGTTTATAGAACGTGACTACTTACCATGCAAAAAGAAGAGTTTAATCTATACTTAAAAAAAATACTTTCCAAAGCACTCCATTAAAAACAAGTTAATATTGTTGAATCAAGAGATAACTTAAAATTAAACTGATTTTTCGCAGAGCGCAAACATTTTTACAAACACGTACAAAATGTATTTCTTCCCCTGTATAATTATGGATGTGTCTATTGGTGGAGTGATTATTTTGAACATTCCCTATCAGGATGACTTCGAACAAGCCTGCAAGAAAACAATTTTATCAGGCACTTGTTTACTTTGCTATCTTCCTGAAGTTTTTGACCGAGAACAATTTACAATAAATATGTTAAACTTATAAATTAATCTGGACATTTAATGATTGGAAATCAGTTAAATCTGTGCATTGCGCTCAGTGAGTAAAATTACTTTTTATTCCTGAAATTACTTCGTAGTTTATTCTATATTAAGAGCAGTTTATATGCATGTTTCTGGCTTAATACACGCTCGTATAAAGCTATGTGCTTTTTGTTAGCTAATGTTTTCCGCAAGGATTTAGCATACATTTTCACGAGGCGTTATACGACGCCGGTAATAAAAAAATACAACGCATTACGCGGGTTATTGGTTTTGGCAGATATGAGGTTTTTCGATAACTTTTCGGCAAGTAATAACATATACATATAAATGGTGTAAATAAAGTAAATAAACATTTTCTAATAATAATAATATTTGTGGGACCGAAATCCGTATCGATCTAAAATACACTCAACATTTTTTTACACGGTAGAGACACAGTAAATTCGTTTACAAAAAACCGTGTAAAAGAGTGATTGAATAAATCAATAATTTGAAGATTGCTTCCATGAATTTAAAAAACCGTGTTGTTTGTAAAATAGCATCGTTCTGGTATAGAAAATCCTGTAAAAAGACTTGTTAGGTAAACTAGGCAAAATGTTTTGATTGGGTTTATAATTGACATTATTTGCCTCTTCTATTTATTTATGATTTTTTAATTGTATATAATTGACATCATTTGCCACTTATTGATGATTTTTTAATTGTATGTTATAGGTATAAGCATTTTAATTTTGTGTAATTATAATGTAATTTGTAAATCCTTTTCATTGTTAGTAGTTGCTTACACCTTTTATTTCAATTTAACTTGTATAGATAGCACTGTTTATGTATTTTTCTTATCAGTTGATAATGCTCGCGATGAGCGAAACCGGTCCTGATCAAATAAATTGTATGTGGAAAAGTACTAAAAATCTTTTATTATTTTTATTATAATGCCATTCCACCAAGTATTGACAGTGAACACCTTAAAAGTGATAGGCTAAATGTATTTTCATAAGTATAATAATACTATTAGTCGCTTTCATCGCTAGAAATAATTGACACGTATAATGTGTAAGGATCTAACAAAGCCTTTTGTTTGTTATATCTGTCTTGTGTTGTTCAATTTCATGTTATCAGTTGGTGTGTTTTTTGTCGCGTAAGAACAAAAAAAAAACTATAAAAATAAAGAATTTGTTATTTTTAGTGAACCGCACTATTTTTAAATCGTGTAAAAAATAGATGAATTTATTTGGATAGATGAATTGCAATGTCTTCTTAATCGTTTGAAAAATGATTTAGAAAATCAGCTCTGTATAAATCTCAGATTGACTAACGATTAAGATTCATTTATCAAAAAATGTATTATAATATTTCGCAGAGACTTCAGATTTCAGAAATCTTTCTTCGTTCCAGTAAGAAACACTGAGTATATAAATGAATCATATCCTTTTTTTGTAAACCGCAGGAGTTATTTCAAGGGTTTTGTTAAAAAAACAGAGCGTTTTGTCCTGAAGGGTCGTAATGATGTCAAAGGAGAGGTTATCGTCGCCCTAAGGGAGGGTAACTCACTAAGAGCCCTTTCCTAAAGTGTTTGTGTTCTTGGTGCGATAAACAAATCTACGAGATCGAATTCGGCTGATATTATGGTAGAAGATGCGAACGAAGTTTATGACAATGACGTTACCGACCAAAGAGAGTTTGTTTTGGTGTAATAAATAAACTATGATATCTTTTGTAAACGGATAATTTACCCATAATTAAAGTTGGTGTCTTCTATAACCTATAAATACAATAGATAATGATATTTATATTATGTAATTTCATCAAAACATTATAGTTGATTAACTTTTAACGTTCGTTGTAACGAGTGGTGTAGTGGGGACAGGTCGGCGACCTGAAAATGATCCAACGCCGCCCTGCCACTTTTTTGACTTGTAATAATTTTCAAATACATACATATATTCAAAATACTGGTCATAAAATTTAAAAGGACTTTTTTTAAATTTTGTACAAGAAGTTTCAAAAAAAAATAAAAGTTGAGCGTTTTTTTATTAATTGTTAAAACTTGTGGTTTTTTAATTTCGGACGGATATAAAAAAGGGGAAGAAATCAATGACCGACCTGGTACCTATTTATTAGCACTACACCACTGGTTGTAACAAGAGTGGTATCTCCGAGAGCAGCCTACTGAAAACGGTTATACAATCGAGAATAAAATCAGCAAAGTTTTTGCACATATATGTTTTACATCCTAATGCAATGATTTCCAACCTTTATGTTACTCCGCCTCCCTTTGAAGAAAAAAATATCTTCGCGCCTCCCAATCTTTTATTTTATATAAGTAATACAGCCACGTTTTTAAGAGTAAATAAATAGTTTGGACTCTTCACGCCCCCCAGGTTGGAAATCGCTGTCCTAATGCATTACATTATATGGTCTCGTAAGGAAGGAAATTTTACTTCTAGAACTGTTTGTCATTCAGTGGCTCTATCACTTTTTTTTCGAATACAATAGTAGGGAAAGAAAGGGTAGGGTTAAGACACGGCTAGTAATTATCTATTCGCTCTCGCTACGCCTTGTTATTTTACAATTGAAAATGTATTTTTAGACATCACAAACATCAATGCTTTCAAATTGAAAAAATGCTGTTTGTATTAGGATTCGAGCCAACACTGCGTTATGGACCCAACACTTATATGTGATTAATAATTACTAAACAACACATGTGTCTCGTTGAAAAAATGAATTCCCGTGAGAAAAAATAAGTCAAAAACCTTTCAAGTATAAACGGTTTCAATAACATTTTTTTATGTAACAACCACTTGAAACAATGTGAAAGGGTTAACACGGATTTTAAACGCACTAAAATATATACTTGATTAATTTTTCAACACTAAGTCAAAATATCGACGTATGTCATCATTGCACTTGATTTAATTTTAAAACCAACACCGTGATATTGAATGTGGATTCAAGAGAGTAAAAGCTGTAAATGTACTCCACTTGAAATAATCCTGCGGCCATTAAAGGCTACATTAAAAAAATCATGTCTGCTCTTCTTGTATAGTTTGGAGAGTCATAAAGTCATCATAGGGTAATAAACAAAACCGAGCTTTTTAGTGGCCGGCTAAAACAAACCGCCTAACACAACATGTGCGCCTGATACCCCTTCATAAACACTTAACGAATAAAACAATATATGATACGTTTTTTCTCGATTTTTAAAATGTTTATAACAATGAATAGTCGTTGGATAAAAAAGAAAAACACATTTTTAATAAACAAGAAATAGTCGTCTGTTTTTGCTAGTAGACAGTGGTCTCGATTTCTGAGATTTTACTAAATACATAATCGTATAACACGCACGCAGAAAGAGATGTTGCACGATCAAAGTTTCTTTGATCACTGATATAAATTTTAACATTTGTAAAACATCAGGCAACATTAGATAACTGCAACCACATGGAAATCATTACTGCAAATTTTATTGCTACTAAAGTGAACAAACATCAAAGTAATATAAATTTAAATCTAATATTTTTGTTATTATACGAATCGAATCAAACGTTCGTAAAAATTGCGATGTTAATTCTGATAATGCTACTCAAAGAGGCGAAACACGTGCCATAATCAGTGGCGGATTATGGACATGGGAGGCCCCAGGCGCAATCAATTTTGGAGGCCCTATTTTTCGTCAGGAAATTTCAAGTAAAATAGTAAAAAATATACAAAAATCGGAACAAAAATTATGGGGGTTATATTAAATAAGCTATTTTTGAGGCCCCTAAGGCCCTGAGCGCGCGCGCGCGCGATTTGTGTATAGGATAATCCGCCACTGGTCCTAATACAAAGGAAATCAAATTACATTTTATATTAAAAATGAACTTCTACAAAGTTACCGCCAAATCTACCGAAAATATCAGTGTACTTTAGAGTAGTCACTAAAAATAAATTGTATTCATAATTCTGATTTATTTGACAATGTAAATTATAATTATGTAAATTATTTTCATATGTTTACCTCCAATTGTTTGTTACACCCTCAATAAATTTAATTTGTTCAGTATAAATAGCACTGTATGTACCTATGCATATTTTTATCAGTTGAAAATGCTATTCGTGAACGAAACCGGTCCTTATCATATTAAAAAAATGGAATTAGACAATAAGAGAGTTATTTTTTTAATATGATGCCTTTCCACCAAATGTTTAAAGTGAACACATTAAAAGTGAAAAAGTGCCCATGGCATAACTTACTTAAATAACAATATATTGAATAATTTTCTTCACATATTTTTTGTTGATCCTTAAATATAAATAGCCGATCATCAGTAATATAAAAAAAACTATTAGCTATTATTAAAGGGTTCCAAATGCAGCAGTTGGTACCCGCTAGCTGCGCTGCTCCCCTGTTATTTATGAGACTGTTGGTATTTTTTAGGCATTAACAAATTGATTAAAACTAAAAACAATCGTAAACATTGTTTTAATGCCGGATGAAATGATATTATTGTTTATGGCCGCAATAAAACAGCTGAGTAAAATTGTAATGGATGAGGCAATTATGATTAAAAAATTATATTAAAGTATAAACCATATGGGCTGTTAATGGTTTCTTAGTATCCCGGTGGGCATGTTTGCTTTTATAACTTTACGAAAACAATTTACCTGTAACTTTATTGCCAGAAAGAAAACAATGAAACGAAATTGTTAACACAGCAATTTTACCAGGTATTTATTTCACCATCAGCATTAAATTCTTTACAACAGTGGTAGTGTGGTGGTAAGAACTTTACCTTAGCAATCAAGTGTTTGAGTTCCCGGCAAGGTTCATACCAAATTTAGAAGTTGTCAATTTAATTTTGAAATCCTGGACACGTGCATTTGTGAAGTTTTTTTCTCTTTTAGTTCAAAAATAATATATCATTCGGTTTGATCTCTTGAGATTCGAAAATTAGGAACTCCACAAGTTATTTTTGATTTTCTTATTGACACGTTCAGAAAACAGATAAAATATGCCTGATAAGCAACATTACTATAATATAGAAACTGTTGTGAGAAATAAGAAAATCTTAACAAATTTACCAACAACAGGTTTTCTTTCAAATGTTATTGTGTAAAAAATTTATCAAATATACAGGAATTTGGCAATTTGCAATTTTATTAATCAATCTTTCATACGATTCTTCAAATTAACAAAATTTAAAAAATGAACATATCAAAGCAACAGAAACTTGTAGGAGGTATCGTGAGTGTTCTTTTTACGTCGACGTTAGATACATTTTGATATTGAAAGCACTCGCCTATAAAATCGTGCATTCGCGAATAAGACAGCAACCCCAGAACAATATATAAATTGTTTGTTCCACGAATGCACATATTTTGTTACAAATCCCCGGTCGATGTTAGGTCACGACTAGTGCAAGAGGTGTCCATGCTAAGGCCGAACATACTCCATAGACCCGCTAAGGACATAAACCAATGCAATGCCATCTACAGCCTCTTCTGTCCTGATCCTTCTACAACCTGGACTTTTGACCCTGTATCGTTTTCCTTTGCCAGTAGATAGATTTATTGAATGCACGCTTCACAAGAGTTTCTCTCATTTTGATAGAATTTAAAAAATATAAGACTAATTTAAATTTCAATATTATACAAATATAATATATCATAATAGAACATCAAAATACGTATGATGTTAATCCTTTCATTTTCTGCTTACTAAAACAAAATTTAAATTGGTTTGATAGCACATAGGTGCGTTTTATAATATACTCTGTGCATAGAGTAGTAAATATTTTCAATGGATAAAGCACCGTGTTATTTAGAAACAGTGTAAAAAGAGAGTACTGTGTAATGGTCCTAAGTTGATTATATAAATATAAATCTTTTTCACCACGTGGATTAGATTTTAAATACTTTGTTTGTAAAACCAAATCATTCCTATTGTACTGATGTACTTTTGATTAAATTGTTTCGTATTATTATATCGACCTATAATAATAGACAGAAAATCTTAACCGACAATTTATAAATTTTACAAGAGAAGGGTTTTTTTTTAATAATCTAAGTACTAAGTTCGATAAAGGAATTCCTTATATTTGGTTAGTAAATAGTAATATATGGTTAATATCTATCTTGATATAATACTGATTATTTACAGTTGTCTAGATCAGCGTTTCTCAACCGGGATCCAAACGATAACAAGTCAAAACACTAAAATGCACAGGCCCTAAACAAGATCAGGCGAATGAGTAAAAGTTCTAAAATTCAACAATTATTGGTTTCAAACGCAATTTACCAAATTGTATCGCTTAACATCTTCTACCGATGTGTATCCGATTATATATCACTTGTAAACTTCGTTACAAAATCAATTTCAGAAACATAAAGAAGACATTCGTGAGCAATATTGGTATCGTATTACTTGGATAATCCTTTATATGATGAAAAGGTTCCTCTGTTAAATCCAGAGTATTCTTTATTTGATTAGATTAGTTTCTACTTATCCTTTCGATTGGATGTCACTTGAGAAGGGTCTCAAGCGAGTATTGATTACAAGTTATATAAATAAATACAAAACCCGTTGACGACAGTTAAAGAAGGTAACGCAAAAGAAATAACAAGACGTCTCTTATCGTCCCCTGTCATCGCCTTGTCATTGCGTCTCTCCCGAGTGACACAAAAACAAAAGGAAAAATGCCATCTGACAAAATGCATGCCTGACACGCAAATATGTCGTTCTCCTGCCTCCCTGTTACCTAAATGTTTACAAGGTGTCCGAAAACTTGTATTCTTTCACCCAATTGGCAGTGACTTCACTTGTCTGTCACTCTAACAATGACAACGATTGGTAGTCAATTTATTATTTTCCTATATTGCTTACACTGAAAACAAAAATATGATTTTGCTAATTTTTGTAGCAAGCTAACATATTTAATGAAATTTGTAACTTTTCTTTTATATTTCTAAATTTGTTTGTAAAACGTTCACACAACTTTATAGCATCTCCCATAACATAGTCGTGTAGTGTTATTCCTGCGTGCAAACACTGATTTTAAACTGTTTGAAATACTCAACACAATCACGTTTTAAGAATACAGACTGTTTAACATAATCAAGTGTTCAGTATTTTCAGACTGTCCAAAATAAGTGTTATGCACGCGTGAATCTTCAAGTTGTTGAAGAGAAAATGTTTTTGAGACCTAAGATTTTTTTTATCCATGTACGCTCCCAATGTGGTGCATATGGCCTCCTAATGGAAGTATCTCAATAGAATTTTTCTACGAGTACTGTTTGTAACTAAGTCGCTAAACCTCTTTACAAAAATAATCCCTCCCACCTTTTCCGATCATATTATATCTGGGCGTAGCGAGGGCGATTAGTTAACTACAAGTCCTGTCCTAGCCTCATCCTTCTATCTCTACTACTCTATAAGTAATTAAATAATCATTATTTTTTTTTCAAAAATCTTTTGAAGGGAAACGGCCAAATCTCTTTTCATCACGCTTTTATGTATTATCCATGTATATAATACATAAAAACAGAGTGATTCAACGTATTTAGATTCCAGTATCATACTGAAACAAACGACATATTTTTCACACACCGTGTTCTTTATTTACACTGCCAAAAACAATAGTCACGTGACCGGTCCATCCAATGGCATTCCTCCGATAAAGCGGACGCATCCAATCAGATTGACGTCTCATTTGAAATAATTTCGTCATTGAGATGAGCTACCGCGCCTTGCCGCTATTCCGACATTATCGTTATTCAAATGGGCAATTTCTGCATTGATTTTACAGACATGCTTTTCTGCCGAGTTGCATGCTTTCGCGGAACGTTACTGCGAGACGAACAAAATGCACGTGTCATCGAATTGCATGCAGGACACCGTGTATTGTTTCGCGGATGTCTTTTCACGAGATTTGATATGAGAACGCTACTTCTTAAAATCGTACTTGCTTCGTAAGGTTTCCCAGCTTTATATTGCAGTCAAAATAATAATTAAATATATTCTACTTGTGGGCACATAAGGTTATGTGAACTAAATTGAATACTGAAAAAATCCAGTTTAATATTATACCATTTCGTATCGTTTCCGTGTATAATATTGAAATGAAATCTCTCGAAGGTTTTACGAAAATAAATTATGTATAATATAATCTATACGAAATTGAAGGTCGGTCATAATTTCGGTAAAAACTTTTAAGCTTTATAAATTAATAAATCGTCAAACATCAAATGAAAATTTTGAGCTTTTGCGATATCTTTCTCAATATTTTATGTTAAATAGATAATTAAATTATCAAAATATAGAAAGTTTCATGCCGACCCGTCGCAAATAGGAATGAAATATGCAGTGATAATAAACTGCTTTTAAATTTGCAGTAGTACTTAATTGTTACCGTTAAAAAAATCAGTTTTGCTAAACTGATAACCAATAATTTCATTGTGAACTTTTCTCATCTTCGTCATTTTCGTTACATACCAAATCAGCCAGTAAGGAAAGGAAATTTTAGAGTTAAGATACAGGGTGGGGAACCTTTTCTTCTCTAGAGGCCGCATTAATTTTTCTGACCGGAAAAAAAAACATGCCAATTTCTAAAGTCCAGAAATTTGCGGATTTTCCAAAATTATTAGCGTTTATTAGGTTCTCCAGGAATTTTCAAATCCAAAATCTTCGGAATTTACGAATTTACAAAAAAATACAGAATTGGCCAGAAGGCCGCACAAGGGTAGCCAAAAGGTCGCAGGTTCCCCACGCCTGGTTTAGATGATTATAGTTGTCTTGAGCAAGTAATTAAAATATGGCGTTAAATACAATTGTCTGTTAAGACTGTTAGTGTTTGTTTCTCGCTAATACAGACTATGAAAAATGTAATCGTTCTCATAGGGTTTCTTAACAAACATGGTAGTTATTTTATACCCCGCAAAATGGACATACTGATGCTATTGCATGATGATGATTAATGGTTTACGATATTGTTTTAGTTTTGTTAATTATTTTAATGTTAAAAACCGAAAGGAAAACCGTGTAAAAAAAAAACTTTATAAAAGCAAAATCCTGCGAATACATATTTTTCACTTTGTCAAAAAAACATTTATAAGGTGGTTGTGACACGGTTTTATTTCAGTGACCATTGGCGTCCGCTCGATCGATTCGTACTGGCTTGGCAGCGGGCATAAATAAATCCCATAAGAAAAACAACCGCTTCAATTTATGATTTGCATATTTATCAGTCGCGGACATCCGTCTTATGAGACCGTATTACACGGTGACATGCCACCGCCCGATACCCGCCGACGACCGATCGTTGAATTAATGCAAACTTATACGATCGGCTCGCATTGCGGTAACAGTTCAAGCTGAATAATAAACAAATGAAATAAAACAATCGTTTCCAAAGTATAACACAGCTCGGTATAACTTTGCACGTTTGTTATATCACTTTCATCTATATTTAG
Organism: Himalopsyche anomala; assembly: GCA_031772345.1. Classification (NCBI taxonomy): domain Eukaryota; kingdom Metazoa; phylum Arthropoda; class Insecta; order Trichoptera; family Rhyacophilidae; genus Himalopsyche; species Himalopsyche anomala. The sequence goes on along the minus strand of CM062837.1, from coordinate 1,264,213 downwards.
CCTTCATATGTATAATATGTATGCACCAACGAATGTATTCTAACTGTGCAAATCTAAGCTCTTTTTGACCGCCAGACGCGAGTTTTTTTTTCAATGAAAAAATAAATTTTAAGTCATATTAAAATCACAGATAACTTTTATTTCTAGCAAAATTAAAGAAAAAAAAACACAAAGTCATTGTGTAGAATCCCTGAGTGACTTGACTACATATGTATATCGACTTTGGAAAAGAAAAAAGACGTAACCCACAGCTTTTTTCGATAATCACAGTGTATACAGCTTAATACACGTTCTATCAAAAGGATGTAAGCCGAAAGTGTCTAATTAATTTTTAAATTTAGCTTTTAAGTTTGCAATAGAAGGGGTCTGAAGAATACTTAAAAAAGAGTTTTTTGAAAATCAGATAAAATCAATTAAAACCCAGTTTATCAGTCTCCATGTATTTCAAGGTCGTGTATATTTTATAATTTACCTTAGGCCGAAGATCATCTAAAAACATTTTTCATGTCTCTTGTAAATTTTGGTGTGTGTGGGTTTACTTCCTTTTTCCTTTCCACAGTCGATATGGTCATGATCAATCTTATAGTCCACGTGTAATATTGTATAAGGATAGTACTAAGGACGAGCGTGACCGTATAGTCACACAAATATTCGGGGATGAAATATTGCTATGCGTTATATTTTTTTGATATATTTACAACTTGATCTCTTTAGATCAATATAATTTAACACAAATATTCATAAATAAAATATGTTTCCAATGACATAAATAGTTTTTTTAGAAATTTTATATCGAATGAATAATAAAACACGGTGGGTCTTCATAAAACATATTTAAAATGGACAAAGATGTGTGTGTTATTTGTGTTGCCAACAAGTTGTACCATCACTGGTAGAAAATGCAATATTTCAGCATTTGTCCGTCTGTCCTTTGAAAAGTCACAGTCAGTCGGTGCTTTTGCCATCCTTTGAGGATATTCAAATAGGTCTGACAACATACGCAGAATGCTGCTGCAGTGAAAATGCCATTTTTATTACATATAATGGATGAGTAATCATTTGAGTATATGTTTACATGCGCCTATGTGAACTATGAAAACGATGATTTTGTCAATAATAGTATTGGAGTTTTAAGACTTATTATAAACATTACATTACAAACATTATTTAAAACACAAACCGTCAAAGCAGTGGGTACTGCATATAATTAATATTAGAAACATAAAATTTTTGGAAAATGCATTACTCATAATCAGGGGTGTGGAGTCGGAGTCGGAGTCGTGAAAAATGAGCGGCTCGATTTTTTTTGAAAAATATATTTAATTATGTGTATTCAAACAAAATAGTCCAAAGTGTTGACATTGCATGCTTGGCTGACTAAAGATGATCTGATGGTATACATATATATGTGTTAAAATGAAATTATTGAAAAAATTCTTCGGAGTCGGAGTCGTTTATTATTTTAAAGCTGGAGTCGGAGTAGTTTTTTTTTTAAACCACTCCACAGTCTTGCTCATAATATTGATGGATAATGCTATTAATTCGAAAACAGTGCGTTTAAAGCACAGTGCACGAGAAAGTAATATGAGTGCAATTGTTGAGAGAATGTTTACAGGTTACACCGCCCCTTAGTGTATACTCTCCAAACACTATGACTATATGTATAATGTAGTCGGATCCGTGGCGCAACGGTCAACGTCTTTCGGGTTCTACTCCCAGTACGAACAGTATTTTTTCAATTAATTTCTTGATTTTTGATCGGAGGCTTGGGTGTTTGTTATGTCTAAATATTCCTTTCAGCCCTTCCAATACTTAAAAAAACGGGGCATAGCGAGAGCTATTTTTTGGACACTAGTGCTCTCATAATCCTTCTTTCCCTACTTTTATTTAAAAAAGGGAGTTTGAGTAACAAACAGTTCTCGTAGAAATAACTTGTGTTACGAAACCTACATAAGGAGGTCATATACTATTAAATTAAACAAAATTAGAGTACTCGGCTGATGACAAGTGTGCATAAAACACCAATAAATGAATGCTTTATATGTGACATTTACAGTAAAATCAATATGTTAAAAACGTCTTCATATGTTGTATTTTTAGTTTAAAAATAATAAAAAACACCTTTGTAAAATGTTTTAATAATTCGACCACAGGCTACACCATCTAATTCGCTTTATTTTTTTAACAGAAGCGAAAGAAAAGATCATTTGACCAAAGGGTATTTATTTATTTGAGTCTACCAGATATCTTTTCTCGCAATAAGAAAAGAAAGACCATCCTAAAAGAACAGATAGATGTCTGCGACCCGTGTGTACTCAATGCGGAATGATCAGGGTAACATGAATTGTATCCGGTCATTTTGGGCGTATGGAGAGGATATAAACCAATTCGATTGTGGGACTCAGATGGTGAGAGCAGGGAGCAGTAAAAGTAAAGAGCGGACGATATGTTCTCCTGGTGTTTTCATGACACAAAACAAGTTAAATAAAGAAAAACGAGTTTCCAAATGAGTATATTTAAATTGATATTGATTTCGATCAATTTAATTGTTTTTTTTTCTGATTGCGGATGATATTTATAGATAAGTTCACAAAATTGATATTAAACATACGGAAAACAAATATACATTTCAATAAAATAATTTTAGTAAGTATTTATATCAAATGTTCAAGAAAGATTTTTCGGATCCTTACATATAAAATTCTCTGAATTTAAGGAGCATTTTAGTCATAAAGCTGAATTTAATATTCCCCGAATAGAATAAATACATCCATATTGTAATATTATTCCAAATATGTAATAAAAATAAGAAGGATGGATTTTGTGAATGGTTGTGGATTCATTTTATTAGTCCAAGGCTAACAGAGATCTTATATTTCATAGAACGAAGAAGATAAACGGCAAAGTAGCTATTTGGTAAATTTATTCAGATTATTTACATAGCCTGATACAGTGGTACACACCTACGCATATCGGAGATAAGAAATGATTTACTGCATGTAACTTATTCATAAAAATATATTGTTTTAAATTCGTGAGTTTCTAAAAATATTTTTTTTATTGTAATGAGGTCAAATTTGGACATTCATTCGATTTAATATTTAAGGAATAAATAATGGTTTAACGCAGAAGTCCGCTTTTAAGTATGTTCTTCCAGTTTGTAGTATCAGGGATATATAGAACGTAGAACGCTAGAAATGTCCTGAAAAACTCAAATAAAAAAGAAAAGTCTATTCAGGTCATATCATTATTTTTCTCAACATCAACACCTCCCCGCTGAGTACAATTTATAAGGTAACAACATTTGTTAGGTTAATGTGGTCGTTATTCCGTTTCATATCGTTTTTGATACACCTGAAACGTTAAAATAACGACTTTTAAAGGCTATAAAAGAAAAAGAATTAACTGTTTTGTGGAAAAAGTCGTGGATTTTCGGTTAAATCAGAGGTATCCAACTGAATTTATTTTGTGGACCAAATAAAATATTGCATATTTTTAAAGTACCACACATGTAAATATAATATTATCTAATAATAATATGAATATTCATGCGTGTGAGCTAGAGGTCTGCACGGGCCCGGGCCTGGCCCACGGGCTCTTACCCGACCCGGCCCGTGGGCCGGGCTCGGGCGGGTAAGCGCAATCGAGAGTCGGGCTCGGGCCGGGCCGGGCTTTGGAATTTGGGATATAATGTTGGGAAAAATATACCAAATTGAGGATTTCAAATTCCTCGGTGAGCTAAAAAAAAAAAAAAAAGGACTTTCGGAGATAATCTGGGGAAAAAGTATACCAAATCGAGGATTTCAAATTTCTCGGTGCTTCGGGTCGGGTTCGGGTAACAAGTGCGGCATTAGACTCGGGCCCGGGCCGGGTCGGGCGTGAGTTTTTCGGGCTCGGACCGGGTAGTTTTGTAAAATTTTGGCCCGTGCAGACCTCTAGTGTGAGCATATTGGACGAACTTTTCCCTTTGATGTAAATACAGCCGTCTCATTCTAACTATGCCCATTAAAGCGAAACAGTAACCGGCACGTTATATAGCTATAGCCATCCAATAGGACTTTAATTAATTTGCTGTCTTGCTCAGTTGTCTAGCACTGTCGCGCATAACACTTACATTACCACAAACGAATGTCTGGCGTCAACAAGCGACTACCCAGGTTAAAAAAAATGATTAATCACAAATTCATCAAATAAAATATTTTTTATTTTTTCACATGGAAAGGCCACACAAAACTTTTATTTGAGTCACATGTAACCCGTGAGCTACGAGTTGGATATGCCCGCATTAGATCTGCGAGATTTTAAAAATTACGTTTATACTTAAGTACAATTAAATCCAAATGTCAACTTGTAATGTGAAGGATAAATTAGTGAATTAATTATAGCATAATATTTAAAATAAACACATAAATACAAGTCGTGATATAAATAATTATATGTACCTATTTATTTAAAATTCTTATTTGTTATAAACACGTACGTTATTTTTATTCGAGAAAAAAATGTTCACAGTATCAGACCAGCATTAACGTCAAGGAGGTAAAAAGTCAAAGACGACCTAGATCATCATGCTATCATATTATTTTAATTAAATAATGTTCGTTATTATCGCATGCAATAGGAGGGAACAGTTGAATCAGGACAGCAGAAATAGGTGGAGCAGTTATTATTGTCCCTTGCAATTTTACATTCTCGATTCATGTGAATATTTCATACAATATCGACTGAGGAGGGTTTACCTTTTGATTCGATCGCAAATTCAACCTCGCAAATAAAACATAAGGCGAATATAAGATTAATTCATTTGAAAAACTACTTTATTTACAACGGCAAACTTTATCGTATATTATGTTTCGATTTTCGATTGAAAGTTTGTTTGAATATACAGTTAATAAATACGACAGAGTAAAATAAAAGTAAATATTCTACGTACAAAGATATATATAATACTTTATTTATGAGGAGAAGTCGATAGTTTTACGATGACTATTTTTTTCAATACATATATACATACTCGAGCCCTACTCAGAATTGAATAACTCTATGTCTTACAAAATAGACAAACATACATACAAATATATATTTTATACATATTGCGTTAGTTAAATACATTTTTTAGTTTAAAATCATGAATTGCAAACATTTCGTCACGTGATTTACTTACTACTTTAGAAAAGTAAACAGTGATAAAAAAAATCTTGAATTTAACACTTATGTAAGTACCAAAACGTCGGAAATAGGATCGAGGAGCGACGGGGTACAAAGTGAACCCAAACAAATTTGTGTAATAATTGCATTGTATTTATTGAGATTGAAAATAACAATAAATATCAACTAGATATTTTTGGTATTTAGCGAATGGTTGAAATGAGAATTTTGCAATGTGAATGCACTCAATAGGAACTAAATGGCTAACCAAATATATTTTTCCAAATATTGATAACAGATATTTGCTTGGTTGCTTGGGGTCTGTTCGTTTGCGGGGTTGTCGGGCTTTCGCCCCTTAACCCTTTCATCTAATGTTTATTGAACTTGAGTTATAATAAGTTGTTATATATAACAAACAGATCACAAGTTTCGCCACCTAATAAACAAAATATCATTAGTAATCGTTTACAATACTTTATTGTATGTATGTACCATATTTGTAAGAAAATTTAATGATAGATTGCAGACAGATACCTTGATTAGTTATTGTATTTAAAAGGTAAGCGATATGCGTATTCTAGTACAATAAATGAATTGACAGTAGATTAAAGCAATTTTGTAAATAAAAAAAGCTTCTTATATATACACTTTTTTTACTCAATTTGTTTTATCCACTATGTATGTACATCGTATTAGTTCAAGGTAGTATTAGGAGCGCAGAAAGCTTGTTGGATCACGTAAAAAGAAATAGCGACTGTTCTATTAAAAAAGTCTTTGTGGAACACTAGTAGATAGTGACTTTTTCAAATTATAGGGACTGGCGCTCGGTGGCTATAATTTGACTGACTTCTTGTATTAGAGATGAACATTTTAAATTACAGGGGACAACGCGCGGTCGTCCATGCGCCCCCATTACGGCGATGATCTTTTGTCCTTACAGTGAATGTTTTATGATAAAACAGGAGCCAAAGAATAGCAAATAAAACGTCTTTGTCCTGACATTTTTATCACGATGAAAGCTTTACTATGAATTGCTAAATAATACATCAATATATAAACTAAAATTATCGAGTAAAAATCGTTTAAGAATTATGTATACTTATTGATGTATTTATATATATCACTATTATTATACACCTGCCAGTCGTGGGAAACCTGCGGCCATAAAGCTGCATGCGGTCTTTTTGCTACTCTGGTGCGGCCTTTTGACTGTTCTGAAAATTCTGCAAATTTTTGTGAATTTGTAAATCCCTGAGATTTTGGTAGTCAAAATCCTTGGAAGACCTAAAAAAAAGGTTCCATGCTAGTAATTTTGGAAAATCTGCAAATTTCTGGCCAAAGATTCCCATGTCCATTCCCTGTCAATGTTTACTGCGGCCTTATGTTGAATCAGATAAATGAATATGGCCTTTAGAGAGAAAAGGTTCCCCACCCCTGACCTTTGTAATTCTCTTTCTGCACGGTCCAATGTAATGGAACGTATCTTTACGAAATCTAGTATGGAAATGATAAAAAAATAAAATATATAATAATCGTTTTAATGAATCGTTAAAATGATTTATTCGTCTCCATAAAAATTTGTAATTATTAATAAAAAAAAAACTTAATTGATTGAAATTTTATGTCACATTTACAATGTTGTTTTATTAGTGCGCTATAAATTCACGGAGGTACTCGGCCATACAAACAAGCGCAATTTTCATATAATGAAAATTAACGGACTATAAGTCAAAAACAACACGCGGCCAGCGTTTTTAATTTAACCTTTTAACTGCCGGAGAAAAAAGTACGTCTGTACCTAGCACGCCGTCTATTATTTGCAAAAAAAAAAGTAAAGTTTTGATGTTTTTTGAATTTAATTAATATAGATAATTAATAAACTCACCCAATTGTTTTTTTGCTGTATCAAAAAAGTAGGTTTTCTTGAAGATAATTGGATTTTAAAATTGTTATTAAAGTCAGGGTTGTCAACTTATTACACTAGGTATAGTACAAATGTTCATTACATTATTTTACACTAAAAAGATCCTGATTTAATTTCGTCAATGCATAAGTTTCCGTATGGGTAGCAGGCATCCTTGAAAATCTTTTTTATATGATCAACAACAAACCTTATTTTAAATAACCGATCACCAGAAACTTGTTCTCTGTTATCGCAAAAATGAAGCATTCTGAGTATGAGCTGAAACCTATTTCGAGACATGGTTTCGGAAAAAATTGGACTGTATAAAAAGGGATCAGTCGACCAATGGTCTTCTATTTTATTTCTAGAATTTACAGCCATGAGCATACAAACTCCGAAGAACAAATACATTTCGTCAACTGTTGTATCTTTCCACTGCATTAGTCTCCATGACAAATCTTCACACGCGTTTTTCACATACTGAAATTGTTTATTAGTTTCCGACACTATAAAACTGACCAAGGTAACGTTCATAAAAATTTTAAAAAAGTCGATCTCCTTCATTTCACTTTCACCAAATTGTGATCCTGATTGTGAAGAATCAAATTGGTGTATAATAGGAGTAAAATCACCGCTACACCATTGAAAATCTGGGGCTTGCTCTTGTGGCATATCTACATATTCAGTAATATCTTCCATATCTTCCATTTCAGCATCACTTTCATCTGACTCGATTGTGATTCCACGGTCTTGTTGTAGCTCACTAAAAAAGTCTTCTGAATCCATGTTATAACTAATTTATGATATATCGAATTACAAATAATTTATTTATTACTCACAATAATAAATTAACAAATGATAACACTTCACTAGGACGCTTCACTCAGTATTTCGAATACAATGGAATGAATTAAATGTTTGTTATCTTACGAACAACTAGAAAACTACAATTTCTATACAAAACACAACACAAAAAGTACAAATATATTGAAAATAAATCAATATTAAAGTGAATAAATGTAATTTATACGTAATTTGTGAAGAAATCTAATATAGTTTCAAATAAAACACGATACAAATAACTGTCGCGTAAATAGGTCAAGAAGCGCAGACTGTTGACAAATCACTAAAAATTGAAGAAATCTTTGATATAAACTCAAGGGAAAAAACTGTCGCGTAAAAAGGTCAATGACCGCGAACTAGTAACAAATTTAAAATATAATAAAGGGATTCCCCGTACGACATACGTAAAAATTTGGCATAGCCCTGCACTATTGACATCTCTCAAGTGACAGTTCAGTCACTTCAAAAAATCACAAAAAATCGATGTAGGAATCCCTTAAAATGACGGTAAAATGTTTTTAAACGTTTCTGGTAGATGTCAGGGTGTGTCCTATTGAAAAACATTTCGAACAGAAGGATTATTTTATAAGGAAAGTATGCTTCAAAGTTTTTACGAGATATCTCGTCTCTGGCGTGTAGTGCACGGACAATTTTACGACATATCTCGTCTGTGGCAGCCATCCGGTTAAGACCGTAAAACTGTTAATCAAGGAGAAGTAGTAAAAAACCTTTTATGGCGGGATTCAAATGCGAAATTTTCCAACATCACGCAAGGATAACTAACTGACTTTGATAGAATAAGAGGTAAAAAATGAATTACTCGCTTCGGAACACACTGTCCATAAAAATAAGCATAACTTTTATACGTGAGTTTTAAATGGAAACTACGTAAGACTGATTCCGAAGAAACTCATATCAGAACCGTAAATTGTTAATGGGGCATAATAAAATGCAATTACCGAGTGGAAAATTATGAGTATAGTTATCAGAAATTATCACCACTATAAAAAATATAAAGTTTTTTTACTCACTCATTTTAATAAAATTAGGAGACATTATTTTCTTGTAAATATTTATTTTGGAATGACTTTGATTTTATTATGAGTAATAAGATAAGACAGCTGACTAACCAACACCTTTTTACGTCCAAAATAAAAAGCGACGGTGAACCTGGTTTGGATATTTGCTACAGTTTCCCTAAGAGAGCCTGAACCCTGCCTGTCTCTTCTACCAACCGGATGGATATTGCCGTCGTTTAAAGCCAATGATGACCATCAATATGATGTACTTGGTGGAGCTACGAGGAAGCTGGGTGGAAGAAAAGAGACTGGCGAGGAAGATAAAATCTGAAAGGATCCGTGTGGTGGCCATATGCTTTGAATAGGCAGCGGACATGGATGAAATATGTATTTTCAGTAGAGCCTTATTGGGCCGTAGAGAAAATTCAATAATCCAGTTGTATTCTATAAATACCCAACGACCACAAAAGACTGGCCCATGGTTTCCTAGATTAACGAAGTTCTATAAAACCACGTGATAAAACAAAAGATTTAAAAAAAACAGAAGTATATCTATTGCTTGATTTGAAAGAAGAATTTAATCAAATAAGTAAGGGGGGTTAACATATAAAGAAGTAAAAGAGGATGTATCTCAAAATAATTGTATTACGAAAACCATAAAAGGAAACTAACTGAGCACATATATTAATTAGCGATATAAATTTATATAATTGAATACTAACGGAATCACTTCAGGTTATTTATAAACCTCTGATCAATTATATTCTAAAATAGCCATGTGAGAAAAGAGTAGTGGGCTATTAATATTGTTCTTTAGTTTTATCTTTTCAATTACCCAGTCACATATAACGAGAGTTTATCTCTCCACGGAATTTTCTAGAAAGATATCCAAGTTTTATATCGATCGCTCTCCGTCATAAATTATGGATAATACGCCACATTGTTCTTCAAATTGTTCTGTGTATATTCCGGAGATCTTGACGTTTCAAGGAATATAGCGCGATGATCCCCCGAGATAAGCGAACAATGCTTGTCAAAGAGATCACGCGGCGTTCCTTCATTGGCCAATTACGCTATCCCCCGACTCGACAGCCAATGGGGGTGGATGACCTTCATCAAGCCAGTGCTGAGTTATATCTTGTAATAGTCATTTTCGAAACAAAACTAAAGGATTCTTCCGTAAAATTAAAAAAGAGATTAAAAATAAGTTTTTATTGATAAACAGTCAAAGTCGATTTGTTACTTAATTGTAAACTTTATGTACCTAATATATTATACTACTTTTAGTGTGTTCACTGTCAATATTTGGTAGAAAGGCATCATAATATGAAAAGGCGAACACTGACATTGCTTGACAGCTTCAGTTGACAATGCTCGCCATGAGCGAAACCGGTTCTGATGAAGTGAAAATTAAGTACAAAATAATATTGTTTTTTTTTTTTAATATATTATAGTATAATAACTACAACAAAATATACGTATAGTGGAATCTATCAAAATTTTATACAGCATTATCATTTTTCAATTATAATAAATCATTAAAATCACAGAATTTACTGTGTTACAAAATTTGACACGTGTTTCGCCTCTTCGAGAAACATTATCAGACAGACCATCGCAAGATTTACGACAAAGATAAAAAAAAGATTCTTATTCTTCAGTTATAAATTACAAAATAAAAGTTAGAGATCTGTAATTTTATACTTGAATCAGGGGAGAAGAGATATAGACATTGATAGTACAAATTACAAATTAATTTACGGTGAATCTTAATGGAAATAAATTTAACAACAATAATTCGTGTATCTTATATAGAGCCGAATAAGCTATCAACTTTAAATTTTTAAAAATTAGGATTAAACTTTTTAATAATTTTTCTATAGGATCTTGTTATTACCCGAGTACTTAAAAATTAATTCTAGAAAAACATGTAAGCTTAATTTTTATTTTTTAAGAAGTAAGTGCGAATATTATCTCTTCGTATACATAAAATTAAATATTATGTTAATATTAATTAATAGTTTTAAAAATATTAACTCAATGAATGAAACGTGTCCAGATAATATTGTTCACACAATGAAAGAAATAATAATAATTTACCGGGCAATAATTTTAATGTCGTTTTTTGTTACATTGTTGGAAGATCGAAAGACACATAGTAATTTAAAAAGTACCACGAGTAGAAAGGGTTGAGAGCCCGTGGTATATCTTAAGAGTATAAAGAGTCTCCTTTGAGCTAAGCAAAAACACTCCACCATAAACTTCTTTAATTTACTTTGTAACGAGAACCCGTTGGAAATAACCGAAGAATTTCCGAAGAAATACATCGAAGTGAAGAGTCGTCTTTACACTTGGCGTAGGGCATAAAGCAGCGTTAATGGACCACTAACGACTCGACCAGGTACCGTGGGGTGGGACTCGCAACTTTATTGGGTCATATCTGTCCGAAGTGACAACGGGCCTGTGTGTTTATAAGTTATTATAACTTGGTATTTATTTTATACGATATATAGGGTGGGTTTTCATGCAACTAGCTCGAGACGAAGCATTCATAATTATATGCAAGATTTTTTTTCGTCTGATAGAAAGAAAATTTATGTACGGTTTTTTTTGTTTTGAGAACCTTCTGAAAAAGGGCGTGGATATGTCGCTATTTGTAGTTACAATAAAAAATTAGAAGACACTATACAACCATGCCTGCTGTGGCTCAGTTGGTTAGATCTTGCTCTACCAATCACGCAGGTCTGGGTTCGATTCCCGGTTAGATCACAGTAAAATTGAGAATTATTCAATTCAAAGTATTTATCGAAGACTGGGTGCTGGTGATGTCAATTCACATTATTTCCTCTCCTCTTATCCCTCTGATCCTTTAATAACTGGGTGTTGCAATAGCGAATAGTTAACCACTAGTCCTGTTCTAGCCTTTCTCTTTTTCCCCTACTACTCACATTGAAAGAAAAGTGAGGTTGAGCGACTGAGTAACAAACAGTTCTAATCAATTCACATTATTTCCTCTCCTCTTATCCCTCTGATCCTTTAATAACTGGGTGAAGCGATAGCGATTAGTCAACCTTACAGGTTTAAAACAGTATCTGTGAAGTCTACAGTCAATGAGATTGTATCTTTGGCCAATACCATTGGACTGGAGGTGGATAACAATAAAATTGATGAGCTTTTGAAAGAGTGCATACACTCAAGAGCTGACCACCGAGAAGCTTACGGAGTTGCATTGTTTTTCACATTCCAGGTTGTTACGCTCATTAACAATTGATAAGTATGTAATTTAACTTTAATACACGTTAAAAATACAAAAATTGTTTTTTTTCGGCAAGGAACGCATTATTGTATTTTACACTGTTTTATATGAGAAAAATTGTTTCGCTTAAAGAATTATTCACATAACGATTAAAATTCTGGAACGAATTGAACCCGTTATAAGAGGTTCCACTGTATATAAGTTAAAATGAAATTATTGAAAAATCTCCTCGGAGTAGTTAATTATTTTTAAACTGGAGTCGGAGTCGTCTTTTTTTTACATGACTACAGCCCTGATTATAATATAATGAAGTCAATTACGTTAACCGTTAGGTTACTTCTGCGTTACTTTAAATTGAAGCATATTTTTAAAATGTCGTAATATCTATATATATAAAACAAAGTGGGGTTAGTTACACCACGTATATCTCGAGAATTAGAGCACGGATTTCAATGATCTTTGCTTTATTAAATTCGTATGCGCCTAGAATAGCAGAATAAGCATTAAAACATCGGAAAAATATCACGGAAAAGAAATTATGAATAAAATAAATTTCTCCATACATTTCGTATTTTCGAAATTTCCAAATCGAACGCGGAACATGACGTTGATGCTGTTTGCGGTTAATACACTAGGTGGCGTTGATTGTAAAATTAATATTTTCATACAGTTTTTAAATGAGGAACAGCTTGAAGTTATGAAAATGTCGTTGTATGCTGATTTCATACACTAGATGGCGATATTTCCAAAATTCATTTGTTTCATACTTTGAATTAGAGATGTTCCGACGAACTTGGCTGTGTCAGAATTTCGAAACTAAATCTTTAATATCCATTTAAAAAAAAAACTTTTAGGAATTTATGTCTCATGTTCATCACTGTCGCTAAAATATATACTGAAATATGAAAAGACGAATGAAAGTACATAAAATCAGAAGGTACGTAAAAAAAATCAGTATACTTTTCATGAATATTATATTGTTATAGAATACTATCAAATCATTATTTTATTTTTGATCCCCATATACAGTCAATCCTGTTTTTATGCGGTTTGTCTATGCGATTTCGAAGTAATGTGGTTTTTTTAAAAATGATTTTTTTTAAATGTACAATATTTTACGATCTATAAAAATGTTAAATATTACATCGAAAGCATATATCGTTGTATTTTGGATAGAATATAGAGAATCATAAACACAACCGGCATTTGAAAAAAAATGCGATTTCGGACTGTTTAAATCATGTTGCATCTGCCATCGCTGAATTAAGTCCACCTACTTAGGTGTGTTACAGTCGATGAAACCATTGAAACATCGGCAATATCAGCTGAAATGATTACTTTAGCACATGAACTTGGCGAAGAAAGGTTTGATACCTTTAGCGAAAATTATATCGACGAATTACTTACAGATAAAGCTATAAGTGACGAAGATGTCAATAATTTAAATTTAATTATTGACAAAAAACCAGAAAATAATGACGAACTGAAAGAAATTCCAGTTCCTTCACTGCGAAAATAAATGAAGAAAGTCTCCAACTTTTCATTAAATTAGAAGATCATTTCTTTCTAAATGATTCATATTCTGATCGCGCATTCAAGTTTTAACGATAACTTTAAAAAAATTATATATGGGTATAACAAACTGCAAAACCAAAAAATAATAAAAAAAGAAAATCTGAACAAACTCTGATCACTACTTTCATTGTTAGAAAACAACTATAGTTTTATGAAATTGATGCGCATACTATTTTTTCCGAAAAAGAGTGACCACATGCTTTAAAACACACATAGAATTGTCATACAGTGACTATTTTTTAATATTTTAACGCCGTGGTTTTCCCCTAATTTTCTTATACTTTGCGATTTAGTGTATATTTTAACTCGCGGTTCCATTGAAAAAAACGCAAAACGAAATGCGAGGCAAAACTATTTATGAAAAATATTCAACGAAAACGGTCAATCGGGATAATATTCGTGACGGGACCAAAATATTTAAACGATAGATCGAGGAAAACGGTAAATCGGGGAACGATTAATGCGGGATTCTTTTACATTGTTCTTATGGGTGTTTGACCGGGACTATGAAAAATAAACGGTCCATGCGGGAAAACGAACAATGCGAGAACGGTAGATCGGGGTTTCACTGTATAGTTTTATGAAATTGATGCGCATACTATTTTTTCCGAAAAAGAGTGACCACATGCTTTAAAACACACATAGAATTGTCATACAGTGACTATTTTTTAATATTTTAACGCCGTGGTTTTCCCCTAATTTTCTTATACTTTGCGATTTAGTGTATATTTTAACTCGCTGTTTCAAAGTTATGCGGATTTTAAAATTTAAGTAACGCACCCCACTTTTTCTATGGAAGTCAAGTTTTTTATGCGATATTTCGTGGAACCCATATACCGCATAAAAACAGGATTGACTGTATAACTGTTTGTATGTGTGGAACATTAAACAAAAAAATATATTTTTTTTTCTAATGAAAGATAATCTCATAAATATAATATTGAAGATTTGGAAAATGTTGCGTTCTTTGTTATAATGAGAATTTATATCATTTCGTAATATAAAAAATATGAAAATTTAGAATGAACTTTCGTAAAATTATAAAAAGATTTCTCCAAGCATTTGCTGACTATCTGTAACGGCCGTGTTCCTGTCGACGAATCGAATGGATTGATTTCGTTTCTGCCGAATTTTTGCAATTTTGTCTCATCGAAGGACAATCAACAAAGTGTTCCTGAATATCATTGCTAATCACAAACATCATAATTGGTTGAGTGAACGAGCAATTCTTGCAGCAAATAACATAGATGTGGATCATTTCAACTTCACAATTCAAAATCAAATCGTTGGTCTACTGCATTCCTTTAAATATATCGACTGTGCCACGTGAATAACATCAT
Source organism: Himalopsyche anomala (assembly GCA_031772345.1). Taxonomy (NCBI): domain Eukaryota; kingdom Metazoa; phylum Arthropoda; class Insecta; order Trichoptera; family Rhyacophilidae; genus Himalopsyche; species Himalopsyche anomala. The sequence goes on along the minus strand of CM062837.1, from coordinate 1,249,129 downwards.
TTCAATGTAATTAAAATAGTTTTCATTTTGAATTTTGCACGTTTATTTAACTTAATTCATTTTGAGTATTCATTTAAACTAAATTTAATTCAGCCAACACAACATTTATTGATTCTGAGGCGGTACGAAGTTCGTCAGGCCAGCTAGTATTAAATAATTGAGCAAAGTATACATTGATGTTGAACGATCGAATTAATCTGTTATTTAATTCCTCACTGATTTTCGAGTACACGCCCACATACGCGCACTCGCAAAATATCCGGGGCGCATAACAAACAGCGGGTAATGCATCTTTACCGTGCCATTAGGCTGCTGCCCTGACGGCCGCAGTGCACCAATGCATCTTCCGCGGGACGTGCGAAGTGCATTCAGCGTACCAGGCGTATATATTCCACGGAGCACAGAAACGGGTGGAGATAGCAATCGCTAGACGCCGGCCTGATGTTATCAACAGATAGGTTATGAGATATTGCTTTTGGTACGTTTATCGGGGGCTTAGCGGGTTTACGGCCGCTTTAGGGATGGTGGAGAAATCGTCTTACGTTTTGAATGGCGTAATGAGATTGTGAAGCGGTTACAGTTTCGCCGCTTACGAAATGAGGGCACCTCGGTCACGATGGATATTTTTCGTGATTCCTCTACCACTTTTATGGTCCTACTATATTATGGATACCGGTAAAAAAAAAAACAATATATATTCTCACATTTATAGGTGGCTTTATTTCTTTAAAAAGTCGGGTTTTTATGGTGCCATATATTCGTAAGTACATAAGTACCTTTATATAAAAGGCTTTTGGTATAGCTCGTAAAATTTAAATAATTCCTTAAAACAATATACAAGTCTAAGTACCGTTTGAAATCGATCAATGCAATACTTAAGTTATAAATCTGAATATAAAATTTAATTTGATTGTGACACAAACTGCAACTGTTGATTCGTAAACCTTGCGATGTTGTGTCTGACGATGCTTCTCAAAGGAGCGAAACACGTGTCAAAGTTTGTAGCTGAAGTGGAATAACAAAGTCATCAAACCTAATTTTGTATCAAAAATGAACTCCTACAAACTTACCGCCAAATCCAATTGAAAATATTGACTTACATATATCTGATTTTCACAAACAATGAATAGGTTATAAAAATTAATTTATAATACAAATAAAGTGAAAAAATATCAAAGTATTTTAGTTATATAAAAATACTTTGATGTATTGCCACCTTATTACAGTGGAGTTCTACCAAGTAAATGCCAAATCGATCAATAATTTGATAATTGTATTTATACTGAGTAAACGAATAGATACTACCTGATATTCACTTAGGCCACCATTTAAGTAAAATTCTAAACTGAAAAATAATTTTGGCAAATGGTCCAAGTATGTAATTTTTTTAAAAGCTCTATAAGTTTTCGAAATCGGAAAGCTTGCACACGACTGAGAATGCTTAACGGGGAAAGCTCAGTCGCACGTATTTAGCGAAACAGCCTTTAACGATTGTGTTTTTGAGACTGGCAAAGCATTCCGGCAATTTCGCGACCTAATGTCCGTCGGTCTGAGCCAAATAGCATTACGCAATTACATCGGTAAACGTCCGATTTCAACAAAAACATGGCGACATTCTTCGCGGGCCGCCATCTTCGCGACACTCTGACGTCTCACGTTATGTGCATTAACGCCGTGCCAACTTTGCTTTCTATGGACAATAATGGCGGACAATAATCGTCTAGAATTAGTCCAGTTGTATTTATATAGGGCGCAGAGTTCGTGCTTGGGAATACATACTGCATACTTATGCAGAAAACATTACGGAAGTGCTCAACATGGATGAATAGTAAACATAAAAGCAATGACGTACTAATGACATATATAACAGATGCGTAATAAAAACGATTTTGAAGCAATTAACAATTTCTTTATTGATGCATGTCAAATATGTCGCCATAAGACAAGCACAAGATCAAATGTTGAAAAGCTCCATGAATGACAAATCAATGTAATGCAAGTGGTCTTATTCTAGGGCTTGCAATTTACCGTCAAATTGCAATTACCGGTAAACCGTAAATAATTTTACCCATTACCGGTTATTTACCGGTAAATGAAAAGAAAAGATCTATATAGATTATATGATTAACATATAACTGTATGCCACGTACTTTTACTAAAAACGGTATCCTAGATTGAAACCTAAATAGTTTCAAATACGTTTCAGGTAAATAATGTCATAAATATATCATTATTTTTAATATTTTTGTTATTTATTGCTAACTGAAGCTTTTCCTTAAATTTTAATAGTCGGACTATTTCTATTTTATCTTATCTCTTTATTTTTGTTCAGAAATAATATTTTTGATTTTCTTCCTGCACTCTTTATTATTTTGTCACATTTTTTACATTCTTCGGATTGGCCAGCTTTCACTTAATTAAAATACCACCATACTTATTTATGCATTCCTATACAAAACAAAATGTTTACTTAAAAAATATTTGTTATATAAAATCAATATTTACAAATTTGCTTTTGCAAATAAACAATAATGCAATATATGCAAAGAAAGAAGAATATTTACCAAAATATACTTCGTTCCGAGTCCTAAAACAAGTATGTAGGATCAGCTGCAGAGTTCTAGCTGTCACTGCGATGGTGACGACAGTTGACACCAGTATGACCGCTAAAAATTTGTGTTTTTATGTTTCCAGAGGCAAAAAAACGAATCTCTTAATTTAGTATGGATATCTAGAAAAAAACTTTCGTTATAATATGATTGTATTTATCCTTGATTCACGGTAAAATATTTTTCAGTAATTACCGATGGTGCGTTTTGGATGATTTGCCGGTAAACCGGTTAACCGGTATTGCAAGCCCTATCTAATTCTCTCTACAATTCTAAATTATAATTAATTACATATATAAACATGTATACCATGCGATTGGACCCTTTGATAGATAGCTACATCATTCGATCAATGCCATGTCTGAAAATGACAATAAAGCTATTGAATTAGTAGTAATGATTATCATAAACATATTTGATTAAATCGTTCCATCTAAAGTTCATATTCTCCGGAACATGTATAAAACGTTAAAGTTTCTATGTAAGAACACGTCAAGTAACTTCCTTATAGAACTGGAAAAGCTTATGATAATGTAAACAGTGTAAGCTTCTGAATGCGAACATAACATGTTCAAGTTTCGTAAAAAAAATAATCTTACATAAGACTTGCAAATGTAAGTGAGCCTAGGCTTCCTTTTAAGGCAAAAGGAACCCAATGAATTTTAAAAGTCTGTTTATGTTAAAACAAAGTACGATACAATGTTCGGAGTGATTTTAGTATGTTCCCTTTCGAGCAGTTAACATGGACAACGGAGAACTTTGGAAAATTCCGCCCGTTTCAAAGTAGACCGCTTGTACTACCAGAATACAAGGCGTACAAGAGAACGGAGCTTTTATCGAAAAGCCCCGATTGTATGTACGTGTGAACATATTTTGTATGATAGAATACAGAAGTTATACAAAGAATAATTTCACATTTTTTTTATAAATAGTCAGATAGAAATTATTATTGTGTTCATACCTCTCAATATTTTAACACAAATTGTGTTGAGATACTCAATTGACTTTTTTAGCTAAAAATGTTCACTAGGTAAGTAAAACTTATCTTGAGAATATTATAAATTATGAAATAACTACATTTTTTTAAATGCAAAATATTAACAACTATGTATAGTATCAATTCAGTATCAATATAGTATCAATCAATTCAGTTGTAGATTTTTAAAAAAAACTGGATCATTTTCGTTTTATTGATTTACTAATCAAAATTTAATTCTTAGTATAATATAAACTATCGGACGTTTTCTTGGTTAGATGTTGTAGAAAATAACTATATTGAATTACACTAAAAGGTGTGAAATGGTATTTTAAAATACTGAATCGAATGTATTTTATTATTATAATGTTAAAGTCAGTTGTTTTCTACGTAAGAAAGAAATAAACAGTTTTCCCATGTAAATTATTTACATGGAAAATTTATTCTGCACTTCAGTTTTTTTTTTAAATTTTGTTTAGCTTCATTACAATTTGATCAAATGGTTGGAAGCTTTGTACGATATATATTATACATCAAGGATGTGTAAGCAACACGTGTCTACCGCCACTGACAGCACAGGTACAAAACTCCGCCATTCCAAAGTTCGGACAGGTAATGAGCTCCGGGACACTTAAATGCCTCTTTCTCCTCCTCGTTCTCTTCTTCCTCTACTACTTCGTACATCGTGTCGCCTTAAATCGCCGTCTGTCGCCTGCCACGCCAAATGAGAATTGCTCGCCGAATGATGCGGCCCTAATTAACTAATGAAGATATATAAATTACCGCGAAACCGTGTACAAATTCCAGGAAATGCACAGGTTTGCATACTTAGCAGTCACGTTTAATGATAATTGATAGTTATATTAACTTAGCATAAATTGTTCACTTTCGTAATACAAACTATTCTTTTGTTTAAGTAACTATTAATAAAAGGCTGTAACACTTTACCAAGACCTAGCTGAAATATGATAGTTTAGCTGAATTGAAAACAATTAAAAACTATTTATTTGTTGTAATTTTCTAAAGACACCTAGCGTTAACATTTTCTGGCAATGTTTAAATTATAACAGAAAATAAAATACACCTGGAACAAAAGTTGCCTTGCATTTACAAGTTTTGATATTTTTAGTCTCTAAATGTTATTTAGATTTCAATAAAATATGTTCTCTATAAGCCCCAAAAATATTATGTACATACATAATATATTTAGGAAATGTTAAAAATATGGCGTAGTTTTGGAGAATGCAAACTAATTGACTATCATCAGATCAGTGTTTATAAAAATCTGCTTTCACGGCATCCAAGTGAAATATCAAAATATTTCCTATTCTGAATTGCTTATAAAGTAGGTTAAACAACACCTTTCTCATTTTAATTAAAAGTCATTGATCGAAAATCGTGGTCTTTTTACATATATAAAGCTAGAGTTTAATCTAGTGCACGAATTGATATATTCATGAGATAAAGAAGATTTTATTTACTTACTTATTTTTAAATTCTGTACATTAAAGTAGTGGTCAAATTTAACAGTGTCGATCGCTCCTTACCTGCAACAGAAGAAAAATGAATTTTGATTATTTTTTTATTATCCATGTCCGCTCCCAATATGGAGCATATGACCTCCAAATGGAAATATCTCAACAGAAGTTTTTTTCTACTAGAACTGTTTGTTACTCAGTCACTTAACCTCACTTTTCTTTCAATGTGAGTAGTAGGGGAAGAAGGATAAGGCTAGAACAAGACTAGTGTTTAACTAATCGCTATTGAAACACCCAGTTATTACAGGATCAGAAGGATGGGAGGAGAGGAAATAATGTGAATTGACATCACCAACACCCAGTCTTCGATCACAACTTTGAATTTAATAATTCTCAAATTCACTGTGATCTTACCGGGAATCGAACCCAGACCTGCGTGATCAGTAGAGCAAGCTCTAACCAACTGGGCCACGTTGATTATATTAGTCAATTTTATTAGTAAAGATCATCTTTCCTTCTTATATTATTCAAAGATTTTTTGAAATAAATTTTAAAATTAAAATTGATATAGCAATCTTGGAAAAATGACAATCAAAGAAGCGACCATTAAAGTCAACAAAATTCGACGCAAACGTAACAGTATATTAATTTTCGCTAATTAAAGAATGAACTTCATGCGAACAGAAAAAAAATGATATTTTACATAAATGGATATGTCAGTGTTTATAACAAGAAAAAATGTCAAGGGAAGTATAAGATATAAAAAAAAATTGATTGAAATATCTTATTTTATTTTTTGATGTTGGTATAAAATATTGTAATAATAAATGTGAATTTTATTTAAAAAATTGTGAGAATTTTTCGTTTAGATGTCAGCTTGGCAGATAATAATTATTTAGTATGTCAATAAAAATAAAAAAATAAATTATTTTATATTATCAGAAGTAATATGTTAACGCTGTGAGTGGGTGGAATTAGATGTACGCTTTTGAAAACAAGTGTTTTATTTCCATTGTCGCCAACATTCGCGGGATGGCGTGTTTTATTATAAATATTTTTTTTCACAACTATGATGATAAAAACGTCACAGATGAATATTTATTGACACTTTAAAGCATAGTCTTAGTTGTATTCTCGTAAACGTTACTCGTGTCCGACAATAACTCAATTGAAAGCATGATTTACCCATTTCACGAAGAATTATTGTTTAAATTTGCATTTTCCTGACATGCTGTGTAGTAAAATACCGGATGGATATAAAGACATGTTTCGATGTTTCTAATGATTAAAAAAACCTACGTATTTTCGTTTGTCGAAAGCGATTTTTTTTTGAGTTTAAACACTAATTGTACACTATCACAATTAAAAAAACGTATACATTGTCAACTCAACGTCGTTGGTATCACGGGTTCGAGTCCCAGTACGAACAGCATTTTTATAAAAACCGATTTCCTTTCCAAGGCATGGGTGTTTGTGATGTCTAAATATTCGCTCTTTCAATGCTTAAATAACGGGACCTAGCGAGAGTGATAAGTAAACTACTAGTCCTGTCTTAACCCTATTCTTTTATCGATATTACTCTCGTTGAAAAAGGGTAAAGGTAAAAAAACGGCGTAAATAACAGTTCTAGTAGAAAAAAACTCATGCTAAGATAACTTCATTAACCGTCCAAATGCTTTACATAGGGAGCGGACATGGATTAAAAATACGTAAAAGGATACATTTTTATCGTTTTTTTAACATGAATTCAAATTTACTTACCATGTACTTATCATGTAGTGTTTCCCAAAGTGTGCTTGGTGTAACAAGCAGCTTATATATTTTGATTGTCAATAAAGTATTATATTATATGAATTTTTTAACGATGGGTACTCGGTATTACGAAAATTATAGAACGGGTACACATACGTAAACAGTTTAGGAAACACGTTGGTATGATGCAATGGAAAATATGTTGAGAAATATTACTATTTTTACGGGTAAGTAATGTAAATGTTAAATCTATATTATCGATTATTCACGATACATTTATTTTCAATGGATTCAGCAGTTTAATTATGGAATAATTTAAGATTTCGACTGAAGGTGCTTGGTGGAATTTCAATATTAAATTGCAATCGTTCAAATTATGTACACTCCCACAGATTTTGTCACTAACGACCCGGATTTCGTCTTTCGGCGTTCAAGCGCACGGCCAGCAATGGCTTTAGACATATATAAACACGTAACATCCATTTACTAAGCGTCAGTTCAAGTTCATCCGTGCGCTTGAACGCCTGAAGATGCCGAAAGGCGAAACCCGGGTCGTTAGTGACAAAATCTGTGGGAGTGTACATAATTTGAACGATTCAAATTTAATTATGGAAATTTGTTTTTTTTTTTAAATCGATGTTATTGATAAGGAAATTATGTTTATTTAGAACAAAGTATATGACAAATATTATTGTGTAATTTTTGGAAGTGAACGGTTACCCTGTAGCCGGGGTACTTATCTCAAAAACAAAACCATGCATCAGAGAAGAAGGTGTAGTTGCTCGCACTGTCACGCCAAGAAACAATAAAGTTCATATAAACTTGCGAGTAATGTGTGTGATTCAAAATAGGACTGTAAAAACAAAAATATAAACTCGACAACAAGAGCCATTAAAAGCCGTAAACAGCGGAACTCGTTTCAAAATGGCCAACTTCGCGTTGGAAGTTTTGCCACTTGACATTGAAAATTTAGAAAACAGCAACACCCCGGAACACATTATATTCTTTACGATTCTATAAAAAAAAATCTCTTTTGTACTGACTAATTCTACATTTATTTAATATGATCACGATTCACGACCGATTTCGAACCTTACCGACACTTTCAAAATGTTCGTGGTGAGTGAAATCAGTCCTGCTTATATTATTCACTTTTAGGGTGTTCACTGTCAATACTTGGTGGAAAGGCATTATACAGCTATTTCGCTCATTGCAAGCATTGTCAACAGAAAATATATAAACAGTGCTATTTATACAAAAATAAATTAAAAATAAAAAGGTGTAAACAACAATTGACATTGAAAAGATTTTACAAATAACAGTATAAGTGACTATAATAACACAAAATTAAAATGTTCAACACATCTAACATATACTTAAAAAAACATCAAAGATTAATATTTTTTAAGTGGTGACTGATGGTAATTACAAACATAATTAAAATTTGGGAAATTTTTAACAAAGTGATATAAAATTCTACATTACTAAAGCAAATAGCTTAATGGTAATTTTCAGTTTTTCCCGCTTCCAAGTAATAAGTATGTGTACTTCAACAAAATCGACAGCCATGAAGATTCTGAAAAATACATTTTTAAAAACCATATCAATTCTTAAAAAAGAAATAAAATTTAAATAAATCTAGAATGAGTACAAAAAAGTGTTTTTTAAATGTAAGTCCATTCTACCAAGTATTGACAGTAAACAACTAAAAAATGAGAAAAATAATAAATAAATTAGATTATTAAGAATGAGTTAATTGTGTTCATTGTCTAGGTATCTATTTTCGAAATAAATTTTCACTATTTTGAGTGTATCAATCTTTCAGGAAAGTATTCGAATTTTACTTGCATACGTTATTACCCATATTTGCTGTTTCTGACTTTTTTAGCACGTTTTAATGTTCTTTTTAAGAGTAAAAATTGCACTATTTGCCCAACCCTTACTAGGAGAACATAAGGCGTTAAAGATACAGATATAGAGAAACATACAGGCAAGGAAGAGCAGTACCGCGACACGCCGTTTGTCTTGATGGCGTTTGACCGCCAGGAATGGGTGATTTATACCCGGTGATCTCTTCCTGAGACTTACCGGACTGGATTACAAGTACATACATCGGTGTATGGTTTACCAACGATTTAAAACTATTTCTGCTAATGGGCCGATACAATACCTTCTAAGACAATGAATGTCGTGTAAATAATTTGCCACTGTAATTATTAGGCAAACATAAACAAACATGTTTATATTTGGCAGATATGTAAGATCAAGGAATATTTTGTATGGGCTCAATTATTTTGCTGGGCTCCTGGTAAATTGAATTTTAAAAATAGACAGAATTGATTGATATTATTACTCAGAACTGTTAGTACAGTAATATTGATGTGCTTTCACAAAAATGATTTCACATTATTTTTTAATTACATTCAACTATTTTTACACGATTTAAAATTAACACGGTGACATTAATAAATAACAAATACTATATTTTTATACGAATTATTTCCTAGAAATAAAAAAACACAGAAGCAGATTACAACAATAAATTCATCAACACAAGATAGTTATAACAAACAAAAGGCTTCATTAGATCCGAAGACATTTGACGTGTCAGACATTTCTAGCGATGGAAGCGATTTATGACGAGTCCCTCATAAAAGTCTTAATCTTTGTAATGAATATTATTTTGTGTAATTTACTTATTAGATCTGAATTATAACAAAATTTTTACGCGATTTTCTACACCATAATGACGACTTTTTTCTTATATTTTTAAATTTAGGGATTCAATTTTCATTTACTTTTTACACGGTTTTTGTGGCATTTATCTAACGTGTAAAAATAATTGTTTTTTTTAGATTTAATTAAACTATATCTATCAGTCGATAAGGACGTAATCATTTGAAATAAAGTTATACAATATTAATAAGCCATTTATTGTGGTGAGATATCTTGAAAGCGCAAACAAATTGTATGAAAAGCGATATTTAAATAAGCTGCCGTGTAATATTGATAAATAGTCAGATTACAGGTCCTGGCGGAAAATAATAATATCATATACCTCACGTCGTGTGTTTGATTTTTTTTACAGTGCCCTAATAAATTTACCCGGAGACTATAAGGCTATTCAACTGCCTTGAAGAGGTTATTTATTAACAGCCAGACACCTTTCCTGTGGCTCTAGTTCCCTGGACGATCCACTGCCAGGCTAGCAGGAAAACAACTTCGTCCAGAATACAGATAAATCACGGCGAGGGTCTTGTCAGAAAGTAAACGCAGTTAGATGTCTTAGTTACCTGTCGGATATATTTAACTCTTGTGTTCCTGATACGTTGGGTGCAAATATTGCCAATATTAAAACAAATTTTTTACTCTTCTTCATTTTAGCAGCCTGGTATAATTGAACTCTCTAGAGGTGAAGTAAGCCAACTAGTAAAATCACGTCTTTACTTTAGTGTTATGGTGGATTGCATATTTTTATTTTACGGAGATAACACTATTGCAATCTGTATTAACTGAGGTTACTTCACTTTACTTTACGATACTTTAAGACGTGTAGAATATTACAACGCATCTAACCTATTTTTTTTCCAAAATACCACTTGGCTCACTTCACTTCTCTTGGGCACAATTAATAGTACATTTTTGTTTTAAAGTTTCATAATGGTATTTGTTAGCATAAATAGAGATTGATACAATAGATACGGTGACAGCAGAAGAAATATTATTAATATACATATATACAAATTTATTTTGATACTTTGTTTAATCTTAATTACAAAATTAATATATAGATAAAGATAAAAAAAAATATAGTTCAATTGAATATTGTGATTTCAATATTATGTATGTAAATATATATATTTTTATAAATATAAGATACTATAAATTAAAACAACATCATTATAGGGTCTTGCTGAGTATGGTTCCCTAGGGCGGAAGCCCATTTAGCCAAAACAGTAAAGGGTGGCCCTGATTGGACTATAATTTCACGTTTGGGTAATTAGAATAAATATTATCACGATAAATATAGGCGGAAGAGGATTGTGAATGGGCGTTATTTGAACAAAAGTGGAACAGGAGCGCAGGATTGAATATTATTTATTTAAATTCTATAGGAAACGGTTGACCCTAATCAGTTTCGTGGTATTTGCACAGTTATTTAAAGGAAATAGACTCAGAAATTCCGGTTCTCCTTTTGTAGGGAAGTGACCGTGCCATGAACGCTTCCTTTACCTTTGACTCTAAAACAATGTTTAAATTTACGCAGGGCGACCGACCGCTCTCTCGCTCAGTCGTTTGCTTATGAAAAGGTTTTAACGATCGCTTACAAGTTACAACAGAGGTGTCCATAAGTTGGATTAGATAACTAGTGATTTATACATTTTTTTAAATAACCTTTTAGTAGTTTTATGGTACTGAAAACGCCATACTTATATAAAACTAAAACACACTGTAATACAATTCAAATGTATGAAATAATTATCATCGACGGAAAGTTAAGGAATTGTACTTCTGTCTTTCATCATTGGGTAATCATCACACACGTGGTAACATCACACAGTAATATTAAAATAAAAGAATAAAACAACCAGAAAAAATACATACATACTAAGATTATTTCGTTTGTATGTAGTAAAAGCAGTAATACACAACCCTTTTTGAAGTTTGTGGCGGCTCTCAAATGTTTTATTCAAAATTAAACATAATAAATATTTTTCTCATGTAAAATATTTATTTCATAAATGTAAGTAAGGTTTTTGCTATAATGAAGGATAAAAAATTGTACTTTCGATGGATTCGGCGGTAACTTTGTGTCAATACGTGGAATAATCTAAGTTATTTTATATAAGAATAAATCGATTCATGGTAAAAGGTTTACTGATGAAAATTTGGATTTGATTGTGTGGTTTAATACTACAAATATTGAGTAAAATTATGAAGAATTAGTTTAAAATTAACTAAGACCAAGATCGCATTCAGTTTTGAATTACATATAAATAAAATATTTCACGTCAAACGACTATCGCTTTTTACCGAGCAAGAAAGAAGTACATTATACATACATACTCAAATATTTTCTCAAATATCTGAAAACATTTATTATGTTATTAATAAGAATAACAGGAAAGCATGCGTGTGTGTTGTCTAATACATCTTTTAATTAAAGCTTACCCGGATAACATGATTTTCTAATCACACTTGATCAGGAGAGCATGCCACGAGAATAGGTGGGTGATTAAAATAAAAAATGAGTAAAAGAAGCATCTCCGGCTGCGCGATAAATCTCTTTCGACGTAGGAGGTATCAGGCGAAAAAGTTAGATGCGTCACGGCTGCCGTAATTGGCTTATTCGTCAATAGTTTGGTCTCGTGTGTACTTCCTATGCTGGCTCATTTATGGAGACTGCGAAGAACTTGTACCCACTATTAACAGGATATATGTTAGAAGCAAAAAAAGTTCAGCAAAACCTGACTAAATCTACTTAAAAGACGTTGCCTAATCGCTGCAGTGGACGTAACGAAGTGGGTATCTTTTGGTAATAAAGAATACTTCTTTGCGAAAGCAACGAGATCAAAGGGATATTATATTATACAGATTCTTGGCAGGGATTAAAAGTAGACGACAAAGTTAAAACAGACATTTTAATTTGTATAGTTATAGAGTCACTTCTACTGTATCACTTTCAGAGTGTTCACTGTCAATAATTGGTGGAAAGGCATTATATTAAGAAAAAACACAATATTCCTTTGTACTTTTTTTTCCACTTTATTTATATTCATTTATCACTTTTAGGGTGTTCACTGTCAATACTTGGTGGAAAGGCATTATATTAATAAAAACACAATAATCCTTTGTACTTCATTCCACTTTATTTAATATGTCAGGACCGGTTTCGCTCATTACGAGCTGAGCATTACTCAGTTGACGATGCTCGTAATGAGCGAAACCGGTCCTGACATATTAAATAAAGTGGAATGAAGTACAAAGGATTATTGTGTTTTTATTAATTATATTCATTTTATCTATCTTTATTTCTATTCTATTTAGCAGTTGGCAATGCTCGCAATGAACGAAACCGGTCCTGACCTTTTAAATAAAGTGGAATTAAGTACAAAGAAATATTGTGTTCTTATTAATATTTTCTTTCTACTTTCCACTTCTACAGTAATTTGTAAATTATTTTCAATGGCAATTGTAGTTTTCGTCTTTTCATTTCAATTTGTTTTTGTAGAAATATCACTGTTAAATTAAATTTATTATTAGTTGAAAATGCTCACCATGAGCGAAACCGGTTCTGACTTTATAAAATAAAATGGAAGTAAAGTACAAAGGAATATTGTGTTTTTTCCTAATAGAATAAAAATATATTGTTAAAATGTGTATATGTTCATACATCAATAAGTTTACTTACACGAAAAGACTCAGTTTCGCATTTCAGCATCTTCAGGCATTAAAACACACGGATTAACTCTGTTTTATACAAAAAAATTAATAAGTGCTATCAGTATATAAATTATTATTTAACAAAATCTAATAGCATGAAAACGCCCATAAAATCATCGCTTGTTACAAAATATGAAATAGGTAACCTTAGTTTACTTTAAAACGTTAATGTGACAGAAATCTTGATTTCGAAACTTCGCGAATAAAATTACTTAAATAAATAAAATATTTTCCTTGCGTAATTGGATTTCATGGTACAAAGAAGTAGAATGCCACTTTAGGGCTCAGGCCATCAGAAAGTACAATGGGTATACGAATAAAGAGTGACACTTTCTTTACTCGACCTCTTTCAAAATAAAATTAATGTTCTTAACGAAGATTGGTCTCGCACTTTGCACAGTTAAGATGCTGTAAATAATACGATCAGAAGAGAAAATGAATTCCTTCGAACAACAGTCTTTTGGGGTATATTGAAATATATTTTTTAATTTAAAATGTGCTAAAAATATTGTTGAAAATTATCTCTACTTAAGTTTCTTGCAAAGCCGTTGAATTCGTTATGTAATAAGGTGAAAAAATATCAAAGTATTATAGCTCTATAAATATTATCTTGTACACGGTTGATAGCTATTTCATATTATCAGAACTAAGTTAACTAAGGTATATATCGACTGTGGAAAGGAAAAAGGACGTAACCTACACATAGCAAATTTTACAGGAGGCACATAAAACGTGTTTTAATGATTTTCGGCCAAAAACAAATTATGAATTAAACACAACCTTGAAGTGCACGGAGAATTCTAAACTGGTGTTTAATTGACATAATTATAATATTGACATGAAGATATTGTCTAGGAAAAACCATTTTTTCAGTCTTTCTTCTCGGTTTAAATTTTCACAAGCACATCTTTTTTCAAACTTAAAAGTAAAATTTAGATGCTAATTCAGCATTTGCAGCTTACATCTTTTGATAGAACGTGCATCATGTTCGATACATTGTGATTATCGAAAATAACCTGTTTTTTAAAAAAAAAATGGGTTACGTCCTTTTCCCTTTCCACTCGATATGTATATTATACTAGTTTAGAAGAGACACACTACATCCACTCTAACATTTTAATTGACATTGCAAAATTAAGTATTTTTTACATTTAATAAATTAACTTTGGTATTTCTCAGATATGGGAGTATTCAAAGTAAAGTAGTAACAATTTAAGTGATTATTTGTAATTCATTATATTATCATCTCACTTTTTGGGTGTTCACTGTCAATACACGGTGGAAAGGCATTATATTAAAAAAAAACTCATTTGGACTAATTCCAATTTGTTTAATAAGGTCAGGACCGGTTTCGCTTATGACAAGCATTGTCAATTGATAAGACGATACAATATTAGTGTTATGTATACAAAATAAAATAAAATTAAATAAAAGCAACGGTGATATATTGATATTTGTTTGGTCATTAAGAATTGCATAGGCTTGTTTCTTATGTGATACGGAAAAGCAGAAAATGTTTGAAACATAGATATGTAGTTTTTTTTAATAAAAAATATTATTTAAAATATAATCAAAAAAAAGAAAACAACTACATAGCCAATGTCATAATTCATAAAGCTAATTTTAGATAATCAGATACTATAAGAACATGAATTGAAAGATTCTTTTTTTTCTTATGTAAAACATTGACACATTAAGCTGATAGACAACAAATGCTACGAAGAAAGATGAAAGGATTTATTCACCTCTTTTCACTTCTTCACTCCTTGTTTTAAAAGGACGAAATAAAAGACGAGAAATATTCTTTTTACGCAATGTTTGATCGGTTGGAATTGGAATTATGTTTGACATTTACAAAAGTCTTGATTCTTAGTCTCGTAAGGATTTTGTTTATTTTTCCATGTAAATAAATGGGACCGTTATCCAGCATTGTTTGCTATGTAAAGAGAATTGCTTCGTTAGAGCTTTAGGGAAAAGAAGGGAGAACTTATACATACATGCATATACACCGAATACAGGATATACGTTAACGTTAATATCTATATATATACATATAACAGGAGCATTTTAATAATAACATCATAAATTTAAAAAGAAAACTTTATTAAATATTGTTTCATATTTTTTTACTTTTATAATGGTTGTCTTGGCTAGAGAAAGGTAGACAGAAATCAAACGACCGAAGAAATATAGAATCTAAATAATAATTTCATTTAAATAACAGTTTTACTTAAAAACTGCTTAATTCATACATGTAATAAAAATACTCATGGGCAATATGAACTCTATTTTCAGATAAAAGGAATTTAAGTTCAAATAATTTACGTAAGTAAATTCCGCTGAAGCACATGACATAACAATCAAATTAAGTCGACGAAACACACTTGGTAAAACCGAAAAACCGAGCTTTAACCTAAGAGCTTTTCTGCGCATACAATAGAAGCTTGTGTCACAAAATAAAGCCTTCAGATAAAATAGGCCTTAAAGCGCGTACCACGTGACATCCTCTACTGTTTCCATCCAGCCTTATTGTTTGAATAACAAGTGGTGAACCATTAACCATAAATTTTATTTTTTCAGGGTTCAGGCCCTTCGGTCTTAGACAATTCGACCATTACTGTTATTGGCAGTGAAGGATTATTAAGAATTTCTATTACAAATATGTTTTCCCAAATTAACATTCAGTATAAAAAAAATAACAACTATCATATGGTTTACATGTACCAAAAATAAGTATTTTTGTAGTATGCATATAACGGGGATTGATTGTGTTCCAATCTGCCACAATGTTAGAAACTCGGTAACAGTTTAGAATTTTGTTAATAAACACGATTTTTTTAACGCAAGGTGCTTGTTGAAATTTCAATATTAAATTTGAATCGTTCAAATTATGTACATTCGTACAGATTTTGTCACTAATGACCCGTGTTTCGCCTTTCGGCATCTTCAGGCGTTTAAGTGCACGGACGAACTTGAACTGAGCTTGCTCATAATTATCCAATAAACATAGACTCAATAATGTAAAGAAACAAATTCTATAGTGGTAAAAAAAATACATAGTAGCGATCCACATGTATGTATGTATTTAAAAGAAACTTTGTTGGATTGAAATAGATGATGCAAACTGTTCGAACCGTTTTTGAAATGAGTAATTATCAAATGAGTAGCAAGCAGTCCTCGTAGCGTTAAATTTCGTGTTTCGGTTTTAGGGAGGAGGAATGATAAAAAGATGTAAAAATTCGCAGCAAACTGTTTGAGGGCGAATTTTTCGGGCGGGATTCTGACAATAGCTCGCTACCAGGCGCCCAGAGGTGGTGAGGAGGTTAAACAATGGAAGTGCCAGACGCTTCATTAAAACTTCTCCGTTGATCGGCTGCTGAATTGTGTCAGGGCAACACGTTTCGCGAAATAAACTTCAACGCTCTCTTTATGGCGTGGACCGGGGGATTGGGGGAGGTCGGAGACGAAACACTGAAAGAGACATGACATGATGACGTCTTCGAGATAATCTTCGACTGTCAAAGGCGAGAGATGTTTTTTTTCTATAAATCATTATGTTATATGACAAAGAATGTTTAACCCAAAGAAGTATTTTGTGCTTCACTTGAATGACAGACGATTTATATGAGTTTTCTATAGGAATTGGGGAATAAAAACACGTATTTATTCTGCAGTCGAATGCTCTACCACTGAGCTATATCCCCGATTTGTCGCCTGCTGTGGCTCAGTTGGTAAGAGCTTGCTCTACCGATCACGCAGGTCTGGGTTCGATTCCCGGTCAGATCACAGTGAATTTGAGAATTATTCAATTCAAAGTTGTGATCGAAGACTGGGTGTTTGTGATGTCAATTCACATCATTTCCTCTCCTCCAATCCTTCTGATCCTTTAATAACTGGGAGTAGAATAGCGATTAGCCAACCACTAGTCCTATTCTAGCCTTATCCTTTCTTTCCCTACTCACTTTGAAAAAAGTGAGGTTGAGCGACTGAGTAACAAACAGTTCTCGTAGAAAAAAAACTTCTGTTAAGATACCTCCATTAGGGGGCCATATGCTCCACATTGGGAGCGGACATGGATTGAAAAAAAAAAAATATATTCTAGCTTAATAAAAGTGCTCCTTTCAAAACACCTTTTCAATAAATTTGCAGTTTTGTGAATCAAAGATGATTTAAAATTTGCGAATAAATAAGTCACATCAATACATTTAATGGTACTTCATTAAATTTAAGATAACTTAGATAAGATATATTGTATGAGATAATTTATCATTGAAATACTTTTGTATGCAATTAAAGATAGCTTAGAGTCTATGCCAGTCACCTTGCGGTAAGTCAAAAAACTAATATTTCTACGCCTGCTCATAAATTACTGTATATCAATTTTTGCTAACGTGAAAACGATTCGATGGCGTCTGAAGGGCACGAAGAAAAGATCATAACGACGTCTCGATATGACACTTTTGCACACATGTGCTGCTGAAACGACTCTTTAGTTTGCTGTGATCTTTCTTCATAAAAATCAAACGATGAGACATATCAGCGCCAGATTTCACTTAAAGTTCGTTACTCCCAAATTAACGAAAATGACACTAAAATACTACGACAGAGAGACTTTTTTTCAATATTTTAAATTCCTAGAAATCTCAAACACGTAAAATTACCAATAATAGGAACTCAACTCATTTTCACACAATTTAAAAATAACAGGTGATATCAATCTATCGTCGAAAATTTCTTACCGATATACAATAATATAAATTCTTTCTTATACACGGTCCACTAAAAACAACAAATAATATTTTTTTACACGAATTATTTGTTTTAATCTAACACGTTCCTAGAAATAAAAAAAACAAGTGGATAACGAATCTTTTTATAACAAGAAATTCAGCAGAACAAGACTTTTGTAACAAACAAAAGGATTCATTAGATCCTTACAAATTAGAGGTGTCAGAAATTTTTCGCGATGAAAGCGATTTATGTCCAGCACCTTATATTAAAGTGCCCTAATGCCGCCAGTGCGGCCGAGTGGTCAACGTCGTTGGCTTCGGTTACGGAGGTCCCAGGTTCGAATCCCGGTACGGTCAGTTTTATAAATTGATTTTTCAATCGATTTATGAATTTCTGTTCGAAGGCTTGGATGTATGTGATGTCTTGAATTCCCCCCTCCCATCCATCCTATGAACGGGGCGTATCGAGAGCGATTAGTTAACGACTAGTCCTGTCCTAGCCTTATCCTTCTATTCTTACTCTCTTCCTCTCTAAAAAGAGAGGTTGAGCAACTGAGTAACAAGCAGTCCTCGTAGAAACAAATCTGTTGAGATAAACTCCATTAGGAGTCCATATGCTCCACATTGGGAGCGGACATGGTAAAAATAAAAATGTCATCAAGTAGCGATAAATAGTAATATTTTTTTTTAATCAAAAAAAAAATATGAATAATGTTGTGTGTATTTTACTCATTGGACCTTCAATATTACCTTTTTTACACGACTTTCTATACCACAATGTTATACTTTTTTCAAATAGCCGTTTTTATAAATTCAGACTTTTTAACACGGTTTTTGTTGAACGTATCTAATGTATAAAAAAAGTCTTGTGTAAATAAAATCTGTTTTTAATTATGAATTACGATATCAACGCTCTCTTCTAAAGTTGTTTTTTGTGGGGAAGGAAAATAACAATAATCACATTAAGTTATCGTCAGTAAATAAACATCGAATGTTTGTGAAAATATCAACCTATTTTATCGTATCTTATTTATGTCTCGTGGGACTAAAATTGTCATCATGCAGAAAAATCTGAAGTATACAAACTCTATGCTGATTTATAAAACATACATAGTAAATATTTAATTTTTGTGAAATTAAGAATGATCTTGTTATGCTTTACTCTGTACATGTATCAGCAATTCACAATAATCATCAATCATATTTCATAAAATAATTGTCAATGTGCTTAATTATTTTATTGATTAAATTGACATTTAATTGGTAAATTTGAATCGTTCAAATTATGTAAACTCCCACAGATTTTGTCACTAATGACCCGGGTTTCGCCTTTCGGCATCTTCAGACGTTCAAGTGCACAGAAGAACTTGAACTGACGCTTAGTAAATGAATGTTTCGTGGTTATATAATAAATAAATGTATCACTGAGTCTAAAGCCATTGTTGGCGAAAAGGATAAGCTCATGGGAATGCCTAAAGATTTGAGTAGTGAGTGGTTTTAAGAATTATATTTATTTGTTTGTCGGCAAAGGTTTAATGATTATATTTATATAGGGTATAGAAGTGGAGATCCCGGTAGGTTTAATATTTCATTTAAAATCGGAAGGCTATGCAGCTGTGCCCTATTGATTTCTAAAATTTCCTGGAAAAAAAGCTTATGACTGTCCACGCGAATTAAATTTCAACAATCGTTAAAACACTTATCAAAAGTATCAGGGTATTATAAATATAGCTAAGAACTATCGGTACATAATGTTTATCGATATACAAAGTTTCCGGACGCGTAACAATTTAAATTTACCGGTACGTACGTATTTATTCTGTGTTCCTAATACAACCATATAAAATACATTTATTGTGGGATAGAATAAAAATTGTTCACTAGGATAAAACAGTAATGAAGAGTGTATCGGAAAATGGATTTCGCCAAGTCCCACTGATTCACCCTCATCTCGTATACAGCCGCAGGTAACATGTTCAATTTCACTCACTCTTTGAGCAAAATCATACAGAACGAATAGTAGGCTACGTACGCACTTATTGTATGTTTTGTTTTGTACCGGATAACATTAGGCCGGCGTGCACGGCATGTATGAAATTACTTCTTCTGACATTCTGTGCTTCGCGTCTTCAAATTCGCATTACACGTGTTATTGTATGAATTCTGGAAACTCATTGTGTAAACACAATGAGTTGACACGTGTAAACAAGGTTATATTGAATTTAATCGTGCTTTTGAAACGACCTATATTAATTGAATGTTAATTAATGAATACAAATATTGTATATCTTGGGTTAGTTTTGTTTGGTTAGTTCAGTCGTGGGGTATCTGTGGCCTTTTGACTAATCTGGTGCGGCCTTTTGATCTGATCGGCCAATTCTGCATTTGTTTTAAATTCGTAAATTCCTGAGATTTTGGCATGATGGCAAATAGGCATGAATTTTTTTCCGGCCAAAAATTCCCTAGTCAATGTTTACTGCGGCCTTATGTTGAATCAGAAAAACGAATGCGGCCTTTAGACAACAAAAGGTTCCCGACCCCTGGGTTGGTTAAATATTCTTGTAATAATCCGCCAGTTATTTTGATACTATACTAAGATTTAATGATACACAACTGAGTCCTTGATAAATAAAATAGACGAGATAATAAGAGTTACAATGAAGAAAAAAGATGTCACAGAAAATAAATAATATTTTGTCGATGCTGAGATCTCTGTCAGGAATTCTTAAAGGAGTTAGAATGATGTGTTTAACCATTCGATCCTACAACTATTTATGGGCACCTTATACAAGATTGGTAAACACATACTAGTAATATCGATTACAAAATGGCGTATACCGCAGATAGAGTAATAATAATTGTCATATGGGCGATTCTAATGCTTTCACATGATGCAATTTCACTAATGGTGTGGATTTTGAAACAGCGGAACAGGCAAACATGACGCGAGTAAGTAAGTATTTATATGATGAGAAATTTAGAGTATTGTGACAATAAATGCATTATGATAATATAGAATCACTTCTATCGCAAATCAGTATAATATTTCTATAATTTTGGATTAACTCTCAAAACTTACAACACAGGTAGTGTGTACTTGATTGTCTGTTGTGTCAGTTTACCACTAAACAGCTTAATCCTCCATTTTGAAATAGTTTCAGTTAGTTATTTATCATGCAACATTTTTCAGATTGCTACTTTATATTGATAAAAAAGAATAATATTTAATCAAAAATAATTAACATAAGAAAAGTTAATTATCTTAACCGTTAATTCCTACATTTTTAGGAAACGTTGGTCAAGCGGTTCCTACCGTTCTACACGAGAGTTTCTGAAGGATATTTTTCATGAAATTATACAAACTGGACACGTTCGGCAGAAGCGAGTGGTTTCTACAAAGTTGTGCTATTTGTTCGTATAACATCAAATCTATTGATTTTATGTTGTTTAAAGCAACTCAGCTATATTTAGACTTGAAATCAACATTGCAAACATGATTTTAATTCGTCAATACTTGAACGTAATAATTTCATCATCATTGATAATCGATTGATGACGAATATATATTTTTTTTACCATGTCCGCTCCCAATGTGGAGCATATGGACTTATAAAGGAGTTTATCTCAACATAAGTGTTTCTACGAGAACTGCTTGTTACTCAGTTGCTCAACCTCACTTTTTCCAAAGAGAGTAGGGAATAGAAGGAAAGGGCTAGGACAGGACTGGTGGTTAGCTAATCGCTCTCGATACGCCCCGTTCATAGGATAGGATGGGTGGGAGGAGGGAATTCAAGACATCACATACATACATGCCTTTGAACATAAATTCATAAATCGATTTAAAAATCAATTTATAAAACTGCCCGTACTTGGATTCGAACCCGTGACCTCCGTAGCGGTAGCTAACGACGTTGACCACTCGACAACATATTGTTATACATATATAATATTTTTGCGCCGTATGGCTTGTGTAACTATTGTTAAAAATTACAATCTTTTTACAGTATTTAAAACTAAAAATAAAATTTGGATGCAAATATTTTAAATCAACTGAAAGTGTAAGTTGAATACATTCATTAATTTATAGTGACTCTTCTAATAAGCGATACGTAGTTCACTAAACATTTAAGTAATTTAGACTTTCAAAGAGCTAAATCAGTCGATCATTAGCGAATCGTGAACCGCGAGTCAATTGGCAACGGCGATTCGTTTATTTGAATTACCTTATTGAGTTAGTTGGATTACTATTTTTTTTCTTTCAAGAACGAAAAAATATCGATTAACGATGTTATCGTTCGCGAACGATAGTAAATCTTTTTAAAATTGAGTTTGATAACTTTGTTATTCCACTGATTGTGTCACAATTTGAAGCACAATGAGTGGAATATTCAATTGTATATTGAAAATTTATCTTAACGTGGATATTGCTAAATTCGTCTAAAACAGTGTTTGCCAAACTGTATGCCGCAAGAAGTCTCAAGTGTGCCGTGGTGAAAGAAGCCTTAAAAATGTTAATTTTAAATAATGCCAGTTTATTAAAATTTTCTTCAATTTTAAATGAATTCAACATCTACACATTCAAATAAATATTTGTCAAGTCCATACATACCATACACACAATGCGACACATTTTCATTTTTAATGGTATATTTCCTTTTTTAAAGCATTTTTATTGGTTGTGCCGCGGTACTAATCCCATTCACCAGTGTGCCGTGAAGTGAAAAAGTTTGGCAGAGATTGGTCTAAAACAGTGATGCACAACCTCTACCTTCTAGTGGGCCGAATAAAACAAATTTATCGTTGGTTCGGGCCGCAAAGAAAAAAATGATTTAAAGTACGCTCAATCCTTTTTAATACAGAAAATATGTATGTTCCATGTAAAACAGCCTTAAAACCGTGTAAAAAAGATTAAGTGAATTTAGATAAATGAGTAATTGGTTCCATTTTATTATTTTGACCGTGTTATTTAGAAAATAAATAAGCCATGCAAAAAAAAGATCATGAGTATTAAAAATCATTTCATTGTGAAATATTTATGTTTCATTTATATGCAATTCACAAGTTAATGCGTTCATGATATTTGTTAATTTTTAACTATTTTTTTTAATTTGACATAATATTTGTAAGCCTGTTTCTATGAACCCATTTATTATCCTTAATTGAAGAAAAAACTTGCTTAAATTTGTTTAATAAATGTTTTACGTGAAAAAAGTATGTTTGAGAAAGAGATTTAAGGGCCGCCACAAAATTCAAAAAGGGCCGCGTTTGTGCATCACTGGTCTAAAAGATAATAAATCTCGCGTAGTAAACATATCAGGAAAATATGTATGATTATGCGTCAGACTTCAGACTGACCACAAAGTAATTTTTATTGATAATTAAAGACGTAGTTTCTTTGTATAATATAATAGGAAATAGTTTTAAGTACACAATCTATCTACAATCTATCATGGTTAAGCTTCTAACAAAAAGGAAACATTTCTATACAAGACAATCGAGTGTGAAATTTATCTGTCCCAATAAATAGAAATGGTATTAGGGAACAATGAAGCTTTAGAGGCACGCCATATAACTGAAATGAGCGTATTCAATGTACAGGTGCGTTGATATAGCGAAATTAATTAATTACACCCGTGATTCAGCAGGTAATGATATTTCAATTAAGTCTGAATTTGGGCTGGTTTTCATTTTAATATCACGGGGCATACAAGTATATTATAATACAGGTAAATTAGTATATACTGCTGATTGCTTTTGCCAACAACCATACATTGATGAATATCAGTGAATTGCTTAATTTATTCCAGTTAGTCAATCAAAGTGTTGTTATAATTGAAAAAGTACGATATGGCAAAAAAAACCTATCTCAACTACGTTCAGATTACCTACAAGATCTTCAGTGTTTTCAATTTTAAATTGCTACTTGAAACATAAGAAATACGTTAATATTTAAAAATAATAATAGAGGTATCTTAACCGAAGTTTTTATACGAGAACTTTTATTTACTCATTTTTTTTGCATCACACCGAAGAAGAAATCTCCTTAATAATACGGTTAAGTTACATGTGTATAGCAATTTAATTAGTAACAATAAATAATAATTACAAATACTTATATATAGTTACTCAGTTGCTCAATTTGTATTTTTCGAAGAGATTATGCATATAGAGGAGACGGCTATGGCTGGAATAGTTGTTAGCTAACTGCCCTCGCTACGCCGCGTTATTTAAGAATAAAAAAAATACATATGCCTTCAAACGGAAATCGATTGAAAAATTCTGTCCGTATTGGGACTTGACCTCGTGAAAGTATCACTTTTAGGGTGTTCACTGTCAATACTTGGTGGAAAGGCATTATATTAATAAAAACACAATAATCCTTTGTACTTCATTCCACTTTATTTAATATGTCAGGACCGGTTTCGCTCATTACGAGCATCGTCAACTGATGTCATCGTCAGTTGACGATGCTCGTAATGAGCGAAACCGGTCCTGACATATTAAATAAAGTGGAATGAAGTACAAAGGATTATTGTGTTTTTATTAATCGTGAAAGTATGTAATGGAAGCAAAAAATATTGACCACAAACCCAAGATATATCTGATAAAGTGTACTTAATAAAATTAAAATATGAACATCGTTGTTTGAAACGAATTATGATTGTTATCAATTGTAATATTTTTTGTCCATTTTATATGTATGACGTGTAACTGTTTCGTTTAGTGGTATGTTAAATTAGCATGTTTTGTATTCTAGAATAACTAGAACTATCATGGATTTACACCATGTATAGTTTCGTTTCATATTTATAATGTACGATTTATTTGCTTTGATGTTAAAGTTGATATTTAGTTTGACCCAGTACAAAATGAGGACGCAAAAAATGTTCATTTTGTTTTGTATACTAAAATGTGAATATTTTTAGGAAACGTTTCGCGTGTAAACTTTGTTATTTTTTCAAATATTACGAAAGAATAAAATAAATATCCGAAAGTTCCGAAATCCCGGCAATACACTCGGCATATCATTTGCACGTAAAAACAAAAACAACTGAAAAGAAGGAAAACAGATACACGGTGTAACTCGTATGCCGAAAGGCTAGCAAGAAATGACTACAAACCAGTAGCGTGCATAGACATTAAAAGCAGTATTAACTGCAATCTGTCGAGGATTTGATAATCTAAAAAATGCATAATTTGCGCACTTACAATATTGTGATATTTTAGGCATATTATCTCAGGTACAAAAACAGTGTAGAACCGGCCTGTTATTGGTAATGCCAGTGGGAGGAGCTTGAGAATCGTTCAACGATATAACGTCGGATGTCGATATAATCTTAGTAGATTTTACCGTTCCAATAGCGGCTTACTTGGCAAATTAAATGTGATTGTTTGTTTCATAACATTTTCTTTTTTTACCATAATCGTTTCATATGTGGAGCATATGGCCGCCACCTAAATGTTTCCCTGTCTCTCGCTTTACACGCCAGTATTACTCAGTCCCTCCAAGTACATCTTATGAATAGTACAGACGTCAGAATCCCACCGGTCGGAAGAAGTGCCCGGAAGAATTAAAGCTCTTCGGAGGCATCAGAAGCACATGACCCAGCCAGTTTCTTCATGACCAATGACGATGTTGTGAGGCTTTATAAAATTGAAGATATTTTTGGTGGAACTTTGTGAAAATTCATTTATAAAAAAAAGTTCATAGCTTTTATTCCAATTATTCGAACAATTTCAAACGTGAACTATTAAACATGTCCCTTAACTCTTAAAGGTCGAATGTAGTTTATCTAAATATTGTGTATCTTCACCTCTACGTATATATAGTATTTACATACGTACATCTAATTAAGTTTTAAGTTTTTTTTTGTATCATATTATGTCGATGCTCTTGAATTAGTATCCCGAGAAACACAACTATAACCTTGCTCATTTGTTTCTCTTGAATTATAATACTAAGCGACTTTGGTACAAAAGACCAGTATAAGGCAGATAAAGCCGTCTTGCATATATTCACTGCACGCTACTGCTGAAAGCCTACCTTCGGAGACAGGGATCAAACAATTTCTTAAAATATACGTGGA
Organism: Himalopsyche anomala; assembly: GCA_031772345.1. Taxonomy (NCBI): domain Eukaryota; kingdom Metazoa; phylum Arthropoda; class Insecta; order Trichoptera; family Rhyacophilidae; genus Himalopsyche; species Himalopsyche anomala. Next base: position 1,223,053 of record CM062837.1, on the reverse strand, counting down.
AAGTATGAAGTCGTACAATGAATTCTTTATGCGGGCTTTCTGCCGGGCCGGAAAATATGAAGGTTCACAGAATATTTCGGCAAACATCTTTGAAGTGTGTGTACACAGACCCACTGGCACACAAAAAAAAAGAGTTTCTGCTTCAATCCCCGTGCCCATTCCAACGGGATGGCATACACCAAGGGATTTAGAAGATTAATGAAAAAGTCTACACAGTTTATTCATGAAACTGGGAAGATCTCAAATATTTGAGAACCAAATCTGAAAAAATCTTTATGACGGTTGATTTTATATTTACAAAAAGAAAGAAATTAGGTGAAAACCATCTTGTGGAATAATGACGTAAATTCACATATAATATGCTTTTAATTTTAAAATGTCAAATATTATTTGTTTTGTTTTTATTTTTTTTTAAATTGGCATTTACTTGGCAGAACTCCAGAACAGAAAATTTGACAATCTTATAATATATACAATGTTGGTAGAATTAAACAGTTTGTTAATTTTCACCTTATTGATTTGTTTTTCGTTGAAAAAATTGCAATGATGTATGCTCAACGCCTGGTAAAGTGGAATGAACATATAAAGAACAATTATATATACAATTAATGATAACAAAAATATGATACAAAACAAGAACTGGTTTCGCATCGCATCGCGAGTAAGGATTGTCAATTGTAAATATATAAAAGGACAATTGAAACAAAAATGTTACATAATATTGGTCATCAATACGGTCTGAAATACTCAACACGAAAAATGTGTTTGACGGTCTGTATACCCAAAATGTGATTGTGTTGAGTATTTCAGACCATTCAAAATTACTGTTTTGCACCCAGGAATAGCACTGCAGGAAGTTTACACTATCAACTAATATGTCTTATGTTAAGTTGTTATAATTTTGACAGATTCTACTAACTATAACTGTGTATTTGTACATCTGTTCTGTGTGTGTATAGCAATACGTGGAGAGGGCTTGAGTCTCCCGTTGTCGTCACTGTAGGCCTGCTAGTCACGAGAAAGACGGAGACGTCCTTCTGCAGTCCGCGCGACGTATCTTGGAAACGACTCAAGTATTAGGGTAACATACTCGACAAGCGGAGATGGGAGGGAAAAATAACAAAATTGAAATCGCACCCGTAAGCAAAAAAAAAACTAGGGAAATAGTACACACTCTACCACCGACTATAGTTTTGTGTGTAAACATATTTGGATATCTATTCAAGAGTGAAAATATTGTAAGCGTGGAAATTCATTGGGGAATTTTTCTTTTTCGTGAAATGAAAATATCGCATTGTTTTTATAGAAGCAGAGATTTTCACTCCACACACAGATTTGCGGATCTCGGAATTCAGGATTTCATTTCATATTATTTATAAATATACAATCTTCATACATACCTGGAATTCTATTAATTTATTTTACGAAATAATAAATCACGGTATAAATTTTCTTTATTTAGACCAGCGCTGTCCAACTTCTTTTAGCTCGCGGGCCATTTTTTATTTAGCAAACATTTCAGGGGCCAAAGAGTATAGGTTAAATGAAAAGTCAGTTAAAAATTTGCTGTAAAATGTACAGCTCGCGGGCCACCAGTTGGACAACGCTGATTTAAACCGTCGTGTAAGCTCTGCAACTTGAAAACATAGATTAACTTTAAGCCCAATAAATAACTATTCACTATAACAATTTAAATGTAAGCTTACAGATTGTGAAAACACTTCTTGTTTTTTTTTAAATACATAGTTTATTTTGTTTTCGACCAATTATTATGAAGAAAATCAAAAACAAATTTTAAAAATATGTCATTCTATTCTGCCGAGTAATTCTACCCCAATAAAAAAAAATAGCAAAGTTATTGGAGGGTGACTGAGAATTACAAGGAGTCGGTACGTTGTTCATATGCACCAACACTACGAGCGAATATAGTCAAGAAATACTATTAAAATGTAATAAAAAAACTATTCAATGACAATTAAATACAAGTATTATACATCATATAGTTATTAAAATACGAAGAGGACCGGTTTAACTTACAAAACTAGCATTATCAACTAACAATAAAATGCCTTTTCCCTAATAATAAAAACTGATGGAAAATTCTTCAAAGGTTTTTTTTTCCATCCAGAACTTGTTCACTAAGTACACAATGTAGTTCCAGTCGCAAATATTTTTATCGTACCAGCGGAAAGGATATTTATTTTCTCCGAAGAGCGCCTTTCCAAGCTTCTTGACCCATTCATGGAAAAGCAGTTTGTACTCAGTGGGACATACTTGAGCGTTCATACTAAAAAGTGCTGCGACAACAGTCACACACGGCGTAAAAGGAAATGGCGTAGGTATTTTACGACGCATTTGGAAATATATTCGTAAAATTAAGAATATGTGGTAAGTTAAATAATGTGTAATATTTATGAAGTATTTATTACAGCAAATATTCCATAAAAGATATTCGTTAATTTTTTTGTCAGCAAGATAATAGATAAATGTAAATTCGTGATATTTTTTCCGACTGAACAGTAAGTACCACATGAATTGAATTATACTTTTTAATTTGTCATTTTTTTTTAAAATAAATCATCAAACAATAATCACTTTGTTTCAAATTTCAGGTGAAAAAAAATCATCATTTTCAAAAGCGAGTAATCTATAGTCGTACGGGGTATCTTACTTCTGTGGGACCTGATTATAGGAGAGGCCCCTTACCGATACATCGATCCGTTGGTCATTCCTTACTGAATGGTTCCTGTAAACACGCTGATAAATTCAATTTCAAAAACTTACTCACAGCTTTGGAAGGATCGAATCAGGGGTGGGCTGGAGAGGGCTCGCGCGAGCCCCTTGTTAGATTTCACTGAGGCCGGCGAGCCCCTTGTTAACTTATGACAAAATAATATTCACAGATCAAATTAGTATATAACTGTATTTTCTAATTTATATTATATTATATTATCTACGACAACGTGAGTATACACATTAGTATATTTTTAGCTATTTACTCTGATAAGTTTACTGTAAATTGCATATTGTTACACATTTTACATGTATTAAGTAACAATCGATTGCTGATTTAAGTATTGCACATAATTGCATAGGAGCTATAAGAAAAATCACTCCTTCTTCAGAACACTAAAAATTGCTTCGAGATTAAGCGAGCCCTTTGTTAACGTATTGGCAGCCCCCCGCTGGATCGAATGGAAGTCCAGGAACTCATTTTATATGTCTTAATCGATAAAAAAAACTTGCTGTCTTTTATAATCACATAGTTAATAAATACACTGCGGTTAACATAAGTGGATACTTTGGATCCAGTCCCCAAATGATTGGACAATGGTTTGATGCTTAGTGTATGCTTGGTTGTGGAGGGTGTTGTAATGGACAAATCCAAAAGCAGCCTTTTCGTCGAGACACGTTCTTCTTTGCGCACTTGTGCAGTTAATTTAACGTATTAAATTGTTTGATAACTCACGAATAAAATGACAATTCGTTCTCTTTTATTGTATTCTATAATAAATATCAATAAGCCATGTATTCTCATATTTTAAATGATTTTGGATATAATTAATAAATTTGAATTTATTGTACTATTTCATTAACATAAGAAACTGTAGTTTTATTTTGATAAATTCAAATAATTACTAGCCGAGTTTTCAATAGCCGTAGGAAAGTCGAATTTAATGTTCTTGATTCACTGTTATCCAAACGTTGCAAGCAACCGCGTTTCACGTGACTTTTGAGAGAAAAAAATTACCACTTCATATTTAACTAATGACGTTATTTGATAAAAATGCGTCGCGTTAAATTAAAAAAGCTTATATTAAGATTAAATCTAGACGATTTCACATTTGAATATTAATAGCGATATACTTTTTAATTGAATCAGTGAACGTCACTGCGTCATGAAAAATAGAAAATGATTTTCTGAAGTTTAATATGCAGCAAGCCTAAGTTATTATTTTCATATTTTGCGACATTAAAATACAGGCTACGTTATTTCATATAAATGTTGCAATATTACTATAATTACATATAAGAAAGTGATAACCGTATTTTTAGTTCATTTTTCCTCTGGTTATAATATTATCATTTTTTCATCTCTACCTAAATTGATCTATTTCTTAGAATCGAAATGGTCTAAAATGTTTTTAGACCACTCACCATATGGATGATATTAAGCCCGACTTTGGTAAAGCCGAGATCTTATCGATTCAAAAATACAGCATGTCAAATTTATGATTGAAAATCTTTTTAATACAAAAAAATATGCTTTATTATTTTAAAATTACTTATTTAAGTGTTTCCTGAAATGGAAGCGATTAAACTAATGCACTATTATTAATTTGGACGGTGAACGAATACCGTACTTTGCGCAACAGTCTAGTAGTTGACAAAAGGTTATTTATGTGATTTTAACTAGATCGGATATGGGTCGACACATTAGCAGCGCCATTTGTCTACGGGCCGCCATTTTTGGCCCCGCGCGCAGGGAACCGAGCGCCGCGCACATTTGCGGAAGCTATAGGACGAACAGAGCACTTCCTGTCCGCGAAAGAACATAAATCATCCCCGAAAAGGTCTCGCTTTATTATTGTGTATACACGAGAGTCGCTTCTGCATGGTATTCCCCCTTAGCTCAATGTGGGTCAGGCGGCGAAAATATTACGCGAATGTGTGCATGCAGCAGAAGAGTTATCTGGTCTGAGATGTTGTCATACTTACAAATACGACTGACTCAAGAGACAGTAAGCGTACGATTTCTATGAAGATTTTCGCAACATAAAATATTCATGCAAAACAAGTTAAATAGAACACATGTCAAAAATAAGAAAACAGTACTTTCTATTCTCATATTCTGTTTGAATGTTTATGTATATACATAAAATGAATGTTGGAACAGAAATTTGTTTCATATCAAGTCTTTGTGTAAATGCAGGTTTTGTGGTGCGCGGTTTTAAACTGTATTGTTTCAATCAATGTATAGATTTCTGTTCAAAGACATTGATGTTTGTGATGTCTAAAAACTCTCTCCAGCAATTTCAATTCTTAAATAACGGGGTGCAGCGAGAGCGATTAGCCAAACACTAGTCTTGTTTTATCCATACTCTCATCGAAAAAAGAGGTTGAGCAACTGAGTAAGAAGCAGTTCTCGTATAAGAAACTTCTGTTGTTCCACATTAGAAGCAGACATAGACAAATTAAATTATAATAATTACGAAAACGCATGATCGGAAAATCGCAATAATTTAACTGTTTTGTAAGCACTAGAATTGTGTAAGCTGTTTATTCCTAGCGGAAACAACTTAGTATAACATTCTGTTTTACGTCTAAATAAAAAGTTATAAGTCTGTAAATAATTTAAATTATATCAGACGCTGGTAGAATATCGAAATAGCTATCGTTAATGTGGTCTGCTGAGAATTGATTATATGTTACTTAAAAACATCCATCATACGATTTTTCGACGATTCTGAAAAATAATAACGAAGGTAACAGGACATAATACGCATGAGAAGGTAAATTCGACGTAGATGAGTGAATGTTCCGCTGTATGCCAAACATTAATTTGTACGCCCTATCCTATATCATCGATTCCATTTACTGTGTCTAGGGGGACATAGGCAAATAACTGTCAGTGTCCGAAAGGCAATTCCCAATTCCCTGGATCGAATTAATTTTCGACATCCGATTTCAGTGGGAAAAATACTTTTTCAAAAACATGCGCTCCCGGCATCGCAAATAATAAACGGCGAATTAATCCCAGATGAATAGACATCAATAACGCCAATATAAGAATTGCTATTTTTTTCATGATATAATAAAATGGTTTTGCAATAAAAAAAGCGTACCGTTTATTTAATTTTTTCGATTTCAAAATGAGATTTTTTCTGAATCGAGCGATAGGATTTTTTTTTTAAAAAAAATCAGAAAAAAGTTTTGATATAACAAATTATAAAATCGAATGAAATGTGAAACATATTTCGGTAAGCTTAAGCTTTGTGAGTATGCTTTCAAATATGTACTGCAAGTCCGCTTTTTCATTGCAAGTGAAAACTAAGCTTATATCTTTGCACATAAACAAAGGGATGCGTAATAAAACGGATGTTAACGAGAAACTCTCCTGCTGCCTTTGGCTGTATTTAAAAGCATTTTATGTGTATTTTTTCAAAGTGATAAAAATTATCTCACTTTTTCACGTTTAACGAGAATTGAATTGCCAGACATTGTGAGTGCTGTGGCTTGGGAAGGGTGTGTAATTTTTTTTTGTGAGGTATTGTGTGCACACAAAAGCTTTGTCACCAATCGATTATAATATTTATGTTGCAGTTTTTCAAATTTAAGTACAATAATTGCGAAAAAGAACTTATTTTATTATAGTTTCAATCTAATTTTTAATATTATCTATGTATTAATTAAATAAATAGATAGTATTTTTACCAGGGCTGTGAAGTCGCGTGAAAAAAAGACGACGCCGACTCCGACTCCAGCTTTAAAATAATCAACGACTCTTCGACTCCGACTCTGAGGATTTTTTAAAAATAATTTCATTTTAACTTATATATGTGTATACCATAAGATTATCTATAGTCAGTCAAGCATGAAATGTTAACACTTTTGACTATAATTTAAGATTTCGACTGAAGGTGCTTGGTGGAATTTCAATATAAAATTTGAATCGTTCAAATTATGTACATTCACACAGATTTTGTCACTAACGACCCGGGTTTCGCCTTTCGGCATCTTCAGGCGTTCAAGTTCATCCGTGCACTTGAACGCCCGAAGATGCCGAAAGGCGAAACCCGGGACGTTAGTGACAAAATCTGTGTGAATATACATAATTTGAACGATTCAAATTTAACTTTTGACTATTTTGCTTAAGCACACATCATTAAATGTTTTTCGTAAAAAATCGAGCCGCTCATTTTTCAAGAATCCGACTCCACAGCCCTGATTTGCCTTATATATTCTTTTGCAGAATTCTTGTAATGAAACGTAGGTTCTGAAATGTTGGTAGGAAAGAAAGAAGTCTTTCATGAGTCTTTGACAAACGACTGCTGATGATGACAGCGGAAATAGATACGATTGAAGGGAAAGAGCACAATAGGCTGACAATGTAACGCATAAACGTTCATCATCAACCCCTATAGATAACGGGGCAGCTTTTATCGAATTGCAAGTGCAATTATTAGGGCCCAACGCGAGGGCGGGGGGGTGTGAATCGATTATGTGAAACTCCGCCGGCGCTTTCCCGGGAAACGGATGCGAAACACAAAAGGTTTTCAATGCGACATCAAGCCTTTTCGGGGAGCACGGAGGCTTCTGGAAAAAAAGACTGACTGAACGCGGACTGGGAGGCTTTTTTTCGCGCCCGATATCCTGTTTTCAGTTAGAACGGAATACGGTTGTTTCTCTGCGAGAAGGTTTGTGTATTTTTGTAATTGTAACGACCGGCAGTTGTGCAGCACTCGCTGTAATTAATTGAAAAAACAGCACATTCCAGCATTCTACGGATCATAAACAATACACACTGAAATACAGATATGTCATTTTAAAAATCCTATTGCGTTCAACAATATGAAATATTGAAAAAAACACACTATCAAAGTTCTTATGCGAAATGCATTAATTAAATATGCACAAATTAGGTTTATACCACATCGAAAGTTGTTGTTGTATATTAAATTAAAATATTATGAATAAAATATTTACTTCTGGAATTTTTTAGTAAATGTAAAACGATACATAATTCCTTTGATCTCAATTAAACTCTATCTACTTTTTTAAAATAAAAAAGATCAAAACCGGTCCTATTAAAACATGTGAAATTAGATAAAAAGGTGTGTTTAATTTTTGATAATCATAAAGCTTGTTTTACTTTGAGGCAAATATTAAATATTTCATGAAATATCAAAACGCAGTTAATCACAAATTTGTTTAGAGAAAAATATGCCAATAAAAATATTATGATACTTTCGATGGATTCGGCGGTAACTTTGTGGAAGTTCATTTTAATATAAAATAAAAATAACTTTGATTATTCCACGTATTGTGTATCAAAATGTGACACGTGTTTCGCCTCTTTCAGAGGCATCCTCAGACAACTACTTTCGAAAATGTTTGCTTAAGTACTGTAGTTAAGTTAAGTAGTGAGGATGCCTCTGAAAGAGGCGAAACACGTGTCACATTTTGATACACAATACGTGGAATAATCAGAGTTATTTTTTATTTTATATTAAAAATATTATGAACTATAATGTTTCTGTGAATAAATTCTTTTTTATCTTCGGGTTGTAAGAAATAGTATTTGCTACAATATGTATTAACATTTATCTCGTAAATAATACAAATTTCTTTCCAACAACGTTATTATTTTAATAATAGTTTCGAAAATGTATGTAAAATGCTTCAATTATTCAGAAGAGTCCAAAGCAACAGTTAAATAGCTATTAAAATTCAAAACTGAATCAATCTCGCAGTAAAATAATGGATTCTTCGCCAAAAATTATCACAGTAAACAACGCGGCAACCGCACTTCGCAAGTTCATATAACATTAACCGCCCAGACTAATAGTCCGCGCAGTTTATTACAAATATACACAATAACAGTCAAATAAGAGAATATTAGTTATATTATGGCATTCGGAATAAGCGCAGGGGAAATATGTTGTAATAAATCTGAAATTGCATATTATTTATTCGCTGCAAGTTGCATTCAATTCACTCTCTATGATGGCAAATACTACAATATTTGCGTTTGTAAATTAGTATTTCCGTACTTCGAATCCAGTTGTTAAAAAATGGAAATAGCATCGTAATTGACTGGAACTTATCGTAGGAATTTTTTTTTTATCTCGTTATCAAATGAATAAAATAATAAATACAAAGGTTCTGTGATTGAATGTGAAAGAATCTTGCACGGAAGAGTTCCCGATTAACAGAAATTAAATATGTCGAATAATCATTTTTTTTCGATTTTCCGTTCTGTTCATTTTGCGTCCTAAAATTTCATTAACCTTTCCCTCCCTGCAATATGTATTTACTACAATTCTGTATGCACGTGTTTGACCTCGTCTGGTATGAAACATTGTCGCGGCTGGCACTCTATTTAGTAACATGTAAGTTGTCATATGCCGCGGTACTGTCGGATATTTGCGATGCTTTTTTCTCGTTTTTAGACAATTTTCATCGCTAACATTACAAAAATTGTTACATTTCTACTTGAAATATGATTAATAAAATCAATATTCATTATTACTCTTATTTTTCCGATTTTTAAATCACTTTTTTATAAGTTGTAATAAATACATATCACCGAAGCGCGCGTGATTTTTAGCACCGTAAGAAAAAGGTTAATGAATTATATGAACATAAATATTTTTAAAATTTATGATTCTCTAAGTACGTAACATTATTTTTGGTTTTTCATGCTTTACTTATCTTCTCCAACTTGCACTCGATTTGCGCAAATAAATAATTACAATACAACAAAGTTCTAGAATATTTGACGGGAAAAAAATATTGTTCAAGAAAATATCGTAGTCAGGGAGGCCTTTAAGTGTCAGTGGTTGAACAATTACATCACAAATGTAATAAGAAAAATGTTTTTCAAATTAAAATCAATTCAATAAATAAATCAATCATTTTTATGGCAATGTGGATTAGGGTGGCTGAAATTTCACGAGGTCGCCAGCAGACAATGAAAATTGAAAACGTAATGTGATTTTATCACACGGAGAAGTTATTTTCTCTGGGTGACAAAGAGCACAATCGCAAGGGAGGCATTAGCTCGGAGGATAGCAAAAAAAAACAGATAAACGGAATGAACAATAAATTTCGCAATAATATGCATCTGTCAATACACTGCACAGTGAGTTATTTGAACAGTTGGGCCGGCTATCGGTTGGTTCTATTATAAAACTGAAACGGCTTATTTTATCGAGATCACAAAAGAACTGAAATTGTTGATTGTTTGACTTGCACTCCGGATTGTTGTACACGGGGATTAAAAACAATTTGACTGTCGAGTTAGAGCAACATGGTGTATTTGCCGAGTGCATAACTATCTATCTAAATTTAAATATAATGTAGTAAGAAAAATAATAAATTAAGAGAACTGGTTGATCAATAATCTATTATCAAACTAGCATATGTGTATTTTTCCAAACATTGTTGTCGTTAAAAAAACAATACGAAATACAATATCTGCCCTCGACAACATCGACATACATAATCGTTTTTTTTTACGGGAGCGGGGAGATATATTTTTTTTATGCAAAAATCTGTTTCGTTAAAACTGGCACATAGCGGATTTTGAAAACGCAAATACGACATGTAATATTTTATATGTATTTATTTATATTTAATTGTTCGATTATGTAATGAATATATCATTATCTCAGCATTGCAGATATGAATTCAAAAAATCTGGATTTACATTTTGAATAGTAAATAACCGTTAGCAATTACAACAAAATACACAATAAATCAATATTTGTTAAATACACGCAGTACATAATTACAAATCATTGTTTCGCAGGGGGAGGGGAAATCGTGGACAATCATACAATCATACGGACATTATCGACTATTAATATATAGATAGTAAAATTGACAATTACGAGGAATTTTACTTTATTAGTTGCACAGCGGCTACAATGCGACGAACAAAACAGCGGAAATACACGGGGGGATAAAGCTTTCAATCCCATTTACGATGCAATGTTAAAAATGCAAATATCACACGTTTAAATGTCGCTGTGTAACATTTGTATGTATTATGCACGTTCGGTTGGATTTGGTCGGAAACCCAAATAAAATACCCACTGTGCGACGAGAGTATTGGATGCTGACCAAATAATGAAAGGAACTGTGTATATTCGAGTCAATACATTTTTGTAATACAGATCACCTCACTGATGTTTCAGTTGTTATTTTTATTTTACTATTCATTTATACGATAGATTAAAGAAGGGCACAATTGTACAAATTTTAATCAATTAAATTGAATATTTATTCATTGCGAAACAGTATACGATACAGTCATTAAATTTATAACATTTAAGAACAAAAATACATTATACATATAGAAACAAATAGACCAGAAAAGTCGTATATTATTAGTTCGAAAGAATGAGATAATTATCAATAAATTTAAAAGAAAACCAGGACGTTGGATTAAGCAGTGATAAAACCAAGGGAGGGCTGGAGGGGGCTCGAGAGAACCCCTTGCTAAATTTTACTTAGGCCGGCGAGCCCCTTGTTAATTTAATCGAAAAAAATATTCTCAGATCAAATTAGTAAAAAACTGCAATTTCTGACTTATATATTATCTACGACAGCTTAAGTATACCTTTTTAGCTATTTACATTGAAAAGTTCATGGTAAATTGCATATTGTTAACAATCGGTTGCTTGCTTAAATATTGCATATATTTAATTGATTAAAATTAAACGAGCCTCCCGTTAAAGTATTGGCAGCCCACCGTTGGATAAAACCATTACTCAAGACGGATTCGTCAGGATATTAAGGAATGTCAAACGACTGAGATTTACAATTGTTCATAACTTAGTGGGTATTTTGTAAATGTAAATTAGTTTGAAAAGGATTTTTATATCAATTGTTTTGTCCAAAACTAAAAACGTGTAATTAATATTATTTCACAGAATCTCTAAATCACATTATAAATGTATCAATTTCATAAAGATTGTTGTTTATTCATTCTTAAAATAAAAGTTAAAATCAATTTTGCAGTTTTAGTATAAAAGAAAAAAAAAATTGAGATGGCGAATAAATATTGAAAAATAACAATAAAACTACCAACAAACGAATCATCGTTCGGATGACAATCCACCAGTTTTGAGATCAATACGGCTATCTGATCTGCAAAATGTATTTCCGATCAAGTATATTATATTTTTTCCCTTGCCACGCGATCAACCCTCAATGGTGTAGAACAGAATTATCGATGGGGAATAAATACGAAATGAAGGGATGAAACAGATTCCCGCAAATAGGGGTAGGTTGTTATACGTATTTTCAGAGAAAGAACAAAAAAAAAACTACTGCATATTGAAATAGGGCAGCAACAGATACCGGTAATTATTGTTTTTTTCTAATAAATAATAATTTTGAAGAATGATAGATTTTAAAAAGAAGCATTTTTGGTTTAGTTGTTATTAATATCAGTTTGTTTTAATGAACAAACTACAATTATTAAATAAATTTCGTATTTGAATATGGCGGCGCAGCTGCTATATATAGGTGGTGTGGTAAAATGATGATTTTGATATACAAATTGTATTAAGTAAAAAAGGCAAATGTTTAACTATCTATGGACGAAATTGATGAAAATCTTTAAAAATATAATTTTACAATTTGGCTGGTGTAAATTTTTGAAAACAAAATCATTAGAAAAAAAACAAAACATTTTATGGAATTGAAAAGTGTTTTCCACTCAAACACTGTAACAAAAGCTTTAGATTTAAAACAAAAAAATCGCTAGTGTTTTATAGGAAGCTTGTACATACATATTTATACACAGCTTGTATTTATAGACATATTTGAAAAATACCAAAAGAAACTAAGCCCTACAAAATAATTATTAAAGAAATCTTTTGAAAGGATACAATATTAATATTTTGCGCTTGAGTACTTCACCTTTATCTAGAAAATGAATTAATCTCTTTACAGATGAATAGAGCATAAAGAGAGAGAGCTAGCAAAGACGTCTGTTTCATCATTTACGAGGTCAGTGGTTTGGTTCAAAGTGCTTGAAAACTCTTAAGAATATAAAAGAAATCTATAATAAAATATATCTTACAAAATAAATACATAACATAAAAAGATATTTCCAAGTAAAATAATAGCAGAAGTTGTTGAATCGTGGTGATGGGTACATATTGATTTTGTAGATCTAGTAACTCAACATGTCTTGAGCTATTTATGTTAATAATAAACAGTAAGTATTTCAAATCGCTGTATCAACGACCAGGCACATTGGTATATAAGAAATAGTGGCCCAAAACAAGAAGTAGACGTCTTGACTGAATGAAATGTGAAATTTGTTAAAAATACCACAATAATCCATACTCTGAGATATTCACACAAAATAAATATTAATTAGAGTTTTCAACGGTGTACGTAATCGTTGTAAGATAACTTTTAAGCGAAGTTGATAATATTATTGCGAGCCAGTTTCTAGGCGGTGGCAGAGGGGTTAAACTGCAGACCTACCTCAAACAAAAAAGCAAATTTCAGCGGAAACTGGAAATGAAATTTTATCGCCAGGCCGTCGGATTTGAGTCAACAGTTTATTTAAATGGCCGTACGAAAGCCGTAATAACGTTAAGAGTCTGAGAAACCATTTATTGAATATTTTTTATTTTTAAGCTCTCACCTCTTATTTTAAGAAAATAATGATACTTGATGTAATAATTCAGTACGAACACTACAGTTTTGATAATCAAACTCTCTGCTCTGGTTTGAAAGAAGTAAGTAGCGAGTTGTCAGTGGTGCAGTGGTCAACATTATTGGCATCCGTGACAGATCTCATGCGTTCAAGCTAACCAGTACTAACAGTATTTTAATAAAAACACAATATTCCTTTGTACTTCATTCCACTTTATTTAATATGTCAGGACCGGTTTCGCTCATTACGAGCATCGTCAACTTCAACGTCGTCAGTTGAAGTTAACTTCATCGTCAACATCGTCATCAGTTGACGATGCTCGTAATAAACGAAACCGGTCCTGACATTAAATAAAGTGGAATGAAGTACAAAGGAATGTTGTGTTTGTATTAATATAATGCCTTTCCACCAAGTATTGACAGTGAACACCCTAAAAGTGACTAACAGTATTTTTTAATCGACGTTAAAAAGTTTTCTCCTACCCTTTCAATCGTAAAATAACGGGGAATTCTTCAATTTATAGAGCATTTCAAACAAACTTGTTTTCTTGACATTTTGTATTAAACGGCAATATGTAACAAGTGAAACAGAAACATATTTCATTGTATCGAATTATGTACATAATATGTTTCATACTACAGGAAGGTTGACTGTTTCAAGATAAATATCTGTATTTAAGATAAATATAGAATGGTTGTTCTAGTGTCAGAATATTGGCTAAGAGAAGCCTGTCATTAGACGGTTGGCTAGGAAAGAACAGAAAACAAAATTTTCGGTAACAAATTCGATTTGGCGCGCTCGAGAAAAAACCCTAAATAACCATACGTGGGGCAGCCTCAAGTGTACCTCGTTAGAGCAGAATATACCCCATACGCTTCTCGTCCCAGGTCCCCACGCACGTACAAGCCCGGCGGGGATACGAACCCCGACCCGCGTTCCGTCCCCGTCTGCGTGGAAGGCGACTAACCCAATTACTCCCTGCGTGGGTCCGCCAGACCCCGGGGGTTAGTTCAGTAGAGTTTAACCCCCGGATGTGTAATCCACGAGCTTGCGCCATTTCTACACTGGCAGACGGAGAGCTTTGTGTCGAATTTTAAGAGGGAATTAAGCGATGCGTTCGTCTTTTTATTGATCAGTTTGATTTCGCTTATTTTTCAAACTGGTCTAACAGGTTGATGTATACTTCGCTCAACTGTTTTTTTTTACATTTTCCGGCTTAATTTAATCTGAGTGTCAAATTATATTCGTGTATTACTCTCAATTAATGAATTGGTCTTTAAAACAAGAATAAACATGTACTTAGACCTGCGAATCAATAATCTACAATACCATATTATTGACTCGATTTTACTTATTTGCTTGAACGGAAAAAGTACGATGAAGAAATATAATATGGAAGAATGATAAAGGAATAAATCTCCAAAAAGAATTTACACCTTCTAAGATTTAAAGGACTTCGACTGTAAAAGCAGGGCTTCGAACCCGAACGGAACCGAAAACCGTTATTTTTGCCGGAATGAAAACCGGAACCGAACCGAAAAAGATATTGTTTTTTCCGGTTCACGCTAGTATAGGGTTTTGAGGAAAAAATAGCGGTTCGAAGCCCTGGTTAAAAGGAATCGATCCACACAGAACAAAGAAGAGACGAAAAACGTTTTTTTACGATTTAAGCCGAAGTCAAAATATTAAATAAACACCACCTTGAAGTACACAAAGATTTATAAACTGGTGTTTCATTTACCTAGTGTAATGTAAATTTGATGGTTGTTTAAGAAAACTCTTGGTTTCAATTTTCACAAGCCCTTCTTTTCTGAAGCTTAAAAGTTAAATTTAAATACTAATTCGGCATTGGCAGCATATATCCTTTTGGTAGAAAGTGTATAAAGTTGTATACATTGTATCGACAAAAAGCAATTTTGAAAAAACTGAGGGTTAATTCCTTTTGCCTGACTAATGTCCACTCAATAAGCGCGCTTGTATTGTGAGAAGGTGATACATTAATCATCATTAAACATCCAAAAACTTCCAATAATCCATTAATAGCTTTTAAAGGAACAACTAAATTATGGTTTTACTTATATTTTGTCTATGTTAGTCTACTCTCAAAATACTTTATGTTAGAGCAGGCATGGGCAAACCGTGGCCCGCGAGCAATATTATATTTTTCATGATAAAAAACAATGTACATTTATAAATGGTATTTTACTTGCGGCCCACCGCTCATTTTGAATTCCTGAATTTTGCCCTTCATCCGAATAGTTTGCCCCCTTATGTGTTAGAGCAGTGTCTGCCAAACTGTGTGCCGCAAGAAGTCTCACGTGTGCCGCGGTGGAAAAAGCGTTACAAATATTATGCCTATTCGGTAGCAAATCCGAGGATTTCAAATTCCTCGGTTAGCTAAAAAAAGGAGTTTTGGAGATAATATGCGGCATCTTAGTGTGCCGCGGTACTAGTTCCATTCATCAGTGTGCCGTAAAGGGAAAAAGTTTGGCAGACACTGTGTTAGAGTATACTAAATTGTTAAAAAAAAGATTTTAAAAAGAATTACAGTTCTATGAAGGTATGTTTCCATGAAAAATAATTATGAATGATTTTAGTAGGAATGGGACGGGTAATTTTAATAATAACATGATAAACATTTTCGACGTCAAAATAGTCACGAAAAAATGAAAATATCAACTGCCTGTTTTATACTATGTGTCAACAGAAAGGTAATATTATGTCAGTAGTAACGAGCTGTACACATATGCTTAGAATGAAAACATATTGATTGATGATCTACCGAGGGAGATTGATAATTATTAACAAAAGTTAATGAATACATGACAGGTACTGGTGGCTTACATGATGAATTATTACATTATAAAAGAGGATTCTAAGAATTTTGTCAGTAAGTAATGTCTTGCATTGTTAAGAAGAAGCATCATTAGATCAGAAGTTGCAATCTGTCAGTGTCGTTAAGACAACAAGATTAATTAATTAAACTCCGGTTGCTTTCATTGCAGTAGTTCGAAAGCTGCAATTAGATGGCGCTCCGATTTTTAGTTACATTTATTTTCAGTACAAACAACGATCGATTTGCGCATGATTTCTTTCCCACAATCCAGAAGAAGGGAGCACAATTAAGGTTTCTCATGTCCCGCTATTTTGTGGTTCCCGTGATAGCGGGAAATAAATACAGCGATGCCAAGATCCCGGAAAATTTGGACACGCAGAAACTGACGAAAAAATACCATATTTGTGTCAAACAATAATTAACCACAACCTCAAATGTGTGAACACTGTGCAATATAACGCACAATTAAAATTGATACAATCATGTTATTCAATGTCAATAAATACTTTATAGTAGAAAGGCACTATGTATTGTTTATATTTTTATAACACAAAATTGGCGAGACTTTGAATAGCAGAGTCGTGCCACAAGATCTACGGTACAATTTTCGTCTGCTGAAATTTTCACAAACCACTGACGAATAGACATCCCCATAACATAACAAACGCCTGAGACAGTGAAATTATTCACTCTTTATCCCATTGTATGGTTTGTTGGCAGATAAAGGACAGAATTTAGTGGGATTCCGTTTGAACGTACACGTCAAAGGAATGAATATATCAGGAGCATATAAGTAATTTGGGATGACAACACAAATTAAACAGTTATCTAACTAGTTTAGACTCGCTTAGTTAGTATGCTTGTTACAACTAACACTGGAAAACGACAATTCATTACATTAATTTTAAATCACTTACTCCAACGGCTTCTTTAAACATAATATGTATCCAAGCGGGTTTGTTACCTGAAACAAATAAAATCATTAAATTAAAAAATATTCATTAAAGCTAAAATATTTTAGGAATTTTAGAAGAAAAAAAAACACATCTCGTAATTCGTTCCCAACGAATAAAAAATTCAAAAATATCCATAATTATTGAAACTCGGTGTTTTCTACGTGTTTTAATAATAACCATGTTTCTTTTTCTTTTGTTAATTAAAAAATGACGTGAAATTTCGAATTCTGAATAAATTAAGACGTAAAATAAAACAAACAATCACTCCCACATATTTAGTTACAAAAAGTTTTCCCCTTACTTTTTGACTACGTTATCAGGGTCCCAGCACGCAATAGGAGGTATATAAGCGAAGTTTCCAGCTGCTGCCACAAAACGACACGTTATAAATTTGCGATTCAAATTTGTGAGGCACTACCGCGAACTGTAAATGATATCAAATTCTCTGCTCAAATTTTTATTTCTCTCGGCGTCATTCCGCCTCGGAAAAATATAAATTCGGTTACATGACCGAGGACTGGAATTCATCCCACGAACAAAAGTTAGTGCTTGTTTCAAACACAAACTGACCCTTTTTGAAGGGGCATAGGGACCGAACAAACAAGAGTAAGTTACTTTGGTATCAGGATGGAAGCAGTTAAAGCGGGTGTGCCTATAATTAAGCGGGAATATTTTGCATGGAAAACACTAGAGGTTCAAATATTGCGCTATTTTTTATGGTACTGTGTGATAATTCACGACAAATTTGAACTTCGTAGCAATATATGTTTCATTGCGTTAATTTTAACCATTATTTTTTTTAAATCCATGAACGCTTCTATTGAGTAGCATATGTCATCCTAATAGAGGTCTCTTACTAAACATAAGTCATTTTAACAAGAATAGCTTTTTATTCAGTTGCTCATTTATAAGAGAATGGGAATAGAAAGGATAGTATTCGAACAGGACTTGTGGTTAGCTAATCCCTCTTGTTACGCTTCCTTATTTTAGGATTGTGAACAAAAATCGTTTGGAAAATGCTTATCGTACATGAATTCGAGCCAGTGAGATCCTTTACAAAAGCCAACGACATTGACCACTGGGGTACGGACCAGACAAATATTGACTTTATTTGTGCTACTGGGGAGATAATTAAATATTTTCGTAAGTGGATTAATCATGATTTGTTGGCTATAATATAATTACACATAATTAATCATATGTTGACTAATCTACGATCGACATATGTATAAACATTATGTCGATTAACATTGGCTCGTTTTTGGAATGGGTTAGAAAATTGTGAAAATGAAAATAAATATAAATGTCTGTGAATTTGTATAAAAAAAAAAACATTTCAAATAAGTCAGAATATAATAAATACTCTGTAAATATTATATGCGAGCACAAATAAACAAAATATCACAAAGGCGACCATCGAAACTTTTTTTGTTTTGACTTTTGACACAAACCGCATTTACCTTTAAAGATCATACAAGAGAAGTATGTGTAAAACCGATTTAAGCCAAAAGGTTCAAATAAAAATGTCAAAACAAGCACACTCCTGACATTCCACGCACGATCCCTGCAACCCCCCCCCCCGCCCCGTGAGACACTTGTAAATAAAAAAATAATCTTTTGTTTTTCGCGAGTATTATTTGACCTTAGTCGACTGGTAAAAGGAACAAAACCAAATTATCAAGGGAGCCAACCAACCCACTCAATGTCACAACAAAGTCTTTCGAGAATTGTCTATGTAGGCATGTCACTAGATTATAAATGATATTTCATAACACCTAGAAAATATCAAATTGTATTTTTTTTTTTTGATGTACTTTAACTGTTTTTAACGAGGATTATTATCGAAAGTGGTTTCTGTCTTACATAAGCAAAAAATGATTTAAAACAATTTCACTTCAACTAATTGATAAATAAATATGCTTTATAGCATGCTATTTTTTTACCTTCTTGAAAGTGAACTAAATGACACTCATAACAATGCAGCTATGTAGGAAATTTAATTACAAATAGAAAGATGCCAAATAATCATACACAGTAATCAGGAAATTCAATAATTCTCTTGAAATATGAATAATATCACTGTTGACCCTCCATAGATCTTATGTCGTCTAAAATTGTCAATTTTAGAACGAACTTAGCATCACGAAAATGACTCTCTTTGTTTAAAAACAATTTGCATACTGTATGTGTGTATGTATGTATGCGCATGTGTGTGTACATGTACGGATATAGTATGGAGGAAGCATATGGAATGTGATTTGCAAAATAATGCATATGGAGTTTCCGTGAACTTCTTATTTCTGTAGTGATCGCGCCCTTCCGTCTGCAAACGACGGTAAGGGGATGCAATTTACAATTTTTTAAAATCTTTATCGATGAAGGAGACTGGAAGAACCTTGGTGCGTCCTGTTACTTGAAGCTCCATAAATTTGATATCAAAAAAAAAAAAAAATGAAAAAGTCAACATAACATTCCATGCAGCATTTTTGAATTATAGTGGCGAATTTTCTTAATTCGTACTATTTATCAGTTTTCTTGATTCCAAAGATGAGTTTTTTGAAATTTTCGTGTTTGCAATTAAATTGTCCAGTTATCATTTACAAATGTCCAATTATCATTTCACAATTACATTGTTTTTTGATGGTTTTAGTCAATATTTAAGGAGAAAAAGATTAGCATGTTGTAAAACATATTTACCAATTGAACATATATATTTTTCTACGGTTGGCAGTCAGTACGTAGTAAGTAACAGCAAAAACATATTATCAGTTTAACTTGATAAAGTAAGAAATAATATTGTACGTAATTAATTGAATGGTATGTGCAATACATCTATGAAAGATTTGCAAATAATTAATCAAACCTTTTGTCACCTTTTGTGGAATTTCATCGTGGTAATCTTTTTTGAAAAATAATATTCAAGAACACGGGACCAGGCACCTTTTGTCACACAGAAAACGTAAATATATAACCACTGACGATGATTATCGTTCAGCCATGCCGTATATTTGAATATACAAACATAACCCTTTTGAGTTCCAACTAATAAACAATAAGAGTTAGTTTAGTGTTTGTAGCAGGGGCACAGCGGGTGCCAAGAGGTCTGCCCAGTTATACTGTCACGTGATAAATTTGCGATGCAAATTGATTCGCGCGTAACTTCGGATGGAATAAATAATTCTAGTATTTATCTCTGGAGGTGGAGAATTGGAGCCACTTCAATCGGAACTAAACTAAATAATTTGGATTTATCATGGCAAATGTTTACCATTGAACGGTCAAAAATTTGTCGAAGCACAATAATTCGCGCAGAATAATAGCGATTTTATAACGCCAGTTCCAAATAGTCAAATGAGGATACAATAGTGGACAAATCGTCGTTGATTAATTTCGTTGGAATCGATCATCGACATTAAATATACTCAAAACCAAACAACCAAGATACATTATATGGACATATATTTTTTTCCATCACTGCACTGGGTAGAAAGTTTATACATACATTGCTTGATAGAAAAATATGCAAATCAATAAATGCAATAAGTGTGTCGAAATTATGAATGTCGGAGAATTAGTCGGTGACAATTAAGAAAAAATAGACTGAAATCAACAACGGGTGCAACCAAAAATTGTGTTGAGTAAAACAAGAAATTTATCAATATCATATTTTACGTTTCACCAGATAATATCCAGACAAATCTTATTACCGATGCATGTATATCCAATAATATAATATACTAGCCGGTTCTCGGCAAGCGTAGCAATGCCACTTAAAGAAAGTGTTTATGTTTTAATTGTGTTTATTGAAGTGCATGTTTCCTTTTTCTGTCTGTTTGACGTTTGCTGCCGATTATATATGATACGACACACGCGCCACCTACTGTATATTAATTACTATAACTTTTGCGGAAGTTTAAGCATACGTTATCAAAATGAACTGTATGGCAGACATACAAACATTGATTTTTATATATAAGACCTACTGTAAGTTAATTGTACTATGCCTATAACCTTCCCAGATGTGTAAGCAAAAAGTTTGTCAAAGTTTTTTTGCAATCGGATGAGCGGTGTGGGAACGCATTAATACGAACAATCAAACATTCATGTTTATATATTAGATAGATAAATGAATTTTTGATTGACATTAAATATTAAAAATAGTTATTAATTTACAACAACAGTTTTTTCGTATACCTTACGACGTTGATGATGCTTACTAAAGAGGCGAAAAAGTGAAGTAAAAATGTTATCAAATAAAAATTAACTTCGACAAAGATACTGCCGATCGAAATACATTAAAAATTATATTAGTTTTCAATTGACCGAAACTTTGGATACAATTATTGTATTAAAGAAAATAAATCTTATGAAAATCTATTCGTAGTTTATGAATTATTAGGAATCATTTCGTTTATTAATTAATATATCTTTAAATTAAAATAAATTTACCAAGTCGAGGCTGTGTTACTAACGTTATATTATTAAATGAATAACAAGTTTTGCTTATACATAAAAAATAACACAATAAATACTTTTTAATGTGCGCGTCGATGGAAGATATTAATCGAAAATGGCCATAAATCTACACTCAAAGCAAAGGTTTATAAAAACACATTTGGCCAAAAAGATAAACACAATTAATTATTTACATGGACTAAAAACAAATGGTGCTTTCAAATGTTATTATTATTTAAAACCGGTATAAATTATAAAAAAGGATTCTTGGCAAACGTTACCCCGCTGTGATTTGTATTAAAATAATGGACACCATAGCTGTTCGTTACTTCCATTTACAATAATTATTATTTATTTTCCTTAAATATCAATATTTATACAGTTTGTATTTTTTATCAATAGGATAAAATAATGCAGGAAAGAGCAAATCATTACTGGTCTGTTTACAAATAGCAAGTCATAATGATTAGACATAAAAATTAATTAACGAATAAAGATATTTTTTAACAGCACAGAGCATTTTCAAGAATAATCGTTCAGATTTTAAGACCAGCAACCTATTATTTTACGGTTTGTCAATATTGTTATAATATGATATGTATATAAAAAATAATCTATTCGGGTCAGCGTAACAAGTAAGTTGTCAACAATGTGTACTTGGTATAGCATTTAGTATTTTTTTTAGACTTTTTCAAAAAATTATACCTTTTTATATACATAATTGTAAGATTTATTAAGCCAAATTTATTAAACACTCCTTTGTACTACGACCACATTTATTTTATATGATCAGGGCCGGCTTCGTTTGCCAATAGCATTATAAACTGAATCGGTTTATAATGCTCGTCATGAGCGAAACGGGTCCTGATCATATAAAATGAAAGCGGAATTGATATAAATTTAAATGCCGATATGTAAAAAAAAAAAACTTTAAACTTTTAATATTTTTACTAATGCTATTGGACGGTCACTTTTACCCATGTCCGCTCTCAATGTGGAGCATCTGGCCTCCTTATGAAAAAAGTTACTGTTTGTTACTCAGTTGCTCAACCTCTCTCTTTCAAAAATATTAGGGAAAAAAGGATAGGACTAGGACAGGACTACTGGTTAGCTAATCGTTTTCGCCACGTCCGTTTTAGGAAAGGATGAGTGGGAAGGAATTCAATACATCACATACATCCATGCATTCTGATAGAAATTCATAAATCAATCTTATAAAAACTGTCTGTACTGGGATTCGAAGTCAAAGACGTTACACTCGACAATTCGTCCGAAGATTTATAGCGAAATAAAAATGATTTATATTACGCTGTCGTCAATGGTTAACGACCAAATAAGCCAGAGATAGCCTTCATCCACTGTAGACTTGCAGTTAAGGGAAAATTAAAGCCATATCGGCGTAAGGGTAGCAACATCGTCACTGCCATCGCTGTTAGCAAATATTTACAGAGAACCTTGAACACATAACGTGGAATAATAAATCACAATATAACGTTGTAAAGCTCTCCTCTGAGAGCTGAATTTCTGATTGTTACAGCCAGGCGCTCGCTTGTCGTAAGACACGAAAACTGTGCCACATCGGGGGAAATTAATAATGAAGATCGTGATAAGAGCGTTTGGTTTATGGAAATTACGAGCTTGGTACGATACAGTAAGTAAAGACTACGGAAGCTGATAATACTTTTAAAATATATTTAGTCAATAAAATAACAAAAACTTCTGCAGTTCACAGGTATTATATTTTTTAATTTATTTATTAAGATTTAAATCTTTCAAATTATTTGAAAAATAAATTTATCGTGTTTGTATATTAAATAAATGTATCAATTAGTTTAAAACCATTGCTGGTGAAATTGATTAACCCATGGGAATGCCTACAGCTTTGAATGATGAGTTATTTCAAGAATTATATTTATTTTTCTGGAAAATTTATAATTATATTTACTGACATATAAGATACAAGAGTGGGGAATTTGGCAGATTTTCCTGTGTCCTATTTATTTATAAAACTTCCTGGAAAAATAATTTATACCCATCCGTGTTTGCGTGTAGAATTTCAATTTCTACATCTTCTGAAATATATAATGCAGTCGGCTATTAAGTACATCTTAACTTAATTTAGACAAAAACTGAATATACTATATTCTTGTACTATATTGTATAGTTTCACACATTTTAATAAAAGTACCTACATTATAATATTAAACCACCATTTTAAAAATAACAAGAAAAATAATTTATAATGGATCGAATCTACTACCCGTTAATGTGGAGACATTAAAAGTTATGTCTTCTTAATACCATTTGCCTATGAATTATTGTATCACTTAAATCCGTACGAGAAACGGATACGAGCATACCTACTGTTTTTTATTAATTACGTCTATTCCGTGGTTAATAGTCATTTTCTGTTAATATACAGCAACACGGTACGGCCGCGATTGATGTGACGGTCTCGAATCCTGTTTCGTGGAGATGTTAACGATATTTTATAATATTTTTAAATGGCCACACGCAGGAATATGTTGGTAATTCAATTCGCCTGATTAATCTGAAGCCTGGTGCACGGCTGCCGTTTTTGTAACGTTGATAAATCTCGCAGCGCTGTAGATGAATTTTATACAAGGATAGACGTTTCCGGCTTCAGTAAAAAAATATACACGTATGCCCTGGGTAAACATGAAGATATTAGATAAGTTATTCGACCATAAGACAGCTCATGATTATTTATATTTTATAACTACGCTTATAGAAAAAAAATGTTCCATTGTTGGGTATCTGACGTTCATTACAAGTTAATAAGTTTGTATAATTATTAAACAAATATTCAGTATAAGTTTACGTGGTAATGTTTCGACAGTAATTTAATTACACGTCAGCATGTCAAAATTCAGTCAATTTTATCTGATTGCCTCCAACAATGTATATAATGATTATATTAACACAAATAACAAGATCTGTTTCATGTAACTCGTCAAACACAGTATTAAATAAATAACAAAGAAATATAACAATTTGGACCGGATAATAAATAATTAGGAAACCAATTTGGTTACCTTCTAGCAGAAAATATTATTTTTTTTAAATATTACGAATATAATAACAATCTTAGTATCATTTTTACGACCTATAAATAAAAATATAATAGATTATCACTTTTAGGCTGTTCACTGTCAATACTTGGTGGAAAGGCATTATATTAATAAAAACACAATATTGTGTTTTTTATTGAAATAATAGATGACTTTTAAGATGTTCACTGTCAATACTTGGTGAAAAGACATTATATCAAGAAAAAGGTTCATTTGAAAGAAATACAATTTCGTTTTATATGATCAGGACCAGTTTTTCTCATGACGAAGATTATCAACTGATAAGAAAATACATAAAAACTATTTATCACGTTAGTGTGATTGTAAAAAAACCCAGAATTATAATTACTTTCGAATTAATTGTTAGTGAGCACTGTAACTAAATTGTTCTTTAATACGATTGCATATAATTCATTATTCAGTCAATTTAGTGTCACTTATTCATATTTTGTATTTTAACATGTATATTACATTTATTTTACTATTACCAATTGTTTGTGACACCCTTAAAAATTTTACTTAAATTTCAGTATGAATAGGACTGTTTATTATTGTATTTTCTTATCAGTTGACACTGCTCGTCATGAGGGAAACCGGTCATATAAAATAAAAGTGGAATTAATACAAAAGAATGTATTTTTTTACCATGTTCGCTCCCAATGTGGAGCATATGGCCTCCTAATGGAGTTTATCTCAACAGAAGTGTTTCTACGAGAACTGCTTGTTACTCAGTTGCTCATCCTCTCTTTCTATTCCAAAGAGAGTAGGAATAGGAGGATAGGGCTAGGACAGGACTAGTGGTTAGCTAATCGCTCTCGATACGCCCCGTTCATAGGATAGGATGGATTAGAGGGGGGAATTCAAGGCATCACATACATCCAAGCCTTCGAACAGAAATTCATAAATCGATTGAAAAATCAATTTATAAAACTGTCCGTACTGGGATTTGAACCCGTGAACTCCGTAACCGAAACCACACATGCGGCAAGAGTGTTTTATTTTTTGAAAATATACATAGATGGTATTTATGGTTTCATTTAAAAATATTTATATATTTCCTAGTTTCTTTCCAGATCTTTGAATAATGTTTTAAAATCTTAGAAGTTGTTCGTGTTAATCGAGTTATTCGTTAATATCTATACTAATAATATTCATATGTACGAACATATTTTATCAATCCAACATAAAACCATTTTTCAACGAAAATTAATACTTGTAGATTAAGAATTTAGCTTCGCATGATATCGATTAGATTGAATCAGTTATTAACAGATTCGTATTGAATCAAAATGTGAATTCGTTAGCGAGTCGGCGCCAAAATCACAACGCCAAATTTTTGGCAATTTCAATCAATCATGCCGAGAACTGATTATAACTTCATAGAATATTCACGACCTTTCAAAAAAACATAGATTTACATTATACTTTGCCATACTTGGACATTACGCATTCAAATCTTTTGATATATAACTATCGATTGGGTAAAGTGGTATTAATGATGTTTTCACTGATAATCAAAGAAGCATCATTACAAATGACTGTATCTTTTATGTTGTTTTTTAAAAATTGGAATATTTTCAATCATTAGCGACCCACCTAACCTAACCTGTTAATTGGAAAGATCATAACAAAAGATACAAATTTAAATTCCAATATATGAAAAAGGACAGGACTAGTGGTTAGCTAATCGATCTCGCTACGACCGAATTAGGATGCATTCGGACAGAAATCCATAAATCGATTGAAAAATCAATCTATGAAAACTGTCCGTATTGGGATTCGAACCTGTAATCTCCGTGTTCTACGGCAACGACGACACTCGACAACGCAGCCGGAGAAGCCGATGATTCTGGTATTTATATATTTATTTAATTGTATGGTTTATCAATTAACAAACACTGTTATTTTGTATTATTTTAAGATGTAATAGAACAGAAAAAGAATATTAACTTAAAAAGAACCATTTTTGCTTGAAAATATTTATTGTGTTTATATCGCTTTTTATTATTAGACGCCTTCGTATGGGTTATGGAAGG
This sequence comes from Himalopsyche anomala, assembly GCA_031772345.1. Taxonomy (NCBI): domain Eukaryota; kingdom Metazoa; phylum Arthropoda; class Insecta; order Trichoptera; family Rhyacophilidae; genus Himalopsyche; species Himalopsyche anomala. The sequence goes on along the minus strand of CM062837.1, from coordinate 1,196,273 downwards.
TTGTTTAGGAATTACTGAAGAATTTTAGTTATTGAGAATATTGGGGGATTACGCATCACTGCTGTATTTGAAACCAAAATCAAATTGTTTAGATTTTAGTTGAGTAGATTGAGTACTTGGCGTTCCATAACATATGAATATTACAAAAAGACATTCAATAAATGAACAAAAAGAATATGGTGAAGTAATGATAAATTTTATTAAAAAAATAATATACATGTTTTTATTTTTTATACTTTATAATTGATTATGTAATAAAATAATGGGTACGGCCAAGTTAAAGGTCAAATCGACACGATATTGATTTTTTATTTTTAATGGTGTTAAAACAGAAAAAAATATGATTTACGGATTAGAATGGCAAATAAATTATACGTAGGTGTGGTATCTATAACAAACAAAACACATTATTCTATCATTAGCGAGTGAAGCCAAAAGAGATTTCCATCAATATTTATTCAGTGAAATACCAGGTCGGCAGAAAATAAGGCAGGTACTTAGCGAAGATTAGATTTTCATTAGCGAAATACACCGGCACGCGATTTTCACTTAGCGTGTGTGTGAATCCGATTTAGCCGGCGAGAGAGCTCAAATGTTTGCAGACATTTTGAACAATGGATGGGGCAAGTGTAAGAGAAATATTTGTGGAGCTCTAGAATCAATTCATCCATAGGTTGATGAGAGGGCTGCGTGCGTGCAATGGACAGCGTGTCAACAATTTACTTGGAGCCTTCCATAACGGTCAACGATCATTTCAATCGCACTGTTTGCCAACAAAAGCGTTTGTTTGAAGTTTGGATTGTGTAAAGTTTCCAAGCCCTCATTAAATTATTTGAATAATTTTATCGCTGCGGTGTTCTATCGCCCTGATACATTTTAACTATGTATGCTATATGTTAATTATTTTAACGAAAATTCACTGAAAATGAGCTGAAATATTATAATACTATTATTGTTGAAATAATACCATAATCGTTCATTTTACACAATTAGAATTTTGTCACTAATTTTTTTGAACTTTTTATGTATGTAATATTAAACCAAATTATTGAAATCTTCGTTACTAACTTATAATTAATTATCTTACATACTTTCCCTTCTCCACTGCTTTCAAACACGTTAATTTAGACGGCAGTATCCAGTGGCGTCACTAAAGATTATAGCATCTTAAGTTTTATTTTACTGAGAGTGCTTAGGAACCAAGACTTAATGGTGTACACTTAGTGCAGAAAATCAATGACTTACTACCAAATTTGAATCGTTCAAATTATATATATTCACACAAATTTTGCCACCAACAACCCGGGTTTCGCCTTTCGGCATTTTCAGGCGTTCAAGTGCACGGATGAACTTGAACTGACTTACAACCACATAATAAATATACCATTCTATCCTAACTACACTCAAAACACCAGTAATACTCAAATAAAGTTTGTAAAACACAATTGGTTTATGCATATGAAACAAATACACATATTATGAAGCCAGTTTCAAAGGAATCGAAGTAATTTAACAAAGCAATATAACGTTTCAAACATTTAATAATTAATATTTTCAAAAAAGAATCGGAAAAGTATTTTATACTGAAAAATTAAAATTAATCTAAAACTGTCGGTTGAATGTAACAAGTTTGAGATATATGAATTGAATTGATGGTATTTTAGATGAAATGAATCCAGCTTACCGTTAGTACCATCAAACTGATTTCGGCCAAACGTCGATTGGATGAAGAACGACGCACGGACGAGGCAAAAAATATACTGACAGATAGCCATGTAGAAATGATAATTAGCCACATTTGGCAACGTGTTTCGAATTCATATCACGTGTATTTGGATTTCCTAAAAACCTGTTACGAATTAATATTACATATAAATTTAAACTTCTATTAGTCTCATTTAGGGTAATGTTTTTTCAACATTTTTTTTAAAACCACTTAGATGTGTTTAGACTCAAGAACGTAACTCATTTAAATATTAAAATGTAGTAAAAAAATACTTGTTCTTTTGAAAGACAAGGGCCTTTGAAAACTTTTATGTGTAGCATAATAGCAACGGAACTAATAAGAAATATAACATTTGTGTACACTATATTCTTTTTTTACACTGTAGATACGTTACACAAAAAACTGTGTAAAAAATTTAAGATTTGTTCCTTGATTTAAAAAAAAACGTGTTAATTGAAAAAGAACAACATTGTGGTGTATATAAAATCGTGTAACAAGGATAATAATGAAGAATCAATAAATAAATTTAACACAATATTATTCACAATATGCATTTCAATTAAGTAGAAATGATACTATTCATAGCTACTTGATGATATACGGGGACTTTTATGAGGGACTGGATATATTAAGATTGCTTTCATAGCTAAAAATGTCTTACATATTTAATGTCTATTTGACCTTACTGTCTCGTGTTGATGTTTTTTTTTTGTTATTAGGAAATACGTTATCCGTTTCTGTGTTTTTTGTTTCTGGGAATCGTGTTAGAACAAATAATTCGTGTAATAATATAGTATTCGTTGTTCTTTGTAGACCGTGTTATTTCAAAACAGTGAATAAAATTAATGTGTAAAAGAAGAGTTGTGTGAACCTTGCATTATAATAAAAATTTCAACAAGTCTTTATGAATTGATAAATCAATACAAATATGTTTGTATTATTGTGACAATATGTGTAAACATATTTTTATTGAAGGAAAATAATACATCCAAAAAGTTCGCACAGTCAAAAAATATTGGGTATTTACGTTACGTCTTTCCGTACTTAACATAATAAATACAGTAGACTCGCTTTTGTAAGATAAAAATCTGGTGAACAAAGCATATTGTAAACAAACTAAGCACAAAATATGTATATCAGTTTGCTGGAAATGCAATAAATTTCAATTAATCCTTAAATATATTTTATAATGGCCCGTGGATATTTGAGACGGAAAAAAATCTCTGCTAGGTCGTTTGAGCAGCAACACAAAGCGGGCCGATGCATGACAGTCAAGTATAGAAAAGATATAAAATGAATAAATGAATAAATACACAAATCACATGATGTGGTCGCCCGTCAAATTCATATTATATTATTATTTGTAATTCAAAATGAATCTTTATTATTTTTGCTCTCTCAAAACTATAACCACTGAATGTCTACCGCGGAACGGACAGGTATTGTCAATCATACACTAATTAATTTACTAATAAATGTCAGAGTAGAAAATTATTTCTTATGTGAGTAAAGAATAACATTTGCTGACAAACAAATAAATATAATTCTTAAAACCACTCACTACTCAAATCTTTGGGCATTCCCATGAGCTTATCCTTTTCGCCAGCAATAGCTTTAGACTCAGTGATACATTTATTTATTATATAAACACGAAACATTCATTTACAAAGCGTCAGTTCAAGTTCATCCGTGCACTTGAAAGGCGAAACCCGGGTCGTTAGTGACAAAATCTGTGAGAATGTACATAATTTGAACGATTCAAAAGAATAACATCATTATAACGAAGATCTGATACTTATATTTAATGGTATAAATTAATAAAAAAAAGGTTAATTTACATAAAAAAAAACAATAACCGCATACATGACTTTCGCAGAGTTTTAAAACAGATAAATATTTTTTCCACAATAATCAATATATTCTAAGAAAAAAATGCACTCACTGACTGTGACATATCGGTGTTTGGTCAATTTATTTTTAAACCAGAATATATTTTCCGCTATCAGCGTAGATATATAAATATTACGATACTATTACCCCCTCACACCCTTCTAATCCTTCAATAACTGGGCGTAGTGAGAGCGATTAGTTAAACACTAGTCTTGTCCTTGCCTTCTCATTGTAACACTAATTCTCTATTTGAAAAAAATAGTAGTAAAGTAATTGATTGACCAACAGTTTTCGTAGAAAAACTTCTGTTGAGATACCATTAGGATGCCATATGCTCCACATTGGGAGTGGACATGGATAAAAAAAGAAAAATACTCTCTTTACATGTTTTAATTGGGCAGTGTGATGGTGGGACTTCACCGGTAATTACTCTCACTCTGGACTCACTGTCAAATTGGTTATCGTTTAGTATATGATTTGCGCATAATGTCTAAGAAACTGCAACACATCCTCGGTGTAAAATGATGGCATTATTAGTTCAGTCATTTTCGAGGTAAAGAGCAACAGGAATTTAATGATTGGGGGCATATAGCGGTATAGGAAAAAGAAAAGTCATATTAGAGGTAATAAAGATATGGATTGTAGATTATAGATTACGCCACTACTCAGCGTTGGATTATTGATATAATATTTCCGGAATCATCATTAGTTTTTAGTTAAATAAATATGTATAGTTGGCATGCGTGGGAATATAAGTGCTTTATAAAATATTTATCTTCACCTATTTAGAACGAATTATAATAGAAAAGAACAGATGTGAAAATATTATATTTCCCTCTATATTAACAATATTAATTATTACGATCATAACATAATGTTATGTGGGAGTGACCACCCATATAAAGAAGTTATTAAAAAAATAATAGACGATATGGAATAATTTGGAGAGCCTCTGGCTAAGTTTGTTTTAAAATCAAGGCACATGTGAACATCATTATTCAATATAACCTATGTAGGTGAAATATATTTTTTAATAACTCAAAACTTTTTTTTCGTATTTTCAATAAATAATTTACATGGGTGGTAAGTATATGATGCTGTACGCATATTTTTTCAATGTTTTCATTGAATAATAATAACAAAATATTAAGTGATTTTAAACATAAGAGAAATAAAATACTTTTTTATTTTAACTTGTTGTCACAATGTTTTTTAAGTGTGATTTCAATTACTGAAAACACCGTTTGGGGTTTTTTATTAATGCGGCATTATTTTTTAAATTGAAAATTTATTGTGAATGTTCCATGTGGCAGGCACAATGGACTGCGATGGTTGTGGAGAATGGATAATTGAATAAAGTTTTCCAAATATCTAATTCATTTTTTTTTTTACACTAATTAATTGATTATTAGGCGTAGCGGCTTCAATGCCAAAGAACAGCTTTTCTGGTAGAGTAATTATTGTTATTTTTTTAAATATAACAGTAAAAAATCATATTTTTGTTTATAGATTTAGAGTATAAAATATATTACAGATAAATTTAATGCACTTTGAAAGCTAATTCTATCATTTTATTATAAAAGTATGTTAATTAAAATAATAACAAATAAATTCAGAGTTGTTAGTCCCTGCTGACACTTTATCACGTAAGAAATAAAAAAAACATGTGGTTTATAACAATCTAATAGCAATTTTATAATTGCACAATAAAATATATTTATAGACAATGTAAGTTATTGTCCACCCAAAAATCACGATAGTTATACATAAAAAACATATTACTATTAATTCCATGTTCGCTACCAATGTGGAGCATTTTATCTTCTAATGGAGGTATCGCAATATATGTTTTTTTTATACCAAAAAGATAGGTTAGGGCAACACTAGTGTTAAGCTAATCGCTGTCACTTCCGCAAGTTATTTTAGGATTGGAATGGTGGGAGAAAATTCGTACTGAGACTTGAATCCGTGAGATCTTTTAAAATTATAGGGGATTTTTTAAAATTATCCAAAGAAAGTAAATTAAATTTACACTTATGCAAAGGATAACAAGGAAGAATGAGGAAGATTCATCTGTTCGTTCGAAATTGGCTAACTACTTGGCTGTGGTTTAGTGATGAGTGCCACGGAGGCCAAATACGTCGACCACTGAGCCACAGACCCGACATGTTAATTAACACTTTGTATACTTTAAAATAATACAGGAATGTTCAATATTCATCTAGTAAGGCATAAAAACAGATGTAAATATAATTGAATTATTTTATCATTGCTCAACGACATTAACAATAATTAATCAAGCTGGGAGGTACTGCCAGAGACAGTATTAATAATCAAGATAAATACAAACTGTTAAAGTAAATTAATGTTCGGAATATACACATTGCTACTAATTAATTAAAGAGAATTCATAGAAGAGCTGGAATGTGTATTGGAATAGCTGCATGATTCTGGCCATATGTAATTTCGACTTGGCATGCATGTGCCCGACGTCGCTTACATATTTACCTTTTTGGTCGTACCGATTTATAATTTGAAAGCTTAATTCAATGTCAATAGAGATTCATTGTCAATTAATCAAAACCAAGAACGCAGAACAACATCAGCATAATCGTTCGCGTATAAACTAATCAAACCGAAAAACATCGGCCTGACGGGCTATGTCAAAAGATCACCAGCGGAATAAATTACCTCTTCCCTCGTTCTGCACCCCGCGCAGCGTTTCGATATCGAAATATCTGTCAATCTTTATTTATTTTATAAAGGCGGCCGGTACTTTCGGAGACCATCGTATCAGGGCAACAGGTAAACGAGATGGTCCGTCTGGCTCCGGGTTACCCGACCGTTCGCTTCATTACGAAATCGTATAAAAACACGGTATACCTACCGGCTCTTCAATGTTTCAATGCTATTTTTTTCTATTTTTTTATACCTTTTGCTCTTAAAATCCATACATTGAAACGTCAGTATATTTGTGTATTATACATAGTTCTTTTGCAAACGATTCTATTAAATACGACTGAGAGTTTCGTATGTATTGATTAATAAACGTTTAGATAGGTCATTTATTTATGATAATGATATTTATTTAGTTCTCCTTGAGACCTTCGTCAAATTTGAAAGTTTGAAACGAGTACGAAACTTGTTTCTGTTATGTTATTATTAATTCTTTGTTACGCTTTAATGAATTGTTACTTTTCTTCTTGCAAAGAGAACATCAAAGGAACGATAAGTTCTTTCATCAAATATGGAAGCATTCATTGTGTCTTTTTTCTTTCCGAATGCGCGCCCTGGAAAGCTTCTCGATGAATATAAACAATTCATCATATTTTCCAGATTCCTTCAAGAGTAATTATAAAATGTTTGAAGATAGACAATTCAAATTAAAACGGGCTTTGTTTAAACTAACTCGAGCTGAAATAATTGAAGAATAACTCGAGGCTCCATTTTCAGCCCTTGTTTAAACTTATTTATCTTACGAAAATGGCGAGGGGAGGGCGTAAGCGTGTCGTCGGAGTTTGTATTTACCTCGGGCCTTTATATTTTTACCTCGAATATTTCTTTTTCGGGTATATGTGGGGTTGTATGAGAGCGTCGGAGGCTATACCGCGTCAGAGTTAAGTTATGTCTTCCCTTTCTAATCCCCCAGCGTAGCTGTCTCCCCGGCGGGTGAGGCCAATTTAGACGGGGGGTGAAACATACCCCGTCCTCGGTTATAAGCTCCTAGGCATTTGCGGCGTCTACTTTCTCAGTTTCTCCGTCGCCCGACGGCCGGAGAGCGAGTCGTTCTTTCCGTAAGCGATGGAAAATTATAACTTAAAATTTGCAAAAACCTCCCCATGATTGTGAGCGGAATTCCGTATAAGCCTCGCCAACGTATCTTGGCGGCGGAGGGTTGGTTTCTGGTAAATTTCATCAGGTATATATTTTATTTTTCTCCCGAAGAAAAAAACGTGAGTCATAATAACAAGAGCGGGCTTATTCGTCGGCCAAACGTTTTGGCATTCCGCCCTTTGAGAAAGAATGCGTTTGATCTCCGGTAAAGCAATAGCTTGGAAATGTTTTATTGAATACATTTTGCTAAGAAATACGCACTGTTTAGGTTACAAACGAAATACAAGTTTATTTCTATAAATAAAATATAAACAAACAAAGGAAAATTGTAAAACTTCAAAAAGGATAAATTTACGCATACGGTATCAAAATACTCTACTACTACACTTCATCAAAGGTTGAAATCAGATATTAAGTGCGAGCATTTTGAAAATTACTGACATACAAAACATTGCTGTATATTTTCAAAATAAATTCTGCGTTAAAAAAACAGATATATAACATAAAATAATAGTGAATTAATCACAGCAAAGCCAGTTAAAACAAGTATAACAAGAAAAGTTGTGGATAAATGTTCTTTTTGCGTAAACTAAGAAAAATATTCATGCATTCAAAATATACAAAATATACAATGAAATGGTTGGCTTCTATAACGGACCTCACGAGTTTGAGTCCTAGTTCGAAAAGTATTTTTTTCAATCTGAATGTTCCATTCTACCCTTCGAATCATTAACCATTTGAATACCGCGCAAATAAATCATTAATACGTCCCAGTGATACTGCGTGTTTTTGAAAAAAATAATTTTGCCTAATATACACCCGAATTCGATATTTTAAAAACCTATTTTGACTCAGTATAGATAGCACTACACATATTTATAAAAATATTGCTTATATTATATTAGAATACCAAATATTTGATTCTTTAAATGTCTTGGACATCCGTGTTCGCTTGCATATGTTCCGTACACTTGTGTCCGCTTGGTATTCAAGTTAAATAACGGGACGAGAGCGATTAGCTCTTCACCAATCCTGTCCTACTACTATCCTTCATTCCCTACTATTCTCTTCGATAAAGATCAACTTTTTTATGACGTATTCATAAACTAAATAGTATTATTAATTAATAATGAATTTCTATCATAAAATTAAGTATTAAATACCAGATTACCTAATTACTGTCTCGAGACAAAAAGTTACTCAGCTCTGATTCTTCCACGGCGAGGTATTGAATATAGCCAAAATATATGTATGTACGATTCTTTCGTATATGAATGCCTTATAAACCAATTTAGCAAAACGCGATCGTACCAGAATACAAAAGTAAAATCAACTTGTGAATAAATTTGAACAAAATACCATATAGATAAATGTATGGAGGGCTTGACTATTCAAAGGAAAATTTGTATTCACGATTTGAAAAATGATGTCGGCTCTACTCAATGGATAATATGAAAAAAAAATATTATTACGCATTGATAATAAAGAAAAAAAAACTATGAATGCTTATTTTATAAATATTATTTACTTTAAAAGAAATGAAGTTGGTAGGACCATATTAAATAGTAAAGAGTAAAAGTTTCCACGCTCATCAAAATCAAAAGGAGGCATATTTCACAGAACAAAAATAAGAGTTATTCTTCAAAATTTTTCGATATTTGAATGAGAAGTAAACATTGCTGTTTAAAATAAGTAATTTCATATTCATATGCATCACCCTTAAAAAAAAGACTCTTATAACTATATACTAATTACCATTGTCAACCTTTGAATTTGTGTTGAATATCAATAAAAGACTTCTACTGCCATGTCCCACGAAATTTGTATTCTTTTCGAAATGACCAGACCTAGTATAATGTAAAAGAGTGTGGTATTTGTGATAATTAATTAAATAGATATTTCCATAATTGTTATGTTATAACAATATTGTTACAGGTGAAGATATTTAAAACATGGATTTGATTATTAGACAGATCATACAATCAATACAAAATTAACCGAGAAATTGAGCTTGGTCCAAGATCTTAATGCGTCAGTTATTTTGAGATGTGTAGTACCGCACAGCTGTCGGTTCCAAGTAAGTATTCGGAGAGCAGAGGTGTAACAGGATTTAACATGGTGGTCTGCGGATTCCCTTGGGGCGCCTACGGCTAATGAAAATGGTGCGGGGTTAACAGGCATACGTAATACCGCCTGCGGATCATGGACTCCTGATACTAGGCGGACGTTTACCTTTGGTTAAATTGCGACAACCGTTCTATGTATACTACGTATAATGTAATTCAGCTAGCTTATCTATCTTTAAGAAAAACTAGAAAATAATGATAAATATTTTATCTCTTGACGACTAAAGCTTTGATGTTACTTGATTTGTATTGTTTAATATAATATAATAGAAAACTTTCGACGGATTCTCAAACGCAGGTAACAGAAAGAAAAATGAATACAAGAATTTAATTTTCATTATTACATTTTGGTGATTGACTTAATCGACAAAAACATGTAAGGAGTGATATATCTTTTAATTTAAGATTTCGACTGAAGATGTTTGGTGAAATTTCAATATTCACACAAGTTGTGTCACTAACGACCCGGGTTTCGCCTTCCGGCATTGTCAGGCGTTCAAGCGCAGTATTTACTTTACAATATGCCTCTTAAAACACGCGCGTTAAAGATCTTCCGACACGAAATTCGTAATTACAGTAAAACCCCCATTTACACTATAGACGGGACCAAGTAATTGGGGGTGTAAATCTCATACAAAATTAGGGATTTGGTTTTTTCCGCGGAAAACGCAAAACTAAGATTTCCATTAGTTTTGTAAAAAAAAATTTGGACGAAATATTTAGTTTTTGTAGTAGTAAATATTAGTAAAAACACAATATTCCTTTGTACTTCATTCCACTTTATTTAATATGTCAGGACCGGTTTCGCTCATTACGAGCATCGTCAACTGATCAGTTGACGATGCTCGTAATGAGCGAAACCGGTCCTGACATATTAAATAAAGTGGAATGAAGTACAAAGGAATATTGTGTTTTTACTAATATAATGCCTTTCCACCAAGTATTGACAGTGAACACCCTAAAAGTGAGTAGTAAATATCCCGCACACAGACAGACGCCCAGCTATGCGTGTATAACCTTAACGTGTTGAATACAAAGACGCTAGCCAACATTTGACTGTATGCGCGGCACGGACGACCGTCTCTTAGTAACGACAATGTAATGCGACCGTGCAATTGGGGAATTTGCGGCGAATATTTCAAGCCAGCGCATAATTCGGGGAATTGTAATTGGAAGTTCCACTGTATACAGAAACGTTTGTGCATAAGACAAGATCTGGATATACAAAACAATATATGTATACAATATATTTAAATTTTTATTTTATTGTTAAATGTGTTAATATTTTTCAGGTTGGTAACAAGCAAAATATAAAATAATATTTGTAAATATGTTTATTTTCCGTAAGTTAAATAATATGTAAAGACTTGAGGTCGAATCTCAAATTAAAAAATATTACAATTTATGGAATATTCTGTATCCGGAGTTTTCTTGTACGGACAATTGGTGGTCGAAAAATTCAAGTAAACCTTATACTTAGACCATTCGGTAAACTTCGAAAACTGTGGTTGATAGCTTAAGATAGACCTTGAGTAATAATAAAAACTTTTTTTCATGTCAGGTTTATTTCTGTGAGCAAAAAAACTTACAAAAAGAAAAGAAATCTTCCTAAAAAGTTACAACATTTTAACAGTTAAAGTAATTAAAAGAACAAACGAACAATAATTATTATCATCATTCCGCCAGAGGAGTAGTGGGGAGGGAGAATTTCGGAAAGAAATAAAATACCGGAGAACATAACTGGCGAAGAAGTAATGACGCAGACAAAATCAAAGCGAAACTTTTCCAATCGAATCATTTCACTAAGTAACTCGGGTTTTTCGCACTCGGCAGAAAATATTTTCAGTTCGATCGCACCGTATTTAGTCACTCTCTTAACCGGCGACACTTTATACCACCCTGATAGAAAAAAAAACATCTCGGAGAGATGGAAGTAAATAAGTCGAACTAATGCCGTATAAAATTTCGCACTTGTCACTTTTATCTTCAATATTTGCGAAGGTCTTTCTTTCAGCGACGAGTCAAAGGAGGCGGCAAAATATAAATGAAATATATTGTAGGTATTTGAAATTGTACGGATAATCTCGAAAGCCATAATGTATATATATATATACACATAAATACATTTTATTTCATGTCAAGTATTACTTTATGGAACACAAAATACACGCATGTATATTATGTATAAGACAGAATAAAAAAAATCATTCCTATAACATTGACTTACAATTAGGGCATGCAATTTACCGCAAAAAATCAACTATTGGTAAATAATTCCTACTCGGTAAAAGAAAAAAAAGGTATGTGATTAAGCTTTTATTTAAAGCTGGGTCCTAGCTTAAAACTGAATTAATTTAAAGTTTAAAATTAATAGACAATTGCCTATTTTTAACTCGATGGCTGCCACAGACGATATATCCCATAAAAATTATCGTGCTCAACACGTCAGATACGAGTTATCTCGTCAATAACTAATTAAACTAATAGTTGCAAATTATAGCCGGCGAGCTAGGTAATTATTATTAATTATCTACGTCAGCGAAAAGGCTAAGTCTGAATTAATAATGATTTTATATTAAAAAATGCTTTTTTTTGTTAACTGATATAATTAAGGTAGCAAGTAAGTTATTCCAGACAAAGAATTTATATCGAATAATCTCTTTGTGTACGCATTTTTGTCAGTTTTGTGTCTAACTAACATTTGGCAGAACGGTGAAACAAAAGCTTCGTAATGTCTGAACACTTTTTTTTTCAAGTCCGCTCCCAATATGGAGCATATGGACTCCTAATGGAGTTTATCTCAACAGAAATGTTTGTATAACTGCTTGTTACTCAGTTGCTCAACCTCTCGTTTTCCAAAGAGAGTAGGAATAGAAAGAAAGGGCTAAGACAGGACTAATGGTTGGCTAATCGCTCTCGATACGCCCCGTTCATAAGATAGGATGGGAGAGAAGAGGGGGGGATTCAAGACATCACATACATCCATGCCTTCGAACAGAAATTCATAAATCAATTGAAAAATCAATTTATAAAACTGCCCCCGTATTGGGATTCGAACCCGTGCCCTCCGTAGCGGTAGCCAACGACGTTAACCCCTCGACCACACAGGCGGCAAACACTAGCGAAATATAATTAATTAAACTATCAATCAACAAAATAAAATATATTAGAAAAATAAGTAATTCTCTTAAATGAAATATATTATATACCTGATTATTAAAAACTATGATGTATGTTGAGATAAAGAACGTGTCATTCCAACATATAGTTTGATTAATTTATTGAAATTTTCAATCTCGATGCTTACAATGAAATTTTAATATTTGCTCGATATTATTTATTCTGTATATGAATGACAGTGTTAATCAATTCATTTGATTAACAAAAAGCTCATTTCCGATTCAAATAAATTCACAGTGTATGTAATGTTTGAAAATCATCAGCATATTTTCGAAAAACAATGCAATTAAACCCATGATATGTAAGCACATTACAAAAACTGGAAACGAATCTAAAATTGCATTTCCAGCAAAACACACACCTGTCACTTGAAATACGGGAAATTCTGAACACACACAACAAAGCAATTTCGGTCACGTAGCATACATAGCATATTGTATAGAGTTAGTAACTAATAAAAACAGTTAAACAACAATAAAACCAACATTTTAAATGTTATTGTAAACAATAATTTGAATAATAAATCTTTTGCAAGAAAAATTTCGGATGCGTAGTCGAGTGGTCATCGTCATTGGCTTCTCTTACGGAGGTCACAGGTTCGAATCTCAGTACGGAGAGTTTATATAATATTTTTTTTATATTGATTTATGTATTTCTGTCTAAAGGCTTCGAAATTCTTTCTCACACATCCTATCCTAAAAACGGGTGGAGATAAATTAATTGGCTAACCACTAGACCTGTCCTAGTCCTGTTATTCTATCCTTAATCTCTTATAAAAAATTAAAAATAGGAACAAACCGTTTTTGTAGAAAACCTTTTGTTGAGAACTTCATTTGGAGTATATATGCTCCATATTGGGAGCAAACGTAGATACACAAAACATATAAAAAATTGTACTTCGTTCTATAATTTAAAACATCTATTTCTAGGTAAAATTTTATAAGTACAGGATATTTTTTCTCAGATTATTAAGAAAATCATAAAAATTGTTTTGACATAAATGTAACAAGTAAACGAAGCAAGTTTATAAAAGAAAAATAATAAAATACGTGGTGAAGTTAAAGATATCCTTCATGACAAACTATCAATTAATTTCCGCATGGTTCGGTCGGATTTCAGTCATTGAGTACTACTGATTATCGATTGTTCATTGTAGGAAATATAAACAAAACCACGCAACACAATTATTTATTTCAATGAAGGTAACTTACACTAGTATAAGTAGTAAATTTACATTCCTAGTAACGCTGAGATTAACCTTCATGCCTGTAAATATAATAAAATATTTCCAAAAAACGACAAATTTTACAACCGTTAAATTAAAAAAAAAAATACTATTCCATTTTGAATTAAAATGCGTACATGTGTCCGTTCATTTGGTTTTCTAATACAAATCTACTTTCTGATTGATAGAAACAATTTTCTTTTATTTTCCAATTTAAACTTCCTTAATTAAAAGTGTCCTGTATCAGGGGCACATAAACATGCACGGGCTGATCAAATTAAAGGCAAATCACTGGGCGAGCGAAACGAGGGATGGGTAATACCTGTCAAACGGGCGAGCGGTCTGTCCAAGCGGTCTGTAAAACAACCGGACCGTTTTCATAATGCTCTGATATGCGGAATTGAATGGAGGCTAGGCGGTTTTTGATAGTTTATTTCCCCGTTATTGAATTCGCTAATCATCAATAAAATTTACAATTAAATACGAATTTGAATGATTCAAATTTAATATTGAGAATGCCACAACATCTTTATTCAAATTCGTAAGTTCCATTTCAATATAGGTCATATAACTATATTTATTAAGACTATATTTTCTTAGTGGTTTTTTTTTCAATACAGTTTATTCAGTCAGGAAATTCAAGAAGTACAAGATGTATTCCGTCACTTTTTTTTTTCTTGAAGAAAATAGTTGATACAAGTATTGATGGCGATTTGACTGATACCGCTTGTGTACTATGAAAAAACACTTTTTTTTATCCATGTCCGCTCCTAATGTGGAGCATATATTCTACTAATGGAGGTATCTCAACAGAAGTTTTTTCTACGAGAAGTGTTTGTTACACAGTCGCTCAACCTCACTTTTCTTATATGTGAGTAGTAGGGAAAGGAGGTTAAGGCTCCTTATATTGAAAATATAAATAACCCTTATATAATATCGGCCATCCCCGATGTATATAGAAACATAATTTAGTTAGAAAAACGATGGAACCGTATAAGCTGCCAAAAAAACCAGGGCTACGACCTAACCTTAAAACACGACATTTTTTTTTAAAAGGACTCGAAGTTGATACGTTTTTTTTCGAACCCGACTCCACGATTCCAACTCTAAAGCCCTGGGAAAATCTTTGTTATGAATTACTTCAATTATACACACTACCACTGTATACTTGAAATTATTACTGAGATTTAACATTGATCACTTTTAGGGTGTTCACTGTCAATACTTGGTGGAAAGGCATTATATTAGTAGGAAGCGGGGAAAAATAAGAGACTTATCATTAAGCCTATTCACTATATTATTGTCATTATTAATGTCATTATTTTCATTGTATCACTTTGTCCAAGAATTCCCAAATTTTAATTATGTTTGAAATTACTTTTAATTCCCATTCTAAATTTATTAATCTGAGATGACTTTTTAATTATATGTTAGATGTGTTAAACATTTTAATTTTGTGCTATTTTAGAATCACTTTTAATGTAATTGGTATTTTATTTTCAATGCCAATTGTTGTTTATAACTGTTCATTTTTGTATAAATAGCACTGTTAAATTATATTTCTTATCAGTTGACGATGCTCGTAATGAGCGAAACCGGTCCTGACATATTAAATAAAGTGGAATGAAGTACAAAGGAATATTGTGTTTTTACTAAGATTTAACATTATTTGTGTATCAGGAAATATTATTGAATAGACTAGCAATAAATTAGATAATTGCAAGCTGTAGCAATAAAATAATTAAACGTAATGAAACTGACATTTATTGCAAGTCGAAATCGTTTAAAATAAGATACATCATTCGTGTTACAAAATTTACAAGTCTTGCCAGGACATATATACAGATACACCCACAAACAAAGGCAATAAATTTGATGCAAAGAATGATATATGATTTATTACATCTCAAAGAGTTCAACATTTTACGGAGGCAGACATTTTAAAAGAAATTATTATTCAAGCCACGACATTATTAAACACAGGCCGAATCGCCCTAAACGTACAATGAATATTTATGATGATATTTTCTCTTACACGGTGCGGAAGCGGTTCTCAAACTTTTCACACTACATGTACGTTGAAATTCATTAACTAAAAAACATTAAAATAATACCAAGTGTATTTAAAATTAATTTTAAATCGTTCAAATTATGTACATTCACACAAGTTTTGTCACTAACGACCCGGGTTTCGCCTTTCGGCATTTTCAAGTGCACGTATGAACTTGAACTGACGCTTAGAAAATGAATGTATCGTGTTTATATAAGAAATAAATATATCACTAAGTTTAAAGCCATTGCTGGCGAAAAACTTGAGTGAATGTACATAATTTGAACGATTCAAATTTAATATTAAAATTCCACCAAGCACCTTCAGTTGAAATTTTAAATTATGTAATATTAATGTTTTTTTACATAGACGTATGATTTGAGATATATAGCATCATTTGGCGGATTTACATGCACTCATAAAATAAGGTAAGAACAATCAATTTATTTTAGTTCTAACGAGTAGTGACAAAATGCTATCAACGAAATTTAAAAAAAATGTTTTACTTAAATACATTGATATTGTTTACATCATTATGATGTAGTTCTACCAAGTTAATGCCAATTCAATCAAGAGAATCATTTGGGTTACGTTACTTGAACAATTAACTTATAATAAATACATTGATCCATGACGTTTGTAGTATTATTTATTATGTTATTTAATTGCATTACACCATGTGTAATAAAATAATAAAGTGAAGCAGTTATTCAAAATAAATATAAAATATAGTCGAGGCATCGTGAACGTTATTAATTAAAACAAACAATGTATTCTTATCTTTTAGTATTTGTCAGAATATCAATGTGTAACGTATGCATCACATTTTGAGAGCTACAGCCGCGCACTAAAGTAGTCAATGGTTCTACTTGCAATCAAGACACTATAAAAAAAAACATGATCGATTTTGAAACAACACGTTCTCATTAAGTGGCCTGTCAGAATCGGAGTTGTTCCCCGGGTGGAATTATAAATTCAATCCTGCAATTGACCCCACAGCTCCGAGAATTAGATACCTTCTAGAAGTTACCCCTAAGTAATAATAGAACAAGTTTACTTTAACAAACTCGCACACAGAGCGACTCTTCAAACAGGGGAAGTTTATTAATTTAACACCTGGGAATGTGCATCGTGTGGTTGTCTACACAAACATTCAGAGATTGATAAATTTAACTATTCGGATACAGCTTTGAAGTGAACTTACTTCAAGCGAACAAAGAAATACAATGTACAACATATTTATTGATGGAACTGGAATAGGACTCCACTGCAGTTAAGTACTTTAGTTCTATAAATATTTATAATTATTAAATGCACTAGAACAACTAGATATAAATACACATAATCAATCCAAGGACATCCTTAATGGACCATCAAATATCTATCAATTACCGTTGCTAAAACCCTTACAATATAATAACGTTATTATTTACAAATAATCACTCACTGCTTTGAATATTCATTCCTATATTTATCATCGTTCCGAGAAATACTTCAGTCAATTTATGAAATAATATAACACTTTGTAATTTAAATTAGAATGCTAGAGTGGATGAGACGAAGTATTGTGTATCTCTACTAAGCCATTATATATAGCTTAGTTAATATAATTAAACATAGTTCTGACAAGATCATAAGCCGAAATAGCTATCAAGCGTATATAAAATAATATTTTTAGTACTAAAATACGTTGATATTTGTCAACCTTATTACAAAATATTTACACTGAACTATGCTGTTTGTATATTGATTTAATAATTGAATTAGTGATGACTTTCGAGATATTAGACATTAGCCATATTAGAATATGATAGGTCATATAATAAGAAAAAAGTAAAAGGAATACAGTCAGTTCTTTGTGAGATTAAAGGTCGAAACATTATTACCTTTATATAAATATAAGACATATGTTTCTTCTTAAATTTAGTATTCAATACGTTCATTATGAATCAAAATTAATGATATTCAAAAAATAAAATACACATTTGTACTAATTCCCACATTTATTTAATAAGATCAAGACAGAGTTCGTTTATAACGAGCATTATCAATTGAGCTGTGTTAGAGCGAGATCGTCATGAGAGAAAAAAAATGTGTATTTCATTTTTTGAATATAATTCCTTCACACAGATATTGATAGTGAACAAACATCCTAAAAGTGAAACTTGAATGCGATTATTCTTTCTGGACGAGGGAATAATTGAATAACTTACAATATGTTCGACAAAAAAGCTCAAATAGAGCGCAATTGAACAGTCTTCCGATTTTAAATGAAATGCTAAATATGCCAGGTTCTCCACTTTTATACCCTTTATAAATATAATCATAAAAGCTTTACAAACGAACAACAATAAATATAATTCTTAAAACTACTCACCATTCTATATGTGGGCATTCCCATGGGTTAATCCTTTTCGCCAGCAATGGCTTTAAACGCAATGATGCATTTATTTATTATATAAACACGAGACATTCATTTACTAAGCTTCAGTTCAAGTTCATCCGTGCACTTGAACGCCTGAAGATACCGAATGGCGAAACCCGGGTCGTTAGTGACAAAATTTGTGTGAATGTACATAATTTTAACGATTCAAACTTAAATTTAAAAAAACTCATCTCGAAATATTACAATTGAATGTTTTAGATATCGTATTTAAAATAAATACATCCTTAGTAAGTATTTTATTTAAATTTGAGACTTAAAATTTAAAGAGTTTTTCTTTTATATCCGAAATAAGAGCAAGGGTGAATTTGACGACAGACACTGGTATTTTAATATTATTAAAAACAAAATTAGACGAGTCGAGTCGCACACTTTTCCATGGAAGGAAAGGGCATAAAAGACAAAGAAAAGCGAACCTTCTGGCTGGCTGTATAACCCGCTGAATAATAAAATTCTGGAAAAGCGTTGACGTCATTGGAAAGTAGGGAATAGTCCTTGTTGTAGGGCCTACGGAGGGTCCTGACGAAAATTTACATGACGTTCGTTTTCCACTTATTATGTATACTACGCAACAGCCTTCCATTGTCATCGCCGGTTGTTGACTTTTTTACTCAGTTTGTGTAGTAAATTATTTTCGGCTCCTAACCAAACCGTGAAAGCCTGCGGACTCTCGAGGCGGCGAAAACTAACATACGCTTGATCAAGATTATTTATGAAGGACAACACCAGTTGCATGATTAATTAAAAAAATATACTAATTCTACATTTATTTTTTAATGATCACTGATTTCGCTCAACACGTAACAAAAAAATACGTACCTTGTTACATAAGTCATATACTTTTTTTCATTTCATTCAATGCCAAATAAATATTTTCAATTTGAAAAATCTAAATTTGACATTGGCCTTACCGAAAATCGAACACAGACCCACCCGGTCGGTAGAGCGAGCACTAACCAACTAAATCACAAATAATATAACCCTTTATCGTAAAACGTTGACGCGGAGTAGATTAAACTCTTCCGCCACGGCGGATTCTCAGTATACGGATACACAGGATACTTAATATCACTTGACTAAATGACTGAGCAAGTCACATTCTCTTTTTTCTTTCTATCTTTATCTTGTAAGCACAGCAGTGCATGGATAAAAGATAAGTCCCGTGCAGCTCTGTATCGGGCCGAAAAATATGAGAAATAAATTCTTTTCTCTTCTTGATCGCATTGCGTTATGGAAGGCGGCCGTGAAAATGCGGCTGCATACACATAACGGGTGGTGGTTGGATACTCAACAAAACGTTGACGATATTCCATCTGATGAAGCTTCTAAAGTGGATGGCTGCCACAGACGTAAAATGTGTTGTGGTCAACGCGCCAGAGACGAATTATCTCGTAAATAATTAAATAAATTAATAATTGTAAATTATAGCCGCCGTGATAGGTACAGACGTACTTTTTTCTACGGCAGCCAAAATGTTAAAAAGGCGAAACAAGTGGCATAGTTTGTAACAAAGTTAGCCGATTTAATTTTATATTAACACTGTATCGATTTCTATTGGAGCATATCTCAACTAAAGTAGTTCTACAAGAACTGTTTGTTATTTTGCCACTCAATTTAACTTTATATGAGAATATAAGGATAGAAGATTATTTAGCCCAAGTTTATAACGCCGTTGATGACTCGGCTACAGTGCTACAATGTAAGTAAGTCCATACTAAAAAATATTGACGATGAGATATTTCAGATTTGCAAAAGTGACTTACCATGTCTTTTTTGACAAAGTTACAATTATTTAGACAATGTAAGCTTACATTTACAGTTTTCTGCTTAGCAACTAACATGACCGTAGAACGAATAAAGTAATTCTCTTGCGGCTTCTACGCGAGTCATTTTCGTCACGTCTCAAAATCAATACTTTTTGCGGGCCATCCAGAGCGTTTTATGCTTTCCGGATTGCGAGTGTTTCTTTCACTCTAAAAATATTCACTACTACCTACTTTCAAATGCCATTTAGTAAGTACACCCTGACTACTTAGCTTTATTGTTTGATATAAACGACAAACATTTATTTCTAATAAAAAATATAAAAAGCATATTTTATTTTTAAGCCCCACTCAATTTTTGTTGTCAATATTTTATTATGAATGTTAATCAGAGTATTCAGGTTGTATATACCAGTGGTGTATGGTGAGTGTTAGCTTTGGGTGTGCTGCGTATGGTAAAATAAACAAAACAGTTAGGTATATCAAAAAAAGATCGACCAACTGAGTTACAAGCAGCTCTCGTCGAAAAACTTGTATCAAAAAAGAAGTATAATAGTAATAAATTATATCACGCCAAAATATCAATGAAAGATGGCCTGTTAGAATAATCTAATACAAAATAGACGTGAAATTTTCGAAATAACGCCCAAGTAACCTCATACATGACGTGAGAGCTCTCGATAAAGAGAACAACTTTCGACCTTAAAGTTGCGTACAAAAATATTCGCTCCACGCTACGCGTACCTAGACTGCGCAACTGTATGCAGTTGTATGAAAAGGCAGGTCGTGCGCTTGGGACAACGCTCGCCTTTTCAAATACGGTATACTAATGCGCAACAAACTTACTTTATGTTCTAGATTTTGCGGGCGTATGTTCAGGATGTGCGGCGTACACCTTGCACACCCTGAATATATGTACATATAATATACCCCTGGTATATACATACAATGACCAAGTGTCTTAAGATTAAGTGTCTTTGTTATCAGGGATAATTAAAAAATAAATGGTTGTTGACAAAGCAAAATATAAATAAATTCAATATTGCTAGAAATATCACTGAAAAATTTTCATGATGGGATTTGAGCTTCGCATCGTCGGAAGAGCACGTAAAAAATATAATGATATTAAATCTATTTTTTTACGGATATACATATACTATACTTGTATTAAGTCAATTAATGCTAATACAATTCATAAAAAAATGTGTTGATTATATTTTTTAATTTAAAAAAAATGTAGTAAACGTTTACCACTCCCTAAAAGACTAAGCCGCGCGAAATCCAAAAATATTAGGCGATTGTAGTCGGGGGGCACGGTCCCATACATCTCTCTCACAAATGTAATGACACGAAGTAATTGGCAGGACGACCCATTATTCCTGTTGAGGTAGTGAGCCGGAAAATTACCTCTGCACAGCCTCTGCGAGGCAATGGTACGTATGTCTACAGATCTACGTTCGTCTACGGATAATAAACGTAGATTGCGGAACCAACATGCGAAAAACACGTAGAATTTATTTCTTGAACCCTTCAGTTTTCTAAAGTCATGAAAATATTTTATTTTGTTGACTTTTATTGTATAACCAATATGACTAGATTTTTACAATGATCAGAAAGAAATCTTTCATCAGCTGTAACAGTATCAGCTTCCAAATAGTTATAGAATATTTTGAATACCGTAGGATAATTCACGTTGTCCTATATCCTGTGGTAAGCGAGTAAATATCAATTCGTAGAAGCTTTATGTACAAACTAGAAAACTATGTAAATGCCGTAGGCAATTTCGTCAAAGATTTCTGGAACATTTGAAATACACCTAACATGGGATATCCTCCGTCTCTTAAAGAACGTTTTGAAGATAAGATGAGTGATGGTGGGTACAACGATAGTGCAATTTTGCATTTAGTAATTATAATTTAAGATTTCGACTGAAGGTGCTTGGTGAAAATTCAAAATTAAATTTTGATTCGTTCAAATTATGTACATTCACACAAGATTTGTCACTAACGAGCCGGGTTTCGCTTTTCGGCATCTTCAGGCGTTCAAGTACACAGACAAACTTGAACTGACGTTCAGTAAATAAGAGTATCGTCCTTTCATAAGAAATAAATGTATCACTAAGTTTAAGGCCATTACTGGCGAAATTAATTGACCCATGGGAATGCCTACAGATTAGAATGGCGAGTAAATTCAATAACTTTATTTATCCTGTTTGCTGGAAAATTTTATGATTATATTTACTACTATACTAAAATATAAAAAAAAAATATATATGCAGCTATGCCTAGGGTCATCATAATTATTTTCCCAAAGTGTCAATGACCTGTTTATTGTTAATGTACCATTTCAAACACATGAAAGAGTCTCTCAATAAAAAAAAATCAGCTCGGATCTTAATTAAAATTACCCACTTTATAACCATAATAAATAGGACGATATAACTCCAATAAAACGATAAATTATCGAGAGTAAAATAGCTACCAGCTCCCAATACTTATACAATACGAACGCTAAACAATGAAAACCTCACTCCTCCGATTCTGAAGCTAACACGTTATTATTGGAGGCTGTTTTAGATGAACTGAAATGAACGAAAAAAAAAATGAACAAGCTTGGTATACACTTCATTAGTTCAAAACTGGTTTATTACATTTTATTCTAGCTGATTTCTATTCAAAATATTGTGTGAAATACTTTCAAAGCTGCAGGTGTTGAAAGTAAGAGAATCGTCATCATGATCACATTATTAAAATGCGATTTTTTATCCATGTCCAATCCAAGAGTGAACATCTATGAAGGTATCTCAACAGAAGTTTTTTTACGAAAACTTTTTGTTACTCAGTCCCTCAATCTCACTTTTTTCAAAGGGAGTAAGTAGTTGGGATATAAGGATACAGGACTAGTTAACTAATCGCTGTCGCTACGTCCAGTTATAAAAGGATCAGAAAGGGTGGTAGGATGTTTTTTGGACATCACAGACACCTTTGCCTTCGAACAGAAAATCGATAAATCAATCGAAAAAGTGCTGTTCGTATCGGAACTCGAACCCGTGAAATTCGGCACGGAAACCCACAACGCTATCCGTTTCGGACAAGTAATTTTACATTTAGTTAAATGAAATACTGTATATATTTTAATATTACTAATTTTAAGGTGTAGATTGTCAATACTTGATGAAAATGCATTAAGCTAATAAAAAAACACTTTTGTACTAATTACTGACTATATTAAATACATGTTGAATTAGTAAAAAAAGGTTTTTTATGTTTTGAGCTAGATATGATTTTGGCATTCATTGACAAACATATTTACGTTAGTTAGTTGGCAATAAAAAATAATATCTTTTGTACAGCTAATTATTTTTAAATTTGCTAACCTATTGATTATTGTTTGAATCAGTTCGGGTTAAATGAACATATATATGGGCTGGGAAGAATACAACGTATTGTAAACAAACCAAGAAATAAATGTCAGAGAAAATATAAGAGGTGTATAAAAATCTACTCCAGTGTCATGACAATACTTATGTAAACGGCATGTCTTCAATTTTGTGGAAGTTCATTTCTGATAGAAAATTTAATGTGATAACTTGCACTTATATTAAATTAGGCTACCTATTATTTGAATTTCTAAATACAGATCATATCGTATATAAACAACGGCAAAATAACAAATATACACGATTTACTTTTCATTATCTCAACATGGACCCGTGAACGATCCTGCATCAAATTTGAATACATTTATATGTATATATAAATAATACGAGCGACATGTTTGTGATTTCCAGTTGTGAATTTTCACACTCGAAAAGCCTTTTGCTAGCCCAATTTTCAACGTAGATTATTATCGCCTGTGTTTTTCATCCGAGTTTACCCAAACCCCCCGACACCCGCGCGCCACCCTCCCGGTGCCCAATCGCTTTTGTATACGAAATTGTGTTATAACAAGCCGAGTTTTATTGCGACGCTCCGTTTTTCTTTATTTGCGCGATTTCTTTTTTCAGAGTGCGCAACGCTTGACTTTTTGAATTTTATTTATCTCCTCAAATTTATGTCGGCCTGCTTCTTTATTTTTATGGCTAATCGGCACAGGAGATTTGAAACGTTGCTTAATTTTCCATTTAATGTTTCGTTATTATTTTTTTTCACAGATTCTCTTTTCTTCTTTCTATACAGTTAATTTTAAAATAAAATATTCAATATTGAATTCTGCTCATTTTTTTCATATACGCATACAAGACGAGGCAAAGTGATTTTTGCAGTTCATCACAAATTAAAACAATGTTACGTAGTATTTTTACAATTCGATAAACTGATAAGGAAGAAGTGTAAATGTTTTTCTCTTCTCATTCGATCACGTGGAATTCTCTATGTAGAGAGCGCATGACCACTAAACCAAACTAATACTACGCTTCTACGAGTGTCGTCATTCCCGTCCTTTCTCCCCAAGCGTCCCATAGTTCCGCTGACTATATCCTATATATGGTAATCAACAACCTTCCAGGACACCGGAAGAAGAGAAAGGCGAGATTTATTTACTGTACGTGTCGGATCCAGGTCAATATAGTTGCTTATTGATTTTATGTTATAAATGGCTAAGTAGCCCACTCTCTGAATTCATAGACATTTTACATGCGTCCGTGAGTATCATGACACTTTAAGGAATCGTTAGATGTCATTACTCGCTTCCTTAAACAGGACTGTCAAAATAGGAAAATTAGGTAAGTACCGATTGTCACTTGTCACTAACCTAAATGTCAACCTTCGTTGTATGTACATAGTTAAGTAAGTATCAGATTCTATTCATACGCGGGAAAAATATAAAACATTTTATTATTCAATCTAATAAACACGATATACGGCTAGCTGTGTCTTTTGATATATTGTCTTTTGTTTAATTAATAATAACACAATATTCTTTTTTACTTTATTCCACTTTATTTAATAAGTCAGGACCGGTTTCGCTCATAACGAGCATTTTTAACAAAATATTTAAACGGTGCTATTATAAAATGGTGTAAAGATCAATTTACATTGGAAAGATTTTACTAATTACAGTATAAGTGACTCCATAATTACACAAAATTTTTATGTTTAATTTCTAGAACGCAAGTTAGTCATTGATTGTCCCACTACCACCCGTAATGTGTACGTAGTCGCTATTGTACAGCCGCCTTCCACAACACAATAGTAATCAAGTTAAAAGAAACGACTTTACTTCTAACATTCCTGGGCCAATACAGTGTCACGGGATTTATACTTTCCACATGACAGATATAAAACGGGTGTGAAAACACGAAAAATTGATAAGCCAGCAGAATCTTTGAAAAATAAATAATTTTACAATATTTTCTTCTATTGTAAAAAATACGTTGGGTTTAATGTATAAAGAACACTATTTTTATGTAAAAGGATATATTGTTAACACAGTTCGATGCTATAGTAATCTAATTACGCTTTTTGCCTAAAAGTATTCGCAGCTTCAAAGTGAATTAGTTTAATCTAAAAGCTGGCTTTGTTCGTACCTACACATCGCGTATTTATAATACAAGAACAGTAATGGGTTTGCGTCACTTTAGTCTTTAAGAGAGCTTTTGTGTAATTGGCTACCGATTTCTAGGTAAACGACAAAATAATGTTGTTTAATTGTAGGTAACTTTACCTGACAACTGGATTGTATACATGGTTTGATAATTACTTAAACGCATAATTAAAATGGTTGCTAATGAAAGAATCTCTATGAAAAATTTAAATACATATGAAAATATATTCTAATATATAATTTTGACAGACTCGGATATTGAATGTTTTTATGTTAGTTATAAATAGGTTTTTATTTTGCAGATTTTCGTACAAAATACATTTTAACATTTTATCAAAAACAATATCAATTGTCTTATCTTAACCATTCTGGGAGAAATTGGCAAGTAACAGATTGATTGTTCTGAGAAAACAGGAAACGAAAATTTTCAGCTTTTAATACAAAGCCTCTAACATCCATCTATTTTTCATGTTTTGTAGATAATTATAACATCAAAATATAGATGCATCAATACCGATCTGACACAAATACGAGTTTAAAATGACGACATTTCCTGTCTTTATTTATCCATGTTCGCTCCCAATGTGGAGCATATGGCCTCCTAATGGAGGTATCTCAACAGAAGTTTTTTTAAGAGAACTGTTTGTTACTCAGTCGCTCAACCTCACTTTTTTCAAAGTGAGTAGTAGGGAAAGAAGGATAAGGCTAGAACAGGACTAGCGGTTGGCTAATCGCTATTGCTACACCCAGTTATTAAAGGATCAGAAACCCATCCTTCTGATCTTTTAATGAGAGGAAATGATGTGAATTGACATCACAAACACCCAGTCTTAGATCACAACTTTGAATTGAATAATTGTCAAATTCACTGTGATCTGACCGGGAATCGAATCCAGACCTGCGTGATCGGTAGAGCAAGCTCTAACCAACTGGGCCACAGCAGGCGACATAAATGCTTTTTTGACAAATTGGTGTAATTAATTAAATTTCTGACAATGAATTTCTGTATGTAGTTAACTAATTTTTGGCATTTTAATTAGTTACAAACTTCTCTCAGAAAGGTGACGATATATTATATAACATTATACTATAAGTTACTCCGTAAACTAAATAATTAAGGCCTTATACGACCACTGTTAATACATTATTAAATATGTATAATTAAGCGAATTTATTAATTTCATTATACATGAGAAAATATTACAATACCAGGGTAGCAGAATATCATACACGCAATTTTTACTAGCGGCAATAAACGCTCAGCCGAAATTCCATCGAATAAAGTCATAAATGTTATAGGGACCGACGTTGACATCATAATCGTAAGCGCCGAGCGAGTTAGGCTGTCGGAAAATTGCCATGAGTGTTTTAGACAGGGAACTTTTCTTTCTTACCCTAAAATTATTAGTCGAAAACCTTGTAAAATGTGCTGCGGAGTACGAAGAAAACATTCATGTTTAATGACGATTTTGTTTGAGAAATGTCAAACTCGGTTGTTAGGCGTAATGCTAGTGCCATTATGTAAAAGTGGATGTAGAGTTACGACTTTAAGTGTTTGCTTGAACGAAATACAAGAAAAAGTTCCCAATACAACTAACATTAGAGTTGAAAATGTTTGCGGTGTGATGGAAATTACGATAAAACAGATATTTACTTTAAACAATTCGTTTGTTATCATGCAACAGATTTCGCACGAATCGATTTTATTTTACGTAATTAAACTTCGTATCTGTCGGAAGTATATTAGTAAAACTCCAATATATCGAATGAAATTGGACAAGGATAGATTCGTCACCATTCTGACCAAAGTTGGTTGGTAAAAAAACTGAAAAAAATAGTTAACTATACAAAGAAATTCTCTATCTGAAATAATTGTCAAAAATCATTTATTTGTGTATTCAATTATTATAAACGCTGATTAAAGGCAGGCAATCGTCTCTGTCTATTCATTTTAAACTCTTATTTGTGTTAAATCGGTATTTATGTAATTATATTTTGATATTATAATTATCGATGGACTTTAAAATATGGATACCAAAGACAATTTTCGTTTGCTGTTTGATCAGAACTATCAATCTGTTACTTACCGAATTCTGCCAGAACAGTGACGATATTGTCGAAATTTCTTTGTGTGTATATTATAAACTAATAATTTCAAAACCAAACTTTACAAGATATTATATATTATAGGTGTCAAACAAAGGTTTTTATTGCAGATATTTGTATCTTTTTTTGGAGCATCACCACTCTGGCATTGTTTTTTCATGTAGTATTTTTTATTTATAGTTTTAATAGACAAATGAGTAAGATAGCTTAGTAGTTTGGTATCAAATGTCAATATTTTTATTTCCAGATAAATATTTCAATTGTATACAATCTCGTAAATAAAGAATGAAAAGATGAATATGCGTAAGTATTTTGGTTGGGTACAGGTGCCAATAATCCTCATGTCCTCATACGTATGGACACCAGTCCTCGTAATAAGCTACCATTATATCGAACTAACTCAGAAAATGATGACGTATATAAAATAAAAGCTAACATGATCACATGGTTATGGAATAAACCTTTAATATATGACACAGTAAACATTACGACTTGTTATCACAACAAAATAGATACAAACCTTTATTAATAGAATTTATTTTTACAATAAAAGTTTGTATTGTTAGCAAATACACGACAGGTAAGAAAAATAAGAATATTTTTCAAACGGAAAAATATTAGAAATACAACGTTTCGTATTCCCATTGAAAGCGTCGAAGCCTCCATTCCGCTCGTTGCCTGAAAAAAATCGACAAGGGAATAAATAGACCGGACACGTGAGGCGATCATTAGTGCTTGAGTACATAGGTATCGGTGTATACCCAACGACACCTACGTTAGGGAAGTTATTTTTCTGGCAGTCGCTGAATGAGGGAACTTTGGCTTTGTCATTTGTTGAAATGGTAAAATACCTGTCGATAGCATCGACTCTTTGATTGAAATAGCTTTCGCAAATTGAAGATTCAGTTCGAGACGATAAAAAATAAATTCGTTCAAATTTCAAATACAGTTCAACATAAATATTTTAAATTAGTAAAACTCGTTCATTGTAAAAGTTTAAAAAATATTAGTTAGTATTATTCATCATATTGACTGGTGAAATGATGACTACCTGTATGTACTTGAGTTATTCTAGTAACTACAATAGAATGATCTGATTGGTATACATATATTATGTAAGTTAAACGGAAATGATTTAAGAACCAATTCGGAGTCGGAGTCTTTCATTAACCCGACTTGAAAAAAAGCACATAATAACATGATTTAAAGTTACAAGGATCATCTGAATAAGAAACAGGATAGAAAATATTATTATTATTAATACATGTCCGCTCACAATGTGCAGCGTATGGCCAGGTAATGTTATGGTAAGGTACAGTATGAAGGTAATCTCAACAGATGTTTTTGTTACTCAGTTGCACAATCTCTCTTTTTTAAGAGATTAGGGATAGAAGGGTAGGACTAGGACGGGACTAGTGGTTAATTTATCACTCCCGCTACGCCCCATTATATTAGGATTGGAAGAGTGAGGGGAAACTTTTAGACATCACAAACACCTATGTTTTTGAACAGAAATCGATTTAAAAAATGCTGTTCATACTGGGACTCAAGCCAACGACGTTGCTGATACACCATGAACCCGTAAACTATTAGAAAATATAGTTAAACAATAAATACGTGTTGGTACTTTTGTTAGTAATAAGTTTTAATTGTTTTATAGAATGCTTTTGGAGTGAATTGATTAATAACATAAAAAAAGTGATATGCGATGGTTCAAAATACCGTAATTTTGGTCAAATACCATAAATACAAATTGCCAATGTTAAAAAGTCTTTCTAATCAATACGTATGTGAATGAATGCTAAAAAAAACCAAAACAATAATGCTAGTAAGATTTTATTTATTTATTTTTTAGAATTTTTAATTCACAATAAAAAAAAACTGAATGTGTAATTAGAAATGTTTTCGGCGACTTTATTTCGGGAAAGAAATTTCTTAATTGAACAGGCGATGTGAATTACAGGAGAAAAAAGAAACACAATTTATTAGGCTAACAGAAGGCATTCACGGTGTCACGATTTGCTTAAATAGCTTCTAATTACACGCCGAGGAGGAAGAAAAATAGTTCCGAATAATTGGCCAACGAAAGTCGAATGAGAAATAGTAGTGAAGGGCTTATTGTATTAGCTTGCCTGCGAGTAAAAACACCTGCCCCAATTTTCTGTGCCGCCATTTTAATTTATACTCTATATATCCAGCCAACGACGTACGCAACATTGGATTTTTAACGTCGTTCGTACAACAGGATCTGGTCAATTAATTCTTATTACAGCGGTAATAAATTTCTCCTTTAATGGCGCCTTGTAAATTTGTTCGCATGTATACATAAAAAAAAGAAAGTCTTAGTATATGCTAAAAGTATACATTTCAAATTATCAATTTTAAATATAGAAATAAAACTAAATTTGAATCGTTCAAATTATGTAAAATTCACACAAATTTTGTCACTAATGACCCGGGTTTCGCCTTTCGGCATCTTCATGCGTTCAAGTGCACAGATGAACTTGAACTGACGCTTAGTAAATGAATGTTTCGTGTTTATATAAGAAATAAATGTATCATTGAGTTTAAAGCCATTGCTGGCGAAAAGGATTAGCCCGTGGGAATGCCCACAGATTTGAATGGTGAGTAGTTTTAAGAATTATATTATTTTTCGTTTGTCGGAAAAGGTTTTATGAGTATATTTATAAAGGATATAAAAGTGGCGATCCAGGCATATGTAGCATTTCATTTAAAATCGGAAGACTGTTCAATTACGCTCTGTTTATTTATAAAATTTCCTGTGAATGTACATAATTTGAACGATTCAAATTTAATATTGAAATTCCACCAAGCACCTTCAGTCGAAATCTTAAATTATAGAAATAAAACTATCGATTTATTTGTGTTTTATTTATCAAGGCTTCATAAGTTGTGAAGAGGTATAAAAATAATCCATAAAAGCCATCGATTTATTTGTGTGATTATCAAGGCGTTATATGTTGTAAGAGGTATGAAAAATAATCTATAAGAACACAGTATAATGAGCTATACGTACATCATATTATCGTTTCGAGTGTTTATTAACTCTCACGAACATCGGTTTTGATGTGTGCCTTCCGGAAAACTTAAAGTGGGCGGATTAATTAAACCACGCTCCAAATGGGCGGTACTCATTTCTGTTCGCCTAATAAACCTAATTGTGATCGCCTGTTATTATAACTGTAGTTTTATCGTATTTTAAAAATCTGGCTCGAACTGTGCGTAAAATTTACCGTGTACAGTGGGTACCCAATAACTATCCGTTTCAATAATTTGATTAGAATCTATTTAGTATGACAGAAAGTGTAGCCAGTCCAAGCATTGTGCATAATTTAAAAACATGGAAAACCAAGCGTACTGAAGCACGAATTAAGGCTATATCAACACGGTATATGTTTAACAAAAAACCGTTAAAAAGGGATGAAATTTATATGAAAATTTAAGATTATTTCCCTCAATTGGAAAAAGCAATATTTCCTTTTCACGGTCGATATGTATAACTAATTAAAAAATGATAATATTCATCGCTATTTGATTAAATACAGAGACTTTCATAGAGACAGGGACTGGAAATCAATCGCTTTCATCGTTTGAAAAGTTCGACACATATAATGTGTTAGGATCTAATAAAGCCTTTTGTTTGTTATTACTGTAACGTGTGATTGGATTTCTTCTTATTCGAAAATTCGTTATCAATGTATGTGTTTTTTTTGTGTTTGAGAATCGTGTAAAAAATAAAACATTTGTCCTTTTTACTGAATTGTGTTATTTAAAAATCGAGTAAAAAATAGTTTACTACACTTGCATTTTTTATTTTGTTTTTTTGTCATTATAATTTATAACAATGCGTCAAATATTTGTTATTGATTTAAAGAAATTTACTTTGACGCAACATGAACCTATAACTTATTAATCGCTAGGGAAAAAATCTTACCATTAGACTAGAAAGGACAAATTTATACACTTATAAAATTAGTATAATGACATTACTCAATTTAAATTAATAAATAATATTATTTTAAGTCCTTGATATGACAAAATTATTTATATCTATGATTAATAGAATTTAAAAATATACTATATTGTATACTAGAAATGAACTTTAATTTCAGAACAAGTAATCGTAAAATGGACGAAATAATAGATTTATTTCGTGAGTCTGGAAAAATATCAGGGATGCAGGAAGTGGACACAGGTGTGAGTATTTTTTTCAAACAGTCCGAAGCAAATGCTTTGGGGCAACATCACGATTGCATATTCAATCATACGAACGCAAGTTTGGCGTCGGACACTTCCAGCTTTCGTTCACCTACTGATGCTTCTTTTCGTATGATTTTATGAATCCTAAGCACGTACGAATTTTATGATAATATTGCAGAATACATTTATTTTACTTCCGTAAAAAATATGACTATGTAATTAACTAAATATATATATATATTCAAACATACAAAAACAATCATATAATTCTACTATTTGCAAACCTGGCTCATTTAGTAGATAAAAATAAATTTTGAATTTGAATTTATTTTTAGAAATCCGTCCCAAAAATGGCTAGATAACATAAAAATATCTTTCCAAAGTAGTGTAAAACTAACAATCTATATATTAATACTCGATAATGTCCGTCCGTCTGAATGATTGTCCGCGATTTTCCCTCCCCCTCCTCCGCCCCAGCCCCGCTGTCACCATTTTTTTATTCATACCAAATACATACTTTTTTCGTTTGTATATGGTCGCGATTTCGCCTTTTCGATGACGTCAAGAAAGACGGTCCTCCTCCCCCCCCCCCCAATCCTGCTCCGCTGTCGCCATTAATTATTTTTTTTATTCATACTAAAGACATATTTTCCAAATACACTGATTATTATTTGACGAAACAAATCAAATAGCTGAAAAAATTTCATACAAAAAAACGCCGCGACCGTGGATCGAACACAGAACTCTGGATTACCAGTCGAGCTCTCTATCAACTGAGCTAACGTCATAAATATCAAGGCGATAAAAATAGTGTATTTAAAATAAAAATTTGAAAATGGAACGATATTTGCGATTCCTACTGACTTCGATTGTTTGTATAAAAGATTCAAAAATGGAATATTGTCAAATAATGAATGACAAGGTAAATTTATGCTCAAATAGTAATATAAATAAAGTAAGCGAAATAGTTTGATAGATTGGGGTCAACGAGATTAAAATACGGCAAAGTGAGCTAAGTTAGGATGATGGGAAAAAGTGAACTGAACCCACCCTTTTTATTGCATAATTTCAATCATTTTTTCTCTAAAATACATTGTTTATGCTTTCGATGGATTCGTCGGTAACTTTTTGGAAGTTCATTTGAATATAAAATAAAAAATAACTTAGATTATTCCACGTATTGTGCTACAAACTGTGACACGTGTTTCGCCTCTTTCAGAGGCATCCTCAGACAGACTTACTTTTACTTACTGAAAGTAAGTCTGTCTGAGGATGTCCTGAGCGTTTTTTTTTGGTTTATAACATTTTTTTTTTTTGAAAACTTTCTTTTTAAATCACATTACATCTTGATCGTATGAAAATAAATGCTATCAAAATAACAAAATCCGATTGACTAGCCAAGTAAGTTTTTCAAAAAATAAATATAAGACGCAATTATTTCAAGATTTGTTTTTAATCTAGATACATACGTGGTATAGTTAGTTGTTGGCGAAAGCATAGTTTCAGTATGATTAGTAAAATAACATCAGTAAAAATCATTATATATATTCTAAAAAACAAGTTCTATTTGGAGAATAAGTCAAAATTTTGATAATTTTGTTTTGATAAAATGTCCAATTAATTTATAATATTTTGCATGTGAAAATTGCATTTTTTATATAAATATAATTTAATTCTTTGCCCATTTATTTTCCGACTTTTTTCTCACATTCCATTGAAGTGAAAAAAAAGTTCAATAGATATTAAATTATTCTAAAAATTAGAATATTAGATTATTCTAAAAATTCCAAAATCTATATATTAATAGTCGATAAAATAATCACTTTTCACAAATCACAATTAACAATTCACAATTCACAAATGTGTGCGTACTGATGTCCTCGGGTCTTATTCTTTTTCTACGAAATATTTTTGTTAGCATACTTGAAAATTAGTTGAATAAAATATATATACTACGAAAAATGATTGTTAGCAAACTTGAACATTATTCCAAAAATTTAATAATTTACAATTTAAAAACTGCAGGGCTGTCGATATATGCGCCGAGATCGATTTATGCTACTATGAAAAATGATTGTTAGCAAACTTGAACATTATTCCAAAGATATAATAATTTACGAAATTTCTGCTACTTCGAAAAATAGTTGTTAGCAAACATAAACATTATTCCAAAAATTAGGTAATTTACGAGGTCTATTTCTGCTAATAGGAAAAATAATTGTTAGCAAACTTAACATTATTTCAAAAATTAAATAATTTACAATTTAAATACTACAGGGCAGGGCTGTCGATATACGCCCCGATATATTTATTTTATTTTAAGAATCTCTGGCTTATTCAATAAATAGGTTTGTAATTTTCTGACTACTTAAAAATGCAACAAAAATCCCCCCGTTGAGGTCAACGGGCTTACAGCTAGTACTTTTTAAATGTACATTATCTTTCAAAATTAAATTCAAGTTTTATTTTTTAACCATTTTGGAATGAGCCGTGTTTGCAAATAATACCCTCATATGACATAATCAGGTGTATGCCATCAGTACTATCTGCACAAATAGTTTTATGGAGATTAAATATTTTTAATATTTTCGACCGATTCGGCAATAAATTTGTGGAAACACACTCTGAATATATAACTAAAATTGACTTCTGAAAATGCTTTTCAAAGAATGGTATCGCGTATCACACCTAGTTACACAACCAGTCGAATAACAAATTATCACTTGGATATAATTGATAATATTTAGAGCGTGGTAAGTTTTATCATAGTAATAAGTCGGTTGTATCATAAGAATACAACTTAAGCCACTGAATCGGTTGGCTGCGTTATTAATTACCTGGCGGAATTCATTTTCAATAGAATATAAATAATATACGTAAAATTTTACATCGCGTGGCATTTAAAAAAGATCATTGACCTTGCCGAACTTATGTACTCCTAATACTTTTATAAAACTACCATTCAAAATAAATACTTTCTATATCCTGCAAAATGATATTAGTATTTCTCTAGTACATAAACATGTAAATTACAACAATAATAAATAATGATTTCTTCATTTTTAAGTTGTAGAATGATGATAATCTTTATTTGGTTATCATTGTGATGTCTTTGTTAAAAATAAAATATTTTGACTGTATGAACTCGATTTTTTTACAACGTATTCAGACACGTCAATCAAAACAACAACAAATTAGGAGCTGCGGTGAAGCCTCAATGCATTAAGCTCAAATGAAGCTCGTCAAATAATATTATTATGAAAAGGAACTTTCCATACACATTAATGGATATTTAAAGTTTCAAAAAAGCACCGTGATAATAAATAAATTTATAAAGCTGCGACATTACCGTTGACATTTCACTCTCGAATATTTTATAATAGTGTGTTTAATGGGTTTTGAAGAGTTAACAGGGGAGAAGGAAGAGGTACGAGATGTTTTATTAAGATTCTCAACTGTAGGTGACATTACGAACAACTAAATTAAATAAAGAATATTGTCAAATGTATTGACGATGTCTGTTATGAACAGATATACAATTTCGTTTTTTAGTAACAATAAATGTATAGATAATCCGCAAAATAAATGCTTATCCCTGCAAGTTTCCTTAGAAACTTAAGACATTTTATTTTCATACGTAATCATTGTTAAAAATGCACGTATATTTGTAATATTTACGATGAATCTCTGTGTGGAAAGAATGATTGATATTTATTTGCAAAAATATCAAAAAATCACCAATTGTCTGTCTGCATGCATATTTACATCATACACAGTATAGACATACCAGTTTATATTGAATAAGGAAGAAACTAAACGAGTCTGTATCACTCGTTTTCCAAAGATATTATGATTCAGTATCAATAGGCTTATCTAAAATGTCCAAGTGATCTATCTAATAATAAGTCATAAAAAGCCTCAATTTTCATATCCAAAAGGATCTAAACAATTATTTTTACAAGACCAAAAGTACGCAACACTCACAAGGCGAACGTAACAATTTGTGTAACAGCTTTTGGCATATTGTATCTGTCAAACGTTACACGTGTTAAAGCGCAAAATTAAATGCTATTAATTAGAAGATATTTGACTATACCTTTCACGGAACGTGCTTTGAGAAGCGCCACTTTAATGTATCGGAGATTACTCTATTGTGTATGTCACTGAATGGTTTGAAGATAAAGAGGCCCTTTGATAAGTAAGTCCTTTACTGTTTCTGTCTGTGATACTTACTAGATAGAGTAACAGATATCATTCAAAAACAGTTGCTTTAAGGATGACTTGACCTACTTAATTTAAGATTTGAATACCATTATAAAACGAGTGGTAAGTAACTATAAAACTTCTATTATATCCAAACATAGTAACAATTTATTATATTAAATGTAGTAATTAAGTATTACTGTAATCAAAGTATAGACTCTAGACGTCGGTGCACTTGATAGTATATCTGATAATATACAATTTTGTTGTTGACCAGCTTGGCAAGGCAACGAAAGAAAAATAGATTGTCAAATCTATATCGAATTAACGTTAAAATTTATCTTTATGAATCTACTTGTAATGAGGGGGTAACTTGTAATTTAAGAATTATTATTCCGATATTTTTAAATTACATAAACCATACTATTTCAACTGTCCGTCAGAAAAAGTCTGAATAAAAAATGTTAGTATTTTTGTTGTGGGTTTCTCTTGCAATAGTTATTTCTCCGAGATCTTTATTGTGCCATTGAAAACGTCAGTATTAATGAAGACGGGCCCAAGAGACGACTGACATCTGATGTGATCATTATAGTATAAATTGTTTGATATGGCAAGAATGTGACCAGATCTTCTGGAAATGGTCACGGCGAGATGTCATTAAGGCAGACCTCAGAACGATGTGAGCTTTGGATCCAGTGATTAGGAGATAATAAGTATATGCAGGCTCGATCGGTGGTAAAAAAGGTATTAGAGATTAAATAGTTTTTATATATCGACTCATTCTGATGTGCGCCCAATACATGGAATCAAAATTACGTAACTCTTTCCCTTCACCTTCAAAGTAAATGACATCAACCATTTTTTTATTTAATCACATTATAAACACATTTAATTTGTATTATTTTATATAAATAAAAATATTGAACGAATCAAATGTATCATCAATCAACCGTCTTGTTTTCAGAACAATAGGTCTCGGCATATCCATGTCAAAGGGATTAAAAACGTCAAAATGAAACTGAAAAATGACATTTATTTAATACGTCAAAGAATGGACTGAGATAACCGACCAGAATTCTTTGATAAGACTCGTCGGGGATGAATAAACGAAGAACGTCTCAAAGACGAAGATTATGTTTACTGATAAATTTTATCAACCTTCTCCTATAGTGATATGAGCGCCTGATACAATAGAAAATCATTACACCAGTGAAACTAATAATTTGACCATAAGTAAATATAAAAAAAAAACTGTAGTAAAACATGAAATTTCATTCAAAATTGGTATAAAAATATATTCAAATGTACAAGTCAAATAGAAATTTATAATAAGTTAAAGTTAATTAATCATTCATGTCTGCAGAGCAAATTCGATTCGTACTGGATACATTCAAAACAAATTAATGTACATACCTCATTGTAATATTTTAACAATGCTTTTCTACCAAATATTAACAGCGGGTAGCTGGCATAAAATATGTTAGATCCATGTTTTTTTTTATGAGAGGAAATTTGAACATACCTGATTTGTAGGTGTAATTAATTACTTGCAGATAAAATACCCGTTTTGTAATAAATAGATTCGTTGACATACCTGGAACAAACAAAGACAACAGATTAATTAATATAAGTAATTTATACTATGTTTTAAAAAGATAAACATCAGATCAAAGATGTGTATTTTTAAAATTCAAATATGTACTGAAATGAAGTGCGTAGGTATTTATAATTAATTTTGAAAATTAATAGCACAATTATAAAGTATCGCGATTAAAAATTCTTAGCGGTTTAAGATGTATTAAAAATTGCTTTATAAGTAGAAAAATAGATAAACCACCCAGCTAGTAAAGTGATTGATATTTTTTTTAAACCTAAATTACATCAATAAATAGATAGTGACCGAACAACTCCAAAATTCCGAACTTCCAAATATTTTATCCTAAGTGGTAGCGGCGCATTTTGTTGGATCCGTTAATGAATAGAAACATACTAATATATAGCGTTATCTATACAAATGGCCATCTTTCTTACGGTTTAAAAAAGGATGAAGTTTTTTTGACCCTCAAATTCGATCTTATAGTGCCTAAACAAAGGAAGTATTTTGTGAAATGTTTTGCAGTAAAAAAAAATAAACGAAAGAACAAACTATTTATCAATACCTGGGCCGACTACCGTGTAGCTAATTCACACTTTTGAGCTGTGAGGGTAATTAATTATCCATCTTATCTATTTCTCCGTCTGAATCTAACCATTTTTTTTTTGTTTCTGATGGAAATATTTAAGCATTCATTCTTAATTTGATTCACTGTATTGATAATGACGGTTTTTCTTATTTAAATTTTGTACCTTGTTAAAAAAAAGTTTCATCAGTAGCAATTTGGGTAGATTCAAATGTTATATGATTCAACGATTTTGAGATGAGCCGTTTTAGCTGCTCAATTTTAGTTAAAAATAATATGAAACCTCCTAATGTTGAGCATGTACTTTTAACGGAGTTTATCTCAATATAAGTGTTTCTACTATAACTACTTGCAATTCAGTTGCTCAGTTCAACCTCTCTTTTTTTACAATTAGGAATATAAAGATATGGCTAGGACTGCACTAGTGGTTGGCTAATTGCTCGGACATGCCTTCGGACATAAATCCATATATCGAAGAAAATATATATATAATCTGTCCGTACTGGGATTTGAACCCGTGACCTGACGCTGACCACTCGACCACGCAGCCGGCTAAATGTAAATTTTATTTTACTGTTCTGTATATAAAAGGATGTATAAATAAACCATCGGTGTATCTTAACATATTATTCAACTCGCAGAAAAATTAGTATAATTTACATATCATAATAATATTTATGTATTCATAAAAAAAGTAATTCCGAAAATCTGTCAATTATAATATAAAGCTAGACAACATTTACACCTACTCTGAATACAAATAAATTAAACTATTCAGAGATCGTAAAAAGATATTCAAAAGAAATCGAAAAAATTCTTTAGATTCTACTGACCCACTATTGACCTTTCGCGGGTGTATTGTCAAAGACGAGGTTGTTTTGTTTTGTCATGGAAAACAAAACGAATACGTGTTAACTGATAGGTGTATCAAAAATGCGTAGGAAGTCTATCGTTAGACAATAAAGTAATTTTTCAATGTTTTTCGGCTTGCTCAACAGTCAACATAAAAAAATCTCTGATCAAGAATCGTGTACCTCCCGCATAGTAGTGTCAGTTACAATAAAACATAATGAATAAATTGCTGAAAATAAAAACGACTCGAAATGATTTAACGCTAGTGCACAACTATGGATTAATGTACGATGTTTCATTCGATAATAAAACAATAATGCTACATATTTCTCCTAATATCAATTCCATTGATGTACCAGGGCAACAGATCGAGGAAAAGAGTTATGTGACTGAATGGGGAGATTATTGTTAGGAATGAGCACGTCGCTTCGGCCGCGGTGCTACTGGGGCGCGCCGCCTGCGGACATGCGGCGAGCAGTAATGAGCCGCCGGACCGAGAGATAACCGACCCGCCCTCTCTCCGCCTTTCTGCTACCCTGATACTTCTCCCACAATCGACCCGGAGCACGTATGTTCGTGGTTCTTTGGGAATTGAACCTTTGATAAGTTTCGACGGAGAATTTTACCAAGAATGTATTTAACAGATGCTAGGAACGCAAAGTGGTTTTTGAATAATATAAAATAAGAAATCTAAATTGATCAAAAGATTCAGAGCGAATTTAAAAATAATTATGTTTATAATAATTAATAGAAATTGGTCAGTGAATGTGGTCAGTGGATAAAAGTCGTAATTACATAATGGACATCCGATGCTTTAGTTCCATAGTAATACAACTAGAAATAGTAGTTTTGAGATATGGCTGATCAAATTTTTAACGCATTTAAACTGAGTCGTAAAAAAATGATAATTATTGTTTGTGTCATCTTTTTAGTCAACAATTTAGTCATTTATCTCAATTAAATTAAACGACCTCTAAAACGATATATCGAGTTGTATTTATATCGACTGCGAAAGGAAAAAAAACGTAACCCACACTTAGTAAATTTTACAGGAGGCACAAAAGTGTGTTTTGATCATTTTTAGTCATATGCAAATTATGAAATATACACAACCTTGAAGTGCACGGAGACTTCTAAACTAGTGTTTAATTGTCATAATCTAATATTAATGAAATAAATTGTCTAGGAAAAACCTTTGTTTCAGTCTTTTTTCTTGATTTCAATTTTCACCAGCTCATCTTTTTTCAAATTTAAAAGCTAAATTTAGATACTAATTCGGCATTTTCAGCTTACATCCGTTTGATAGAACGTGTATCAAGTTTCAAACATTGTGATTATCGAAAAAAGCTGTTTTGAAAAAACTGTGGGTTACATCCTTTTTCCTTTCCACAGTCGATATATAATTAAAAAAATGTTTAAATATGTATTTTAATATTTCCAGCATGCAAACATCTTATCTACCGAATGAAAACTAGTAATTTAGTTTATTTGTCGTTTTGTGGAGCTATAGAAGAGGTATTCGAATATAGTGGGTAATATACTTTAACACATATTTTTTTTACTTACCGTTATGTGAAACTAGGCTATCGATATTATAATTGGTAGACAGTTTATGTATTAAAATATAAAATACGATAAAAATTATTGGACCATTTGTGAGTGGCAAAAAGATTATAAATGTACACAAAGGATAAAAAAGTGCTGTAAGTGATTTTTTCCCGGCGAAGAAAGTTCGCAGCTGCGCAATATTTGTGATATCAAACAAAATTTCAGAAGGTCCTCTTCGCTGCTCCTCGCTCTTTGACGGCGACATATGGACGGATTTTTGGGATGCCCTAATGTCTTTGAGCCTCATATTTTCGCGACAGAAATGCGGATATGTGTGGGGAGGGTTCTTTGTCGCAGTGCCTAATACCAGCTTTCTGCTTTGTCCTTTGTGGAACTACAAATGGGACTGTTTCCACAATTAGATAACTTTCCACGGGAATTTTGATTGAGACAGCTGGAGTATTTTGGTATGAAATTGCGTAATTTTCTACTCGTAAAACCTCAATTTGCACAGAAGTGGATAATCAACTAAAATCTTAAATATTAAACCGAAGTTTTCTCATATGCGTAAGAAATAAATTTCATTTAAAGAAAATACAAAAAAGATCTAGTAAGTAGGCAGAAATTAAATTTACTTCGAAAATTATTTTGTCAAGATTTAATTTAGTTTAGGTTTTTTTTATACTAAAGGAGAAAGATTAATTGTATGATTGGAAGGAGGACCTAACAAGTAAAAATGTTAGAAAATTCCTTTGTACTTTATTTCCTCTTTATTTATAAAGGTCAGGACCGGTTTCGCTCATGGTAAGCATTGTCAACTGATAAGAAATGTAATTTGACAGTGCTATTTATAGAAACACAATTTAAAATGAAAATGTGTAAGCAACAATTGACATTGAAAAGAATTTACAAATCTACTGAAAATAAAGATTCTTTTACTAAGCGGTTACTATATATTTTTCGCTATGTTTTTCAATCGAATTTAGAGTTTGAGTCGAAATCGGAGTTCAATTTTAATTAAAGGTCATCGTTTTCTTTTTTAACGTCTCACATGCCTGATTAAAATCATGTGACAATTGAAAGCATTGCATCTTTTATCTTTGGATTAAAAAAATCCCGATAACTTATCATTATAAAATATTGTGTATATTAATAAATACTAAGTATTGCAACGCTAAATTGTTGATATAATATCGAATGTGGAAAGGAAAAAGGACGTAACCTACAGTTTTTTCAAAACAGCTTTTTTCGATAATCACAATGTTTCCAACTTGATACACGTTCTATCAAAAGGATGTAAGCTGCAAATGCCGAATTAGTATCTCAGTTTAGCTTTTAAGTAGGCTTGAAAAAAGATGGGCTTGTGAAAATTTAAATCAAGAAAAAAGACTGAAAAAAAGGTTTTCCCTAGACAATTTCTTAAATTAATATTAGATTTTGACAATTAAACACCAGTTTTAGAAGTCTCCGTCCACTTCTAGGTTGTATATATTTCATAATTTACACATGGCCCAAAATCATCAAAACACGTTTTTTGTGCCTCCTGTAAAATTTGCTTTTTCCTTTCCACAGTCGATATAAATAATAAAAAAAACTCACAGTCGTTTATTTAGTCGCACATAAAAAATCTTACGG
Source organism: Himalopsyche anomala (assembly GCA_031772345.1). NCBI lineage: Eukaryota > Metazoa > Arthropoda > Insecta > Trichoptera > Rhyacophilidae > Himalopsyche > Himalopsyche anomala. The sequence continues at coordinate 1,153,747 of CM062837.1, read as the reverse complement.
AATCATTACGCATATGAAATGGAAGATATGTTGTGATTAATTTATTGCTTTTAAATTGAATATCGACGGAGGTATTCAATATTTCAAGCAGACAATGTGTCAGTATTCGTCAAGCAGAGATTATTTCTGAGTGCTGTTGCTCATGTAAGAATATTTTAGACGCAAGATGGAGAACGGTTGATTAATGAAGCATTGACAGCTAAAACAAACATATTTTAAAATATTTTAACCACTTCGCTTTTGGGCCGGTGGCTATGTATCTACCTGTACAATTCTTAATACGCCATTAATAGGTTTTGATTATTTCTTTGAGAAGAAGTCACAAATCATACCTGTTTCTCTATTAAAATTTGCATATTTTTGTAATAATATTATACACTCAATAAACACTTAAATGCTTATCAAAACAAGATATTCATAACATCGTAGGCTTATGTTTTATGAAGCCTTAATAACATATGATTTCTGCAAACTATAATGAAATAAATAGAAAAAAAATATTAGAAAACAAATAATGTTGAATTGTCATTTACTTGGCAGAACTACATTGTAATAAGGTAAAAAAAAAAAAAAAAAGTATTAAGTATTACTTTTTTTAGAAATAGTTTAGACAATTATTTCGGTGTATGCCTTTTATTTTGATATACTCAACTATTTTTTTACACGATTTTGAAATAGCGAGTTACACTAAAAATAACAAATATTATATATTTTTACGCAAACTATTTGTTCTACCACGATTTCCAGACACAAAAAACAAAGACGCGCAGGTAACGTATTTCGTAATGACAACACAGTAAAAACAAACAAATCTTCATAAAATCTGAGCACATAATACATGTCAGACATTTCTAGCGATGAAAGCGATCTGTGTCCAGTCTCTCATAAAAGTCCCCTTATATAAAGAAGTAGCGATAAAAAGTATTATTTTTCCTAATCAAAAAGGATATTATAAATAATAAAAGACAAACTCTGTATTTGTTTAGCTAGTTAGTTACTTACACCTAGGTATAGGTGTGTCAAAAAACAACCCAAGAAAATATTCTTATGTATAAATAAATAATGATACAATCAATTGAGTGTACACATTCGGTATCAATATTCATTTAGGTGTGCACAGATTTCGTAGAAATTTTGATTGAAAATGTCAAATGAATTCTAATGTACAATAACTACATATTAAATAAAAAATAATTAAGAATTGTAAGTACTCAATGGTGTAATATTTCGTGACAACGATTTGACGGGAGATAATTTTGGAGAGTAAACTTATATTAATTAGATATTCAATGAATGATTTCAATCCGTATTTAGAATATTATAATAGCACAAAGAAAAATGCATCGAGAAGTTGGTAATGAATAATTTCTACTGCTATATAATTATATGACAAGAAATTCTTCAGGTTTGGTTTTTGATCTAAGACAATTTGATTTACACAATTTTATAGAGATCGTTAAAAATTACAAGGGTTTTATGCTGTTTAAATCAGTTCAGTTGGTTACATCACGGCGGTCAAAAAATCTGATCGACCTATTTATAATTCGGAATCTACAAAGAATCTAGACTAATTTAAAAAGCGCACGGCCATAAAAATGTCTCCGCAGAAGGAATTCACATTAAGATTCTGGTAGGGACAAAAATTCGGGAGGATTTATTCTTCCAGGGTGAGATCGTATATCAAACGATACGTCAGCTGTACAGACCCAATACAAAGCAGTAAAGAATACAAAATCAATGGAAAGAAACATACCTAGAACCAACCAATGAAGGGATTTTCCTGGATGGATACGGCTGCAATTTTGCGGAAATTATTTTTTTTTATAAAACTAAATTTGATAACTTTGTTATTTTACTGTTTTTTTTTTAATGTGACACGCGTTTGCCCGATGTTAAGACACATTTTCAGACTGTCTGAAAATGATTTTTTAAAGAGACGAAACACGTGTCACAATTTGTAATACTCTCTTTCGCTTCGCCCAGTTATTTAGGGATCGGAAGTGTGGTATTAAATAAAATAAATTAATGTATCAAATTTTTAAACATCACAAACACTTATGTCTTCGAACAGAAATCGATAATCCATCAAAAAAATGCTGTTTGTACTGAGACTCAAACCCGTGAGATCCAGAACAGAAGCCAACAACGCTAACCGCTGCGCCATAGGACCCGGCATGAAATATGAATAGAAACGGTTTAAATATCTGTATATTTAGTAAAGTTTGGATAAAATAAGCCAGGTATGTAATTAAAAAAAAACTAACGAGAAATATATCGTTATATTTTTTAGATACAAAATAATTTCAAAAGTAATTACTCCAGTAACAACCTGAAGATTTAGGATATGATTCCTCTTAAGCAAGCACCGCTCAATTTTTATGAGCTTTTTTAGTTTAAAAGGTTACAGGCGATGATCGGTGGATCACCCAGGACTTAACCACGAAGCTCGTAAAAGTGTCAAGTGTCGTTTATTTTATAGATTAACGTAACTTTAAATATTTACGTTACTAGTTAAGAAAAAACATTCAATGACATATTGATTGGAAGTTGTTAATAATTTCATGTTTAATAATTATTTATGGTTTAGGATATTATAACTCTTCATAAATGATAATATTTACTCTGATATTAATCAAGTGACGAGTTAATGTATAGTTGAAAGCGTTACGGATAGATGAAAGCTTTACAGCAGTGTAATTTTTAACTTATAAGAGGTACTAGTTGGATAGCGTCATATCAAATTAAATAACCACGTTTTCTGCTTTTAATATAATGATATTATTTTGAAACAATTTTTTTATTAAGTATGTAATTCGAAAATGAAAATTATATTACATTATTTTGTTAACGTTAAGAAATGCAAAACCATGAGTTTATTTAATTATTCATGAATATATTAGAAATAAAATAATAGCATTTAATTTTTTCACAATTTCCAGGTTTGATTTATGTGTTCTTAAAACAGATTAATATGCACGAGAAATTAAAACAAAAGGTATCTAAAGATGAGAGAGATGATTTGGATATTTGTACCGAAAAAAAAACGTTTTTTCGTAATGTATTTGCGCAAGACAATGGCCGCGATTATCTCATAACAAAGGAAAATTGTAATTTATTGCAGGTAACGTAAGGCTCTTATGTTTCCCGCGAAAAAAAATATAAATAAATAAGGGGAAATCCCTCCGATAAATCCTCGCTCGGAATAGGGGAACATATAAAGATAAAGATCCTGCAAAACTTGCATCCCTAAAAAGAAAACAACCATCCATTCCTGTGTAAATTCAATAATGATATATCTACGCGCTATGGCTTCGATGAAAAAGGCGGGAAAGTTTCCAACGCGTGAGAGAAAATTCGAGAACAAAAAATATCTATCAAGCATTTGAAGCAGTGGTGGATACCCACGAAACTATTAGAAAATAATTAAACGCAAAAATAAATCGACATTAATCGGTAAAAACTGTCAAACGTGTGCTTATCTATTTTTCGAGAAAAAGTTAATGCAAAACTGATTTGTAAGAAAGTGCCTATATATGAAAAAATAACTTAACCCTACGAGGAGTATAGACGCGTATATGCGTCCAAATGTTGTAAAATATATATATTGCCATTTTTCTGAGTATAAAATAAACTTGTCATTACATAACCTACTTATTTTTTTGTTGTATTCATTGAAATCTGAATCTATAGGTCGAATTTTAAGCGCACAGCTTCTCATTAAGAAAATCACCGAGAAAGACAAGTATAGACAATATATAATATATAAAGACAACCAGAGTGATATTTTACTACAAGCTAAGTTATATGTGAGGAGCAAACATTCAAAAAGTGATTTGTCATAAAATTTAAAAAATCTCGATTAATATGAGTTCTGATAAAACATAATATTATATATATCTATGAATGGAAATCACAAATAGTACTTAAACAAAGTTCAAGCAAACCGTGAATTCTCCAACACTCGAACGATTATTTCCCATGTTCTGTATTTGTGAATGGACATGTAAAAAAATGTGTCCTAAAAAATTAGGTTTATATATTAACTAGTACTTTGAGTACTTTTAAAGTGTACACTTGTCAATTACGAGGGTGGTAAAGCATTATATTAATAAAATAAAACACTCACACTTGAAAATAATTGTTCTGAGCGATCAGTTTCGTTGATCATATTAAATAAATGTGAGTAATTAGAGTAATAGATACAAATTCTGATATTAAAGCTCTGAATTATTTTTAAAATAAACTACACGCCTGAATTTTCCGAAGAAGCGAAAGAGAGTCGGCACACTCGTTACGAGAAACAAGAAATATTTTCCCTCTAGGTGCTAAATTTGCAAAATTCGTTCTACCCCCGAAAGGAAAATGTCTAAACAAAGGCGTTAACTTAGTTATGCATATGAATTTTATTATAGTATTATGCCGGGAAAATGGGTAACAATTTTCACGCTCTCCATAATGCGTGTGTTTGCCAGCCAGTATAATGGGAGAGGAAATAAGAATTTTCGCAAATGGGGTGAATCACATCGAGTGGTATGTACGCACGCTGATACTCAGCTAAACTTGTCTCTGCGCGTAGAAAACATCCATACAAACAAGGTATGCGATAACATTATCTTAAAACAATATTCATAATATTCACATCGCTTACGACAAAATAAATACGGTACCAACTATGTAAGTGACCAAAAAGAAAAAACTGTGAATCTGTCGTATTTTAAAATTTGTAAATTCAAATATCAATCTCAAGTATCTAAATCTTTTGATACAGAGATTTTAATTACAATTTAAATAAATTTGCAGCGCGATAATCTACATATATACTATTTAATATAAAATAACTTAGATTATTCCACGTATTGTGTTACAAACTGTGACACGTGTTTCGCCTCTTTCGGAGGCATCTTCGGACAAACTACTTTCACAGATGCTTGCTTAAGTACGAATGATTTTAATTTTACTATTCTGATAAGTATATTATAATAAAAATCAAACTAAAATGTGAGGCAAGGAAGGGATGATAGAAAAACAATAAAACGATAATGGTAATACAAATGAGATTTACACTAAGAAATGATTAACTAATGAGTTGCATCAATTAGGACGGGTTAACCCGTTAGAAAATCAATTTAACAGTGGTGAACCATCTGTTTTATTCAAGATATTATTTAATAATATTTCTTTATTGTTAATACTTTTATTTATTTCTAAAAATTCTTTATAAACGATTTACATGCGATAATATTTATATATAAATTAGATAAATCTTTATTTACTACTAAACAATTTTGGGTTGTTTCATTTTTGCTAATAATGTTGGTCGTTCAATAGGAAGATACTGATTACTTTTAAGGTGTTCACTGTCAATTAATTATTGGTTGATTAATTCAAAAATATAGCACTTTTCGTATTATAATTATATAAAACTGCTACTAGTGTTTAATAAATAATGTCGAATTAAATTTAAAAAAAACCGTGTTTTTTTACATGTATAAACATTAGAAAAATGCATAGCTGTTGAGTTTGAAATTTTAAACAAAAAAAGGGATTAAAAATACTGTCAATATCAATTTTATTTTACAATTTTAATACATTATGGATATGTGCCTATAAAATAATAATTATTTCATATCATTCACAATAATTAAACCATTGCAGTAAATTTCGTTGAACGAGCTGACCTGATGACAACGTTTCCACACCGCAAGTTAATTTTAAAACTTTGCCAATTTATAAGTATGACATTTAGTAAAAACACAATATTCCTTTGTACTTATGCTCGTAATGAGCGAAACCGGTCCTGACATATTAAATAAAGTGGAATGAAGTACAAAGGAATATTGTGTTTTTACTAATATAATGCCTTTCCACCAAGTATTGACAGTGAACACCCTAAAAGTGAGTATGACATTTGATAGTTAATAGCTGAACTCCATAAAAACATCCCTTGTTGTGTTTGGGTCTAGTCTCGCAGCAAAGGCTACAAATATTACCGTGCACTTAAGCCCCAGTCGATCAACGCTCTTGCATTTTTTCTCACTTTTGGAGAAGACTTTCCCTGTTTTCTGGCAGTACCAACTCTATTCCCCTTTACTTATTTCCTTTATTTGCCTTCCTTCTTCCTTACGATCCTTTGTAGGCTCGCGTTATCACCCCTCCCCTTTGTCTTCCTTGGGGGAGTAGCGCTTAACCTGGAGCTGAAGATGTGTTTTCGCATTTCCATAAACGGAAATTTACAATAATGTGACGATGAAATTGCTTTTTGAGATCTTTAACCATATTTCATTAACTCAAAGTGTTGCGTTTAAGGCAATCAAGTAAAATGAAGAAAATGTGTCTGTCTTTAAGCAATTTTCCTTGACGATATCAGTTTTAGTGCCAGCACCGGTAGTGTACCCGTTTATTTTCAAAATCCGGACGAGTTAGTCAATAAAACTAATCTAACTTGGTTACTGTGCCTTCTTGTACTAATCATTTAAAAATTTAACCAATTAGTTGTCACACCTTGTTAATCTTACTTTAAAAAAATACCAATTTTAAATTGATTTAATTTGATCAAAACCGGTTTCGCTCATTACGAACACATTTTAAACTAATAAGAATGTACATTAATACAGCGCTATTTATACCCAGTCAAGTAAAGCATTTGAGTTAATAAAAAACACAATATTCCTTTGTACTTTTGTTATTTCCACTTTATGTATACAGGTCAGGACCGGTTTCGCTCATGGCGAGCATTATCAAGTGATAAAGGAAAAATGAATAATGTGCTTTTTTTGTTTTATTTCCTTTCCACCAAGTATTGACAGTGAGCACCCTAAAAGCTAATTAATTTATAGATAAAGATAGATTCAAAATATAAAACGACACTAAATGAAATTATTTAATATGTTTAAAATGTCTTAATTATTGGTGTATAAATATATAGCCCTGTATCGTTTTATATTTCATCAGTTTATAATGCTCGCGATGAGAAAAAGCAGGCCCGATCTCTAATAAATAAAGTGAGTTAGTACAAAAAGTGTTTTATTTTTAATTATTGTTTTTCCACAAAGAATTGTCAGTGAATACTTTTCAAGTAACTTTTAGTTTACTATGAGATATTTGTAAACTGTCATAAATTAAATAAATTATTTAGCTACAAAATTACCGCTATGCATAAAATATTGTGTTTCTACAAAATTTATTGCAAAATCGTGAAATAAATTATTAACGTTTACAGTTTAGGCATGTGAATAACTCAAACTTTGTCAGCTATGTACGTTGTATGTTATATTCCACAGTTGGGCTGTTTATAATTCAGCGACTTTCTCCCAAAATGTTTTAGGCAACTTTCAGTTGAACATACAAATTAAATTATTCAAGAAAGAGCTTAGAGCATAGTTGTGATTTAAGCTCGTGACAAAGTATTCGGGGCACAGAATAACGAACGGAATTATTTAATTCGACAAAAGTTTCACTGTAAGTAAAACAACATTCTGCGAGCCTATTACAAATAAATCTTTTAAGGTAAATAACTCGCCCCGCTGCAGGGAGAGGAGACTGTGTTCTCCCATTTCAGATGTCGTTGAGAGGTATTATCACGGAAAATATGTACGCAAGTAACACTACACACCTCTTCAGGAACCCTATTACTTTGAAGTATCCATATAAATACTAGAACTCCTCTTCTAACGCGATAAAACAAAGTGAATATGCTTTCTTAATCTAATCTCGAGGAAAATTTAATACTGCGTATTATTACTAGTAACACTTACCCGGGAAGCCTATGGAGGCATTTTAGGTACTTATTACTTTGGTAAGTCTTCTGTATATTGCTTTACAGAAAATGTGTTTGTTGAATTAACGGGATTATTTGGATAATGCAGGATTATTTAATACGCAGGCAAGGATAAATAAGTTAATATGTCTGTTATATTACCAGTTTTATTAATGGAAGCTAATTACGGAAACGTATTATATTATTATACAGAGCTTTGAATATATAATCTTGACAATACACAATTACTTATTCGATGTTTTTAATTGACAATTTTAAAGGTATTGCAAAAGCTTATTGTTCACTTTTAGGGTGTTCACTGTCAATACTTGGTGGAAAGGCATTATATACAAACATAATATTCCTTTGTACTTTATTCCACTCTATTTAAAAGGTCAGGACCGGTTTCGCTTATTGTAAGCATTGTCAACTGTTGACTCAGTTGACAATGCTTGCAATGAGCGAAACCGGTCCTGACCTTTTAAATAGAGTGGAATAAGATACAAAGGAATATTGTGTTTTTATTAAAGCTTATTGTGTTTGTAAAAATATCTTGATTAAATACAAATATTTAGAAATACATTTAGTCAAATAGAATTATTTATATATTACGCGTAAAAAACGAAATTGATTTTTCTATCTTTCTGAGTATATACATACATAATAACTGTATGATTGGATCTTTTAAAAAATATGGTAATTGTTGTCGGCTAACCGCTAAACTATGACTATCAAAAGTATATGTGAATAAAAAAATATATCCTCAAATTTTTGACATAGAACGAATCCTGTAATGATTGTTGAAGAAGGGGCACGCAAAAAATTGTCGCCGGAAAACTGAGTGGCGTAAAATAATAACACCCTATTTTCATATGGAAAACCACCCGCAATCTCTTGTCGCCCCGAGGCTCGAGCGGGTTTATATTTAAGGTGGTAGTTGAGCTTGGATTTCCTTTCAGTGTTATGTAAGAAACATTTTATGTTCATGTCAATAGTTTCACGGGCCGGTGCCGGGGAAAGGGTCAAAGCATTAAGTTAAGTACAAAATAAACCCCACATGCTGGGCTTTTATGACAGATTTGCCAGGCACTTTTTGAAAAAGCTTTGAACTCACGGCGAACGTGGCGGGGGTAAGTAGCTTCTGTTAGTTACGCCACTTTCTCGACACATAATAGAATGAGTCATTTACTCACCTTATAAAAGCGTACGACAGATATAGGATGTAACAATCTCACCGTTAACTGTCCCACTCGAGTTATTTCTTCGCTCACAAATGAAATTCTTTATATTGCATTTTTAACAACAGTATAACTAACTATGTTTCTTCCTGCTTTACCGGACGGACACTTTGTTATCTAAGCACAGTTCCATAAACATGTCGACTGTGGAAAGGAAAAAGGACGTAACCCACACATAGCAAATTTTACAGGAGACACAAAAAACATTTTTTTATGATTTTTGGCCGAAGGCAAAATATACAATATACACAAACTTTTAGTGCATGGAGACTGATAAACTAATTTTGAATCGACTTTATCTTATTCTATTCTTTTACTATTCTGGAAAAAAAACCTTTTTTCCGTCCTTTTTTTGATCGCAATTTCTACATGCCCTTCTTTTTTAAACTTAAAAGCTAAATTTAGATACTAATTTGGTATTTTCAGTTTACATCCTTTTAATAGAATATGTATTAAGTTGTGATTATCGAAAAAAGTCATTTTCCCTTTCCACAGTCGATATAAATAGAGAGCGGCTATTGCAGGTCACAGAGCTGATGAAAAACTTCACTCTTGACATCTCATATAGTATCTATCATATAATAATTTAATTTGACAAAGGGATGGTGTGCACCCTCTTAATTAACACAACCACGTAAATGTAAAAGTAATCAAAATGTAAGCATCTTTATTTTCTAAGAAATATTCGTTTTTTACGTCATAGATGTTGTCATAAAATGAGTTTTTTTATCAAATTAATTTACGCACAAGCTTCTTGATTTATTGATTTGACATCGTGAGAAAAAATAAATACTATGAAGGCGAACGTCGATCAAAGGCAATAATTTTATTCATTCCAACATAATTAAATACATAAATATCTCACACTTATAAAATAAAATGCCGTCAATAAAATTAATTACCTGTTGTACAATCCAGGTATTTCAAAAGATCAGGTGTGAAATTCCTAATAATCTATTTGATTTTTTTTGGCTGCACCACCAATAAAACGTTTTTTGGTGAGTGCTATCACATCGGTAAACAAAACTGAGATCAGGGTAAGAGATAAAAAAAAAACGACAGATAGCCAATCTGGAAGAGTAATTTTATGCCGTGTACAAATTTGAATATATTAAGCGTACTTGATTGACTGGTCGGTGAGGGAACTATGCGATTACTATACCTACCATTAAATCGACAATCCAGTTTGACCACTGGTTCGTATGTACGCTGTGTGTCGGCCACGCCCCGAGCAAAAGGCCCGGCTTTGCCAGACGAAGAACACTGGACCCGCGCTATTTTTACGATATCCCGATAACAAACAATCAAATCTTGTATACTACGGAATAGTTTTACCAATTCACGGCTGAAATTAAGAGCCCTCGCACTGCTATTTAAATTAGATTTAACTTTCAACATTAATTTACCTCAATTTCCTTTGTTAGATATCGTCACTGTTCTGGCAGAAGTTGGTAAATAACAGATTGATAGTTCTGAGTAAACAGTACATGAAGGTTTCAGCTTTATCCTTCAAGCATCGATATTTTATGCTACATAGAAAACTATGATACTAAAATATATGAAGCATTAACGAATGCCACTGTGACACAAATAAGAGTTTAAAATGAATAGACAGAAAAAATCGTTTGCATTTAAGATCATCATTTATAATAATTGCCTATAAAATAAATAAATAACGCTCGCCATGAGCGAAACCGGTCCTGATTTTACTAAATAGAAGTAAAAATAAGCACAAAAAGATATTGCGTTTTTCAACATTTAAAATAAATGATTTTTTTGACAAACTGGTATAATCAATGAACCAACTGAGTTATTCCAGACAACGATTTTTTGTCAATGTATCACTAATTTTTGTTATTTTATTACTAACCTTGTTCTGCCAGAAAGGTGACTATATGAGATGTTTTAGTTTAAATACAGCGTATTAAATTTCATTTTTAAGGTGTTCACTGTCAATACTAAGTGGAAAGGCATTATATTAATAAAAACACAATATTCCTTTGTACTTTATTTCACGTTATTTAAAAGGTCGGGAGAGGATCAGTTGACAATGCTCGCAATGAGCTAAACCGGTCCTGAAATTTTAAATAAAGTGGAATAAAGTACAAAGGAATATTGTGTTTATTAGCATATTAAATCCATTAAAATATAAAGTGACGATTGGACAAGATACGAAAAGGCAATTAAATTATGAAAACATTTTGCATACTGATTAAATCGAGAAGTCAACGTAATGTAATATTGCTCTTAATTCTGTCAAAAGCGAGGAGATGCAACAAGTATTTTGTTAAAGTTGACGGTATACTATTGTAAGATATGTTCCAAACTGTACAGTTTTAACCATTTGGATCCCAAGCGGACACAGGTTTCCGAAACATATGCAAGCGAACACGGATGTCCAAGGCATTTAAAAAAATCAAATACTTGGTATTCTTATAAAATATAAGCAATAATTTGATGAATATGTGTAGTTCCATCTATACTAAGTCAATATAGGTTTTTAAAATATCGAATTCGAGTGTATATTAGGCAAAATTATTTTTCTCCAAAACACGCAGTATCTCTGGGACATATTAACTTTTCCGGTTCTAAGCTCAAGAAATGCGACCCCAATACCCACATTTTCTTAAATATCTATTTTAATATGGGTAATACAATGTTTATAATTAAGGTATTCTTATATCATAGTTTTTTGGACCTTTTGTAGTTTATATAAATACACGATAACGCGATGCGATAACAAGATAAGCGCCCGATTATCAGCGATCGTTTGTAAGATAACTACGCGTGAATGCATCAGTTGCAAATACATATTTGTATTGAAATGACGTCTTTTTTGCGCGCAACTTAAAATATGATTATTTATTTAAAAAACCACGGATTTTTATAAAAAAATGTATGAGGAATGATGCAGAGAGATATTTTAAAGCCCTTAGACTATTTTTTTTTTGAAATTCATAAGAATAAGGCCAATAATGAGGAAACTACTGGGGTCCCTAAACGACCCCCATCGGCAGAGAAGTATTTTTCTAGTCTCCGAGCCGCGAGAGTTAATGATTTTTTGCGCGGTATTCAAACTGTTAAATGACTACGATAACTGCATTGCAAATAAGAACACACCTTTATAATGCTTCTTGTACTCATCAATCATAATCATAGCGAGGGACACCAAAATGCCTCGGTTACAGATTAAGACAATTTTGTTATTTATGAAATTCAACGGAAGCAATTTGTGTTGGTGAGCGAGGTCTCAAAAAATCAAACCTAATTACGCGTTTCAACCACACACGTCTATCAACTACCGCAATCAAAATGATATTTAACTTTTTTGATACCTCTATTCCATCCACTGAGTGGTTTAACGTAGGAATATTTTTTTTACCGCTGCGTTCTTTTATCAACCGCGAAATGGCAAATAAGTCAAACAGCATAAACAAAATGACTACATACCAACGTGTAATTAATTATTATATTTATCGACTACTTTTGATGGCCAGCACAGTGCAATGTTGTATCTAAATCAAATTCAACTTATTCGAATCAATTCTTCGTAATTTAAATCATCTTTTTAATAATTCCAATACGAGTAAATACAATTTTGTTAATTTAAAGAAACTATTAATATGAAGTTAACAAATCATATAAATACACTTTATATCGCGATTCAGCGATTTTTTTTTCAAATCAAGACTGTCTAAATTAATAGGGTAAAAATATCAAAGTATTTCAGTTCTACAGTTTTTTATATTTTATGCGTTGGTAGCTATTTCGGCTTTCGCCATCTTCAGAACTATAGTTCGCCATAGTTCTGACGATGGCGAAAGCCGAAATAGCTATCAACGCATAAAATATAAAAAAAAACTGTAGAACTGAAATACTTTGATATTTTTACCCTATTAAAATGGAGTTCTACCAAGTAAATGCCAAATCAATAAATAAACTGTCTAAATTCATTGCGAAAATAACATTTATTATTTCAGTCAATACCGGAAGGTTATCCTGATGTACATTCAACTCTTTTTTTTAAACGGTAGATACGTTGCATTAAAACACCGTGTAAATTGAAGATCTGTATCCTGAATTTAAAAAACAAAATATTATTCATAATATGTATTTTAAATCGGAAAAATATTATTATTAATCGTTATCTGATTATATACGGGGGGGGTCTTTCATGAAGGACTGGACATAAATCGCTTTAATCGCTAGAAATCTCTGACACTTCTTATTTGTTAGGATCTAATTAAGCTTTTAATTTCTTATTACCGTCTTTTATTGTTGAATTCATTTTTAATAAGAAATCCATCTTTCTTGTTTCAGACTGGAAATCGTGTAAGAACTAATATTGTGTAAAAATAAAGTATTTGTTTTTTTTTGAGTATTATTTCAACATCGTGTAAAAAAAGTTGTTTGAAATAGATAATTAAAAGCATATCTAAGTGATATGCTTAATAGCAATTATATATTTATATTTAACGCGGTATGGAGATGGTTGTTATACACTGATTCAATTGATTTCTGGATACGAGATTACCATCAAAAATGGTTGACAGTAACGATACAAAAAGATGTTTCGAAAAAAGTTACTTTTATGCTATTTTGATCGTCTTCTGAATTAAAAAGTTATCAAAAAAAATGTCGTAAACTAGAGCTCGGTGACCCAAGTGAAGTGTGGGTGTAAATCAATTTTACACGCGATTATTTTCATTATCTTTTTCGAATTGCTTCCACCTTTCAAAAGGCGCAGGAGCCCAGAAAATAAAAGATATCGCTCATAAATAATACGACACTTTTTGAATACGTATTATTTTATATCAGAAACCGCGGATACTATATAAAGTTTTCACGCAATCTCTTTTTACGGTTCAGCCGGAATCGTGAGCAGCGCGCCAGACTTATAAGGTCCCACCTTATCTGTTTCAATTTATGTTTGCCTGTTACATTTTTTTTTCCATATTTGAAACGATATACTTTTTTATACTTTTGAGGCCCATAAAAAGTGTAGACGTTTTCCAAAATATTCATAAAAATTGCCTGCGATAAGGCGGCCAAGATTAGAATTTTCCTGAATTTGAAAACGCCGCGTATAAAATTTACGTTTATTGGTATCATATAAAATTATTAATACGAAAGAAAATAAAAATGCAAACACTCGCGTTTGGTTATATGATTGTCGTAAAACTCCAATTTAGATATGCAAATAACAATCAAGCTGCCGGGAACTTTTCATTAGACTATTAGAAGCCAGTTTTTCAAGTTAAATCAATTATTAATTATTATATTTGCATAGTTTTGTAGCATACGAAGACAAATGTTAGGACAATAAAGAAATGGACAATACTGGTGTTACGCAAACAAATTATAGATGGCCACAAAATAGCTCGTATACTATTAACAGCTGTCTAATGGGTATTGATTGGACTTGTTTAAACACTATCGAGTTTCAACGAAACATTTAAAAAAAAATACAATATTATCAGCGTTTTGCATACTAGATTTCGAGACCGCATAATCCATTAAAATAAAATTTATTTCAATGCAATAAAAAAATAATATACACAATCTATCACCGTTTCTAAAACCGTTACTAGATGATAACGTAAATAATTATAAATAATCTCATATTTGCTATCGTCCCGGGAAACGCTTAAGTAAATTTATTAATCAATGTAATGCCATCTTTTGCAATATGAATTACGATGTTAGAGTGGATAAGAGGATGTATTATGTATATCCTCTAAGCCAGTATATATAAATATGATGAAAGCATAAGCCGAAATACCTATCAACCATATATAATATAATAATCGTAGAACTAAAATACTTAAATATTTTTTCTAATGAACTTCTACCAAGTAAATGTCAATTCAATCGATAAAATAAAAATTGTATATATGTATCTATCTGCCAGTGTTTTTGTATTCATTGTGATGTGTTGTCACATAGGATATTTCGAGTTGCACAGTTATGAATGTTGGCACATAGGATTTATTGTGCATCAGTTTATTTAAAAAACAGAAAAAAATATTTACACAGAGAACACAGAAAAAATCAAAATCGAATGGTATAAATAACTCATTTTGGCAAAAAACGTCACATAGGATATATTGTGTGGGAAATGACGATAAATCGTTATAATTATAATATGAACAAGAGTCAAAATTATTTTTGTCTGGACTACAATTGTTAACTCTTCTACAAAAACAAATATTTTGTTATTATATAATTTATTGTATATTCATATAGCTTTAGTTATACTTTTTACCTTTGAAAAGTGCTATGTTGATGTATATATACATATTTATAGCACAGTGCGTATATAGCTAAAAATTAAACATCTTCAAAAATAACAATTTTTTGGTATATTCCTTTCAAAATCGTTTATTTGGTTTTTAGCATTTTATATTAAGGTTTGTTGTATACCTTAATACGAAAAGAAAGGTACTACTTATATTCCATACGTGTACTTAATTATGTAACATTACAATATTCTTTTATAAAAGCATAAAATTATTTAAATTCTGCCATTAATATTCATATGGCTATATAAAGTCATTCGGCGCTCATTGCTCTCGGGCCTGAAGTTGCGTGTCTGTTGCTGCGCCAAAGTGGCTCTAATGCAAAGAGTCACAAGATTTACGGTTGCCCGGCGAGCGGGGACATAATGTTAATTATTGCAGTACGTCGGCGAAATTGAGCCAATCCCCGGAGTCGGCTGCGACAAGAGCACTTGGATAATATTTTTTATTTTCATTAAATTTATTTTTTTAATATTGCGATATAAATAATACAATGAGTATATCACATAACCTGGATATGATTTTTATAAGAAATGTTTTGCTGCATTTTTAGTAGATAAGCTTTTCGCCTTATCAGAGATTAAAGATGAGATATTTTAGAATGTAAGGTGGTTTGCTATCGGGAATAACTTGGATACAGGAGAAAGAACAAGACAATTACGTCAATGGTTCCGTAGATATCTTAAAACTGCTTGGGTAATCTACTGCGAATGCCTCCGAAGAGCCTCAATCCTGCTAGCCAATGTTTTCGAATGGCGGAACTTAGGTATTCTGGACGACTGTCTCGCACTATACTTCGGATGTATTCGACAGAATTGAGGGATGCTAGCATATCATGGGAGGAAGCAACGCAATCAACGCGTAGTGCCGCGTGACGTCCAAATGCTTTCCTTAAAGAGGGGACATAGTCAAAGATGACGAAACAAAATAGTGTCCACACAGTGACACAATAAACTTTAAAAAAGTACAGTAGGGTATCGGAATACCATACATTATAAGAAAGAGATGAGATATTGCTAAAGTTAAAACATGTTTTATATCTAATACAGTTTCGGTGTGTCGTTTTTGTTTAAAAGTTAGTACCGAAATGGAAAATACCTACGTCAAAGTGAAAACCTCATGAGAAAGGTAGGATTTTAATTTGAAAGTTTCCGAGAACCTAAATGTCCAAGAAGAATTTTGATAAAAGAATTAGGTACGTTGTGAATTATATATATATATATGTATAGGAAAATATTACTATTACGATTATAAATCAGTAATAATAATAGTACCTAATATAAATAATCCTAAAAAAATAATTTACTACGTGAAAATCTTTATTGTTAGTAGTTCGGTTAAGTAAAAAAAATCATGTTAGTCTAGACTCGAAAACATTTATTTTTAGTGTAAAATAATCATAAAATAATAAATGAAATTATTTTATCTTTTGATTATGGATAAAAAAAAAGGTTTTTTAATTGTCATGCGATTCTATATAACTTTTAAACAACACGCAAACAAATAATACAGTAGTTATTCCGTTTATTAGACTAATAAAATTCCTTTAATATATACATATATACACCCAAATAGTTTTATATTTTCATATAAAATATACGGTTGAACCGAATTCTTAACAAATAAGCAAAAAAAGGAACTTACTACGTCATGGGAAAGAGACCGAGTTATTGAAACAATCTTTATTTAAACTTTGTTTTATTGCTTGATAATATTTCGAAGTTCATAAACGTTATCGGGGATTTATAATCACATGCAAGACGCAATAAAATGTGAGAATTATTACATAATTCAACATCACGATTGAGTCTTTTGTTAATGATTACAAGCGTAACTAAGTAAGGAAAATAACGTAGATATTATTGTAATTATATGAAATATTGATTATTTATAATTAACTAGCCAGTTCAAGGCAAGTGTTGCAATGCCACTTAAAGAGAGAAAGTGTTTGTGTTTTCATTGTGCTTATTGAAGTGAATTTTTTCTTTTTCTGTTTATTTGACATTTGACGTTTGCTGCCGATTGACTATGATACGACACACGCGCCACCTACGGTAATTTAATTGTACAACGCTTATAACCTTCGCGCAAGTTGCACGAACGGTATGGCAGACATACACACATTGTTTTTTTTTTATATAAGTCCTGCTGTAAATTAATTTTAATATCCCTATAAACCTCGCGCAAGTGCAAGCAAAAATTATGTCAAAGTTTTATTGAAATCGGATGAGCGGTGTGGCAACGTATACAATGCGAACAAACAATCACATCTAATGAACGGAACACATTTGAACGGAATGTCATAATGTAGACCACACGATTTGAAATATTCAATTTTTTAATTTTTAATACAAAAAATCGAACGTCAAATTTAAATTGTCTGAATGCTGTTTGATCGTGAGTCAACGGTTGACAATTCAATTGTATGAACGGTAGACATACAAACATTGATTTCTATATATAAGACCTACTGTAAGTTAATTTTAATATGCCTATAACCTTCCCGGAATTGCAAGCAAAAAGTTTTATTGCAATCGGATCAGCGGTTTTGCAGCCTATACAGTACGAACAAACAAACATTCATTTTTATAAATTAGATAATAAAATAAGATAAAAATATTAGGTTGTCAGACTAGAATGTACCAAATATAGTGAGAGGTGTTTTGCCATGGACATATTTGGCGGATAATCAACGATAAAATATGCACGGTAGTTTTTCATCCTTCGGTCACGTCTTGTGATCGGTCGAATATCACGCGAGGGCGATTTGACCATGTGCTTTCTCCCTGTTACTTGAAATTTTCGATGTCTTGTTTGCGGTATAAATTTGCTCATTTCGGTAAATTCTTTCGGAGGTTTGCGTCAAATATTTTCATCGATACTACGTCTCTTGAATTTAAAGCGATCGTTTATCGAAGAAACGGATAAAAATCATTTCAGCGTCGACGGCCATTTAAAAAAAAATATGCTGCACGTAATATTTGAGGTATTTGTCTGCAATATCCATGTTACTTTTTATTGAGTAAAAATAAAATAATAAATAAGGCTTATTTCTACGACCGATACGAAAGAATGTTTGTTTATTTTTAAATAAGTTGAAGACACAATTAAATTAACTAAATCAATATAACATAGTTTCTGGAATGAATTTGCAACATTAGGTTTAAGGTAATTAAGTTATGTGTGTTAACCAATGGGTTAAAATATGTTCGTGTTATTTATTACGTCAGCTTTCATTTAATACCACAAGGGTGACAATTATTAGGGATGAAGGTATTTCAATCATTAGGAATTGTATTAAAAAAACAGAAATAAACAATAAAGTAAAAAATAAATAAATATGTATAAAGATGAAAATTTGTAAAAAAAAATAAAAATAATAAAGGATGTTTAGTACCTTTTCCACATAAAATGTATTTGATCAAGACCGGTTTCGCTCCTCTCGAGCATTATCAACTCAGTTGATAATGTTCGAGAGTAGCGAAACCGGTCCTGATCAAATAAATTTTAAGTGAAAAAAGTACTAAAAATCTTTTATTATTTTTATTATAATGCCATTCCACCAAGTATTGACAGTAAACACCTTAAAAGTGATGAAAATTTGTGATCTAATGTCAAACATAACTTAACTTAACTTATATAATATTTTTATGTCGAGATGAATATATTTTTTAAATTCAAAAATATAGTTGAAGAAATCGAAAAAAAAGTCCGAGGTTTGTACCGGTTTGACAACTTAAAATAAAAAGTTAAAACTTGATTTCATATTTCCATTTTCTGCATTACACCTCTACCGTTTTGAGTATTTCCACCAAGGGAAACGTCTTGCATCGAAGCATAAGGAAGCCAAGCCAGAACTTTGGAAAGAAGATCACCAGAGCGATATAATCCTAAACTTTCAGTCATTTCATAATAATTTCGAAGAATACTTAAGAACTCCTTTATAAATCAAAAGAGAGAGGCGAAACATAAGAAGACAAAGTGCATCCGCATAAAACTTTTATTGAAAAACAATTTCTTTAGCGAATTTCTTAATTTATTTAGGCGATAAAACAACACAGAGAAGGAAATTTAGCGTGGCTTAGACATATATTATTATGTACTTAAGAAGGATAAGTAAATATACTCAAAATGTGGAGCATATTGTGACCTTATCAAGCAGTTCTACAAAATCACTTTTTGAAAGCCTATTTATGTAGCGTAGGAACATAAGGATGTAGTTTACAACGATTTTAACTAATTGTCCGTACTCTTTCTCCTCATATAATAAACATAGAACACATACATAATTTACATATTCACTTTTATTAAAAAAAAATTAAGATGAAACCAACATAGATGATGAAATGTACACGAAATGGTAAATAGCATTAGTATTTGATATAAAAATTGCTTTATCGACTCAGATTTAGTCTAATATCTAATAATCTTTTTTGTTCATACATCTAGTAACTAGATTCTAGTTTGAAATAGCACATTGATTACTTTTAAGATGTCAACTGTCAACAAATACTTGGTGGAAAGGAATTATATTTTAAAAAAAAAACACTATATCTTATAAATTATACATGAATTTAATATGATCAGGACCGGTTTCACTCATGACGAGCATTTTCAATTGACCTGATCCAACTGATCAAATAAAATGCTCGCCATGACAGAAAACGGTCTTGATATTAATTAAATGAATGTGGAATTAGTACAAAATAGTGTTTTATTTTTTGAATAGTTTTATAATTATTCACAACAATTTTCGGTATGTACTATGTTTTTATAAATTTATAAGCTGAACGAACCTCATCACACAATCGAAAGAAACATTTTTTGAATACAAGGCGAGTATTTTTAACATAACACACTATCTGGCTAGTGAATATTGCCCAGTTCTTCGATAGAATTTATTGAAGTTTTAAATTGCTTACCCTTTATTTATAATATTTAATTAAAATGCAAAAATATACTACATCTTTGATGTATGACATTTTTGAGTTAAATGTCGAATTAAACCTCGTGCAAGGTACGGAAATTGTTAATAATATATTAAATACACACGCGAAAATACCGAATTTATCTATACGAGGAAAATATTTCTGAATTTCTCATTTTAATCATCATGAAAGGGATTAGTATGTTGTATGAGTCTAAAACATAAAACAAACACGACGTGTGTTCATTTTGTGAATATTTAATTCATTAATTTTGGAAGTTTTTAGAAGAAGCAAGTTTAATTTGCGAAATTGCGTTAATATGTAAATGCAAATTGAAATAACCCGAATAACGTTTTCTGATGGGTGAGTTTTAATAAATAAATTTGGAGGAATTTTCGTGAAAGCGTATAAAACAAACAGTTGTACTTCTATAATATATTTTACATATATTGAAATATCCATCGTAAAAAAATTGTGAAACAGATTTGTTGTAACAAATAACTCTCAATGGACTAAATATTCATATGCATTTGGCTGTTTTTTTAAAAATCGAATATTTAGAAAAATGATAGCTTATTATATTTTTCTTGGTAGAATAGTTTTCGTTTTATTATAGAATCAATGGGTAGAAAGATACACTCAACTCTTTTTTATACGGCAGATACGTTCCACAGAATACAGTGTTAAAAATGATGGAATTCATACAAAAGTTGAAGATTGGTTCCCTGAATAAAAAATCGTGTTATTTGAAAAAAAAATCGTGCGAAAATAGCTAATAATGAAAACCCAATAAGTCAATTACAGAAAATATTATGCATACTAAGTATTTTAATTGAGATAATATAATATTATTTATTGCTACTTTATTATGTACGACAACTTCTATGACAGACTGGTCTAATGCGTTAGGATCTAATAAAGCCTTTTATTTGTTATTAGTCTTGTATATTTGAATTTATTATTATTAGAACAACCATTATCCACTTGTATCTGGGAATCGTGTAAAAATATAGTATTAGTACTTCTTATTCGACCGTGTCATTTCAAAACCGTGTAAAAAAGAGTTGAGTGTTTATCATTATCTTGATGGAATTTATTTTACTTATTGATATACTATAATGTTCACTCAAGACAGGTTTTGGTCAAACAATCTTGGAATATTTATTTTCAACAAATATTTGGAATACATAGTTTGAACCTCTCGCCGACATCTCAACTTCAATGCTGTTGATATGATAACCTTGCTAAACTTCAGACATACCTTTTTCGTATGGACAAACTGATTCGTTGCAAAACTTAGTTTTTATTCAATGATATATATCTCCATAGAATGAAACAGCGAGACAAAATTAAGACAAATACACTTTTGGACATATTGCTCGGAATGGTGGGACTTAGCTGCTTTGTCACTATCGACAAAATTACTGTCAATCTTATCAAATATTACGAATCAACTTCATTTGCATTGTAATGTCATTATTAAAAAAATAATACCGAGCGAGAAGAGTACGCTGCCAAAATTACATTTTGTTTACAAACAATAAATTGAACGACTTATAAAGTTCGATATGATAGAATTATTAAACGACTTACCAGAAATGTATTAGTTAACTATTGTAGTAGTAAGTATGGATGTTTCAAAAGGATGCTTTTGTTTACTGACCTGGAATAAAAAGAAAACATGTACAATGAGAAGAGTAAATTACAGAACAAAGCGTATTATAAATCGATTTATTTAATAATAGCCAAACAATTAGTAATTATATCACTTAGTGAAAGAATATTTATCATTCATACATTAAAAATATATCAACGTATAAAGAATGTTTATTTGCGATATTTTGTTTACTGTTTTAGTCGTAAATTTTATGTTAGAAAAAAACAAAAGTTACATACAAGTGATATTAACAAACTGTGATAGAAAAGTCAGCATGAATCTTACTTTTGAAATTTCAACAAGGATCTGAACATAAAGCATTAATTATGTCATAGTTATAAATGGCTTTTGTAGAACAATCCCATTTTTGGCCTGTCACCATAGCAATTATAAAAAAATGAATTATTTCTTATGATAATAATAAAAAGTGCTTATTACAACAAATTTGTCTTCGCATCGTAAATTAAATTTGTACGCTTTGTGACGAACATGGCCACATGATGTTTATGACAAATTACTAACTACTAATTCAGATGCGGGCAACTACAATGTTTCTGCGCCTATTTATATAAATAAAATTAATTATTTTACTAGATTTTTTAAATGCAGCCATTCTTTACAACTGTGCTATTACTAGGTGAGTAGGATATATTTGAGGCATAAAAAGACTGAAGTAAAGATGCAAATTGAACAATATTTCAAGAAGTTTGATTCTAAAATATAAAAAATATTAGGCTATTAATCTTTCAAACTACTTTGAAAAACATTATATTTATTTTGGTGAATTAAAATACTTTCAGTCTAACATAGAAATCGAAAACAAATAATCAACATATAAAGCACAACCAATTAATAATAAACACCATTTAAAGTTTTCAGTTTATTTTTACAATAAAACATTTTACTCAGGAATTTGTGCAACACAGACGTATGTACATTGTACACATATGCATTTTTTTAAATCAACCACACAAGAGCAGTTCAAGAAGAAAAGACAACAAAGACACTGCCCAAGACATTAAATGTTAAAATGTATGTCTACTTCCAATGTGTAGCATATGGCATCTAAACAAACAGGTTTTTTCTGCAATAACTGCTTGTTACTCAGTTGCTCAACTTCTCTTTTATTCGAATTGAGTAGGGATAGAAAGGATAAGTTTAGGACATGACTATAGATTAGCTTATCGCTCTCGCTGTTCACCATTATTTTAGGATTGGAAAGATGGGAGGGATTTTTTATAAATCACAAACATCGATTTAAAAATTCTGTTCGAACACATGAGTTCAGTCACGGTTTTGAAATGTTAAAATAGAAAGATACAATGAATTCAGATATACTTGAAGCTTCTATAAATTGAAATCTTGGTTAATTCGACCGCCGTGTTACAAAAAAAAAATGTTTAAATACGATAGAATTATACGTGAATCATTTCAAAGTATCCCTGCAAAAAAAGTTTACGTTAAAGCCGCGGAGCTTTACGATCTGTGGCGCTCGCGACAGATGCCACACAGATGAAAGCAACAAATTCAAAGAAAAGTGTCTACAATGATTCTTAGGATTTAATACACAAAGTCAGAAGAAGACAACGGACATAAAATATTCATAGCGTTTGGAAATTGCTGTGCTTGAACAAGAAATGCAAGAGAAAAACGAGAAGATAATGCAATTCTGGAAGCGCATAATGAACGCTTTTGCGTCGAACGTAAATAATTATATGATTTTTTTAGAGCTGTGCAAGCTGTGTTTTGATTTGTTTATTGGCATCTTAAAAAATCCTTCGCTTTGATAGCATACATGGCTGTGTTTTATAGACAGCATGTTATCTACTAAAATTAATATCAACGAATATAACATTTTCTACATATTCCCTCACAATGATGGCAAATGGGCTAAGGTTTGGATGAATGGAGTGGAGTATCTTTACACAACTTTTTTTAACTAATTTAGTCTCTCATCCACTTCCTCGACGGATTAAGCAAATATCCATGCTTAACGACTATATATAATACATCATTCGACATTGTGTTGTTTAGTATTTTCAATGGATTCGGCCTTAAATTTGTGAAAGATCATTGTTAATATAGAATTTATGTTCATAACTTTGTTACAAAATTTGACGTGTGTTAAACTTCTTTTAAAAGCATAATCAGACAGAACATGGCAAGGTTTTCAAATAGACTAAGAATTGATTCTAATTCTTCAGTTATAAATTACAAAATGAACGTCGGGGTTTTGTTGTTTTCTAATGTGCGTTTGCTTATATATTGTTTAGTCATTATAATGATGTGTATAGAGAAAAATTGTTTCCACTTCAAACCCAAATATTAAATTAAAATAAATTGTTAGCTTATAGTATAAATCTAATAACAATTAAAAATCATTTGTAGTGCATCTTATCCTCTTTTTGCACGTTAATTTTAATGTAACTTATCTTTTATTTATCTTTCATTTTTAGAGAACACCTGTTCTACATAAAACTAAAGAAAATTGCGTGTATTCATTTAACAAAATTTTCCAATGAATCGTTAATAGGGTTGGAATTAAACAATGTCGTTTAATAGTGGTTCAAACATTCCCAGAGAGATGATAGTTATAAATATTGTATGTTATTTCATATTTTGATAGCAAATATTTAAGTGAAATTTACTTAAAAGTACACGATTCCATAACAGTCAAGTGTAAATATTTTATTCAAGCGAGTAACGACTTATTTTTATCGCTGTAAAATTCTACGTTTGCGCTATGTCTAACAACCTTTGTAAAAATAGGTTGAAAAGACTTAGTGAAAAAATGACATCTGCAGTAAAACATAATATGAGAGATGATTTGTGAGTTTCCTTTTTTGTATGCGCTAATGATAATTATGCATATTACCACAAATATGTTCTTCACTGTGTGATGTGGTAAGTTTTAAACAGATTGATGTTATTACAGTTTTTATATGTTTCACTTTAACAGGGTACCAGTAATTTTTTTTAAAAAAATGACGCCGTGGTTTGAAGAATGATAACGTTAATTATTTAATTTATTATAGATAGTAAAATATAAATTAATATTACAAGGAACTGATGCGCTATATATGCTGGTATCAATGCGTCAAACAATTCAACACGATACAACGAATAGGATTCTTTCTCTTATAATGGAAATTAATTGTTTCCCGGTGAGAATACTTAGATAAATCATGAGTTGATAATTCTTGTCATGATCGAAACCTGTCCTGATTATTTAAAATAAAGGTGAAATAAGTATAAATAAGTATTGTATTTATATTCGGCATTAGATTTGTATATTCGTTATCCATATCAAACCGCTAATTTAATAAATTCTCTTCTCAAATAGTAAAATCAACCCGTATTGGGCAGAACAGCGTAAACGACAATTCATATTTTTTATAGAAATGGTCTGGTTTGAATCATAACATAACGTTGTATTAAAAACTTATTCTCGTCATAAGTTTGCAAAAATAATTCCTTAAATGCAGTTAGTAATATTTGGTCAATTAAAGTTTCTTTTTCCGAGCTTATTGCAAGAGAAAGTTAAAAAAAACAACCATATTCTGTACAATTTATGAATTTTCATTTAAGTTTTTCTGCCGATTACGCAGTAAAAAATATGTCTTTCGTATTTCTATCACGACGGAAAAAGAAAAGGACCCACGCACTCTCTTCTCTCACCATTTTCAGCGGAAACTGTATTTAAACCATAAATATAATTTGAAAAAAAAACATACGTGAATATAACGGCGTCAGTAATTATCATTGTAAAATAACTCCTTTTCCCACGAACTCTATGTTAGAAAACGTTTCCGTCAGGCTACATTATTTCACAGAAAAATGTTTCGTCTGCAATATGGCGAGGATGTACGTAATATTTATTTAATATACGGTTCGTGACTTTATATGAACTATCTGAAGAAAAACTAATACAACCGTGGCCAAAATGTCCCGTCTTTAAAAACTTATATAGGCTAAAGAAAAAAATGCCTTTTATGAAATTACTAGAAACATTCATGTACAATGATATGGGTAAGTTACCAAAATGTATTGATGTGTGAAGTTTTTTTCTATTTTAAGCAGAAAGAGCATTTACGTGCTTAAATAACAGGACTAAAATATCGTTTCTTAAACCAAATGAAGCTGTTATATTAAGACGTTTGTTTTAATGATTTACAATGCAAAAGTATTGTTTCAATCATGTAAGATTTATTAAAGGCAATAGATTGAATTTAATAAGGAGGATTGAGTGACAGCAATAGACCATCATTCTATACAGTCTACTCATTCAATTAAAGTAAGTCAGTGAATAAAGTTAAATCAGGGGTGGGGAACCTTTTCATTTTTAAAGGCCAGACTCATTTATCTGATTCAAAATGTTGACACCCTCTCCTCTTTTTTTTCGACTATCGAACATATAATGGGATGATTACGCTCTTTTTCCAAACGTTTGCGTATAGTTTTTTGATTAAAGTTAATATTTTGATCAAGTCAAAGGGCCGCATCAGAGTAGCCAAGAGGCCGTAGGTTCCCTTTCACTGGTTTATTCTAACGTTTGAAACATGGAAGCGAAAATACTATAAAATTCTTAGGCAAGAAAGTACATTTTTTAGCTATATTAATATTATAAATATTATTTTTAAGTGAAATACTTAATCACTCTTCTCTGTTAGATCGCGAATAGCTTTGAGTTTAAATGAGCTTAACGTATTGGCAGCCCATTGCTGCCTAACAGCTGGCAAACAACATACGTAAAAATTCTGCTAAATAACCAAACCATATTTCGAACAAAAAATCATACAATGAAAGTACCTACGAATTGAAGATTTATCATCAGCTGATGATGATGATGTACATGTATTTATGTAACTCATGTCGCATTACAGTACAAAGACGTCGGCATCTGTGAGACGGAACAAAGTTCAATTCCCAAGAAACACAAAATAACAAAACAGTAACAAATAAAAAAGTCATAATCGACCAAATTGGATGGACGGAAGGCAATGTCGTTTGTCACGATATCATCTATCTCTAATAACGAGTGAGAAATCTAAAACTCATCATAAACAGGTCGCTTTGGACGGGAGAAAAAAAAACGACATAATTTGTGTCTGAGCTGCCCACTGCTTTGAAACGACGATGTGACTTAGAAAAAAAAAGAATAATTGTGTACGATGTATGGGTTATTTTTCGTCTTTTGTTTTATTATATGTGTTAAAATTCCCATGATTACAGGTATTATGAGCCTAATTGTGCGTTTTATGTTGACAAAACAAAGGATTTGATTATGATGTAATGAACCTTTTCCTATAAAGTGTTTTTGCCTTTTTTTTCTTCCTATTGTTTTATTATTTATATACATATTACAGCACGATTCCTACATTGATGTGTTTTTTATTTTAATAAATTATCTCTCAAAACATTTTGGTCTTAGCTATATTTTTTATTTACTTACATATCTGTATAATGTACATATACCATCAGATCATTCTATTCACTAGAATAAATCTAGTACGTTTCAACAATCAATATGATGAATATAGTTATAAACTTATAGTTTTTCAATATCTTGAATTTTTTACGGAAAAAACAGCTGACTCCACGACTCCCAACTCTGACTCCGCAGAGCTCGTGATAGCGTAAATACTAAAACATCAATGAATATATATTTTAAATATATTTATATATATATATATATATAAATGTTATTCTACTGAATGTATTACAAATGGTGATTCAGATTACCTGAAGATGCTTCTCAAAGAGGCGAAACACTTTTTGACCACAACATCAATGAAATAACAGTATTGAGAAAAACACAATATTCCTTTATACTTATTTCCACTTTTATTTACCAAGATCAGGACCGGTTTTGCTCATGGCGAACATTATCAACTGATCTGATCTGATAATGCTCGCCATGAGCGAAACCGGTTCCGATATTGGTAAATAAAAATGAAAATAAGTTCAAAGAAATATTGTGTTTCACTTAAAATATTATGCCTGTCCACCATTGTGACAGTAAACACCCTAAAAGTGAAATAACAGTAGTTGTCAAATTTTATTTTTATATTAAAGTTACCGCCGAATTAATCCAAAACAGTGATTGCGATTACGGAGTGTATTGGTCACTTATGACTTATGGAAGTGCAAGAGTACATTCAGATGAAAAGTCAAATCTGTCATCTCTAACTACCTTATGAAACAAATTTAAGATTCATTACCCTAATAAAAAATGGTCTTGTACGCGTAGGGATTGAGGGTCGTCTTTTGATTCACTCGATTAAATCCATCATCATCATCTTGAAAATTATAACGCGTGTCATCATTTTGAGTTTTTACTTTGACATTGTGTGTGATAGATAGTTAACGATGAAAGTCATATTTCCATGCATTACGTATGTGCATATATTGTTGAAAGTATTCTTTCCATAAATCAATAAAAAACACTCACAAATCATATAAAATAATTACAACACAATACATACGTTTTTGATTTATAGTAATAACAGGGAAACATGAATGCGAGGCGCGCTTTTCGTAAGAAGCGGATGCTTTTTCGGTTCGTTCGCTTACATTAGCCCTATATAATTTAGTGTTTTAGTGCAGTTAGGAGAGTCTCGAATAGGTCTGCTTTTTATAGCCCACGAAGGTGGACAACGATTATCCTGCACTTAACCCATGTCATTCTGCTTCTCCGATACTTTTTAATATTTAATAATTATTATCCCAAACAGTTTATAACGAGTTTTCTTTTATGTTGTGTGCAAAAACATTATCGTGTATCTTGTAATGTATATTTTATTCACGATATCACTTTAGGATAGGAATGTACAACCAATGGCCCATGGCACGTTTTTTTTGTGGTCCTCGAATGTTTCATATCAAATTCAAAGTAAAATATAATACATATTTTTGAAAAAGTAAAGAAACTTATTGAATTTCATAAATCGGTTTATAGACATAAGCTTACCGATGAATATTGGATTCGATTTTGTAGCTAAATACTTTAAAATAATAGTTTAAAATTTATAAAAAAAAATATATATTAAACACCTATTACTATTTTTTTTTACAAAGAAAACATGTTTGTAAATAAGTACACGTTATACTGTTTTGCACGATTTTTGAAATAACACGGTCATATGTAATATAATCTATTTTCCATTTATGTGTATTCACTGCATCTTTTTAAAACAGCACGTAAAAACATGAAACGTATTTAAAAAGCAGATTGAGCTTACTTCAAATGTAATTTTTCATGGCGGCCCGAAACCATCATAATTTATTTTTGCGGCCTGCTAGAAGTAAATGGTTGTACATGCCTGCTTGATGACAATATTTAAAAAAAACATGTTAGTAATTCCGTTTTCAAAACATTTATTGCACTATATTTTTAACACGTAGAATGCTTTTATTAAATTAAATAAATAATTTATGAAAAAATTGTGAACGTACATTTTTTTAAAAAAATAAAGGTTATTCAAGGGTTAAAAAAGTGCCAGCATACAAAACAATGTCTATAAGTATAGCGCCGAGGTTACTAAAAGATTATAAAATAATGGAATGCCGCCGTTTACTGCAATTAGCTATTATTTGTAGGGTCAAAATTGTCCCAATTTTTTTCGATCGCTCCCCGCTTAAAAATCGCTTATGGAAGCGCCAACGCCGCACCGTTGGGGGGACCTTTTTTGTCCCAATCATAATCTATCCAATTTTGTAAAAATGTGTACTTATTATGCGATAAAGAATTTTCTTAATAGCTTTAATTATGTCGGAACGTTTTTCGTTCTAATTTTAATGAGGCAGATCAATTAGTTGCAATTTTCAATATAATATAATCGATGTATGATTTCAGAATTATAAAGAACTATTAAAGCAACAAATTGGTTGTTAAGTATTCCACTACCGCTCGTTATGTGTATGTGCAGCCGCACTTTCACGGCCGCCTTCCATAACGCGATGCGATCAAGAAAATAATGTATTCATCATATAATTGGCCCGATACAGCGCTGCACGGGACATATCTTTTAACCGTGCACTGTTGTGCTTAAAAGATAAAGATAGAAAGAAAAAAAAGTGAATGTGACTTGCTCAGTCATTTAGTTTAAGTGATATTAAGTACCCTGTGTATCCGTATATGTACTGAGAATCCGCCGTGGCGGAAGAGTTATTGAATTTAAAGAGGAATCAAGAATATCCCGTTCCCCATATGATGTTGCAAATTTATCGAATGCCTCAAAATTGGCCTTGGTTGAAATCAGGTCAGCATGGCCCATTGGGCCCGTATGAGGACCGACCACAGCAAATAGATTTAAAACATGTCAAATGCTATGATTGAAAATTCGAAAGAAGCAGTCTAACTTTTACATAAAAAAAAACATTTTTGTGGGGCGGCCTTTTTTAAATGGAATTCTCATTGTAAGCAAAATATTTTTTTGAACTCATTCAACATAAAGCAGGTAATTTCAAGAAAAAATATTACAAAAGTGGCTGTTGATATTCTAAAAAAATGTCCCTTTGATTAACCGACGCTGCCAGGAAATGATAAATGCACTAATGATTGTGGGTAGTGTCTGGAGACGATTCTTCAAGTCGTATGTATACCTATTACATACAACACTAATGACTTATTGTTCGAAATTATGTGCTCCTGGTAGCGTCACATTTTTATATCGTTAAAGACACCCAAATGACTTCACACCACGATCATAATAATAATGTTATGCATGACACGGAAAATAAAATAAAATATATTTCACGTCTTCATTAAAAACGCCTGCGCAATATTCTGCTGTCCTAATAACACACCTTCGGGATATTTTCGCCTAAATTATGTTCGCCTGGTAGAATATTTCCACAAATAAAAGAAAATTCCAGAGAAATACTTCCGCTTTGACATGCAACAACTAAATCAAGTTTTTTATTGGAGTCAATAATTATTCCGTTTGTGAGGAAGGCCAATATTTTATATGAAAATGTTCTGTATTCAATATTTTATTTCTAAACATTTTTAGTTTTAATTCATTGAATTGGCATTAAATCAATAGAACTCAGTTGTAATAAGGTGAAAAAATATCAAAGTATTTTAGTTCTACAAATATTATGTAATACATTAGTAGCCGGTTTTCGGCAAGAGTTGCAATTCCACTCAAAGTTTTCCACTCGTTTTTTAATTGTGTTTATTGAAGTGTTTTCTTTTTCTGTCTGTTTGACGTTTGCTGCCGATTGTCTATGGTACGACACACGTGCCACATACTTTAAGTTAATTGTACTACAACCTTCGCGCAAGTGCGAGCGTACTTGAAATGTATAGCAGACATAGAAACATTGATTTTTATATTTAAGACAAACTGTAAATTATTTTTACCATGCCTATAACCTTCCCGGAAGTACAAGCAAAAAGTTTGTCGAAGTTGTATTGTAATCAGATGAGCGGTGTAGCAGGACATAAAGTACGAACCAACAAACATTTTTATATATTAGATGGTCGACAGCTATTTGGCGTATGCCCTCATCAGAGCTATGTTTAAACTTATATTAACTTAGCTTAATATAAGAAATACACAATACATCCTATCATCCAATTTTACCATCCTAATTAATATTGCGAAACCTACACATTATTATTGTACGGATATAGTATGGAGGAAGCATATGGAATGTGATTTGCAAAATAATGCATGTGGAGTTCCCGTGAACTTCTTATCTCTGTAGTGATCGCGCTCTTTCGTCTGCAAACGATGGTAAGGGGATACAATTTACAATTTTTCAAAAACTTTATCGATGAAGGAGACTGGAAGAGCCTTGACGCTGGCGCGTCCTGGTACTTGAAGCTCCATAAATTTGATATCCAAAAAAAAATATATATAGTACTGATTTGACTACATATAATATTGTAATTGTTATATGCGAGCTTTATTATTTATAAAACAGTTTATTTTTCGTTATTAATTAATTTTATATAATAGTGGAAGAAACGCATGCCGTGTAACATGCACTATCTATTTCAACTAAACAAAAATTAAACAGAAAATATCTCACGAACCAAAGCAAAAATATTTCCCAACAATTTTATACAACGAAGCGGCGTCGGCCCTACATGGTCTGACAACAATTTGATACGGCTACCGAAAATAATAATGCACATACTTTAACATAAGATGCCCATTAGATAATGCCATTTATGTTTGTATGTACATCATATTTTTTCAAAGACACGCAAACGTAAGATTGTTACGATGTTTCTTTTCCAAAATTGGAATTGAATTCATCCAAAAAATTATATCATCACGCGATAGTTGGTAATTATATAATTTAAGTTTTTTGTACAGTGTTATTACGATGAGTAAAGAAATAAAACAACAATTTTCCGACGACTCTAAAAACCATAGCGAACAATTTCAATCATAGATCATTTACAGATAAGTTCTGTAAAAAATATTTATTAAGGTTTTACAACAAAAGTAATTTGTTAGTAAAAACACAATATTCCTTTGTACTTCATTCCACTTTATTTAGTATGTCAGCACCGGTTTCGCTCATTACGAGCATCGTCAACTGATTTGCCAAAACAAGTAGAATTTAAGATTAATATACGAATTCGTAGCCTGTGTGGTCGAGTGGTCAACATCGTTGGCTGCCGCTACGGAGAGCACGGGTTCGAATCCCAGTACGGGCAGTTTTATAAATTGATTTTTCAATCGATTTATGAATTTCTGTTCAAAGGCAAGGATGTATGTGATGTCTTGAATTCCCCCCTCCCACCCATCTTATCCTATAAACGGGGCGTATCGAAAACGATTAGATAACCACTAGTCCTGTCCTAGCCCTTTCCTTCTATTCCTACTCTCTTTGGAAAAAGAGAGGTTGAGCAACTGAGTAACAAGCAGTTCTCGTAGAAACATTTCTGTTGAGATAAACTCCATTAGGAGTCCATATGCTCCATAATCTACATCATTCCTAGCTTTAAGCCACTCTCGAATAGGAGTTAAAGGAAATAGTTTTACAACCATTTTATCCGATACTTTTCTTTATACTAAAATAATTGGCAAATTGATGAACATTAGCTTATTTACTACGATACTTATTGTTTAAAATATAAATAACTTCAGATTTCAAAATATTTTCATTAATGGTATGTATTCTCTCTGATGTAGATTGGGAAACGTATGAACTTGGTCGACTTATATCCACCAAAAGGCAGCAAATTGAAAAATCTCATCAGTCTAGGTGTGGCATGAATGTGGTAATTTTATTATTTACTCACAGTTTGGTAAAATATCTTCGTTTCTGCTAAATGAAACCCGATATGTTTTTGATGAAAGAATGTTATTAACAGTGAAAATAAAGAATACTGTTTATTTTTTCTTGAAATCTGCCCACAATTTTTTTTTAAATAATACAGTCATACCTCGCATTCAATGTTATTTTGAAATACATATATACAAATAAGGCTTTTCTCTTGAAATCAAAAAAAAATGCTACGATAATACAATTTTGTAATCACATGAAAAATTGTAATTCTATAGCACAGTATTCTATCAGAATTTATATCATCGATACAAACAATTACGATGAATCCTAGTATAATAAGATTCGTTAAAGTAATTTCTTAATAAATCTTTTATATACAATATAAACCATATACATATTTATAGATACGTACGTAATCTGGAACTATTAAATATGTTTTATTTAGATAAGACTTTTAGGGTGTTCACTGTCAATACTTGGTGTAAAAGCATTATATTAATAAAAACACAATATTCCTTTGTACTTTATTCCACTTTAAGGTCAGACATATTTTTATTATCAGTTGACAATGTTCGCAAAGAGGGAAACCGGTCCTGACCTTTTAAATAAAGTGTAATAAAGTACAAAGGAATATTAGGTTTTTATTTATATGCCTTTTTAGAAGTATCTTAAGACAGCCTGTTTGAAAATGCTAACGAGCCATCTGAAGAAAGTCGACCTGTAATACTAAAATACTTTAAACGTGTTCACTGTCAATACTCGGCGAAAACGTTGTTGAAAATGCTCGTAATGAGCGAAACCAATCTTGATAATAATAAATAAATGTAGAATTAGTACAAAAAAGTGTTATATTCATTGTAAATGTTTTACTTAAGGTTGTAATATAGATTAAACAGCAATACGATCTCATCATCGGAGGATAAGAAAATCGGTAGCCGGTAAATTGCTCGAATGGAAATTGCTCGAATTACAAATTATTCGAATTGCTTGGTTATTTAAAAGATTTTTCACGACTTTTTCTACGAATTTCATTTTTATCTTGTGCGACACTTGTTTAGAGAGTGAAATATAAAAATAATTTTCGCAAGTATTTATTTTATCCGTGTTCGCTCCAAATGCGGAACATATAATCTTTTAATGGAGTTTATCTCAACAGAAGTGTTTCTACGAGAACTGCTAATTAATTAGTTACTCAAACTGTTTCTTTATATTTCCAGAACACATAGAAGACTAGGGCTAAGACAGAACAAACGGACAGAACAAACGGAAACAAATTGATTATCTTGTTATTCGAGCAATTTCCATTCGAGCAATTTACCGGGAACCAAGAAAATCATGTATGTAACTATTAATAATATCATCAACATAATTGTAGAACACTTATTTGTCAATAGATAGATATAACAATCGCAGACGTTTGATCTGCATTTAAGGTTTAATATTTTTTTAAAAGATAAACAATATGGGCTAAGAATAATATTCAATTCTTTTTACAGTTATCGACAAAGTTAATATAATACAATCAAACCTTTATTAGTTTAATTGAGATGTTGCTTTTTATTGAAGGAGTTTCATTCAATATAATATGTTAGTTGGACGGGTCAATCAATTGTCAATAGAAGTCAACTGATGTACCAGCACGTCTTAATTATCAGTTTATTTCGGTTGCCATCTTTATTGATAAAGAACCGATAATATTACATTTTTTTTATTGGAACAAGAAGTTGTATTAATTTATGACACTATAATCTATTCTAGTAAAAATGTAGCAATTCTAAACCTATGTCATTATTCAGTTATTTTCAAAGAGTATTATTTTGTTTAAAAAAGATATCATTTAAATTTAATAGCATAGAAATTAAACACGATTGTCTATACAAGAGACGCTGCTGATAAATGCTGTCTAAACAAAATTACACGAATTAAACGAAATTCGGGACTTTCGATTCGGATGCTGGTGATTTGTATTGAAATATTCATACGAGTGCTATCCTTTTGTAATTATGGTGCCCTAGGAAAGAAAATAAAAAATCTGAGGGCACGGTCGGCGGCAATCATGCCCTCGGGGCTATAAATTATATTGGAGCAGGTATTTTTTTCGAGCAAGGGCGGACAATTATCACTTGACCGAGGCAGGCTTGCGCCCAAATGATTCCAATTCATGTATTTTAATATCTATTTCATACGTGATTTTATCTAAGGCCGGCTACTGGTCGATGCTAATATTACACTGTCTTGCAGGTAGGGCCTCCAATCACCGGAATCTCGTCCAATTTTATGATATCGAAATCAAGGGATTTTTATTTTGGGAATCCCGCAAATTCTTGGGTTTTTAAAATTGACTAAAATGATTTCAAAACCGTTGAGTAAAAATTACTCAATCCAGATTTTATACACGAATTTATGGTGAATGTTCAATCCCGAAATCCCGAGATCACAGAAAGGATCCGGGATTGGATTCCCTACTTGAAGCATACTGAATTATCGAGATACGAACGATAATTGAACAGGAATTGATACAGTACAGTTCAATGAAATCAATATCATGAGATTATCCGTTTAACTTTTTATCAAAGGTTTTTATGAAGAAATTATCAACATATAAGGAAAAATAATAAATAGCATGAGATAAACAAAATGTAGTAGGTATAAGCGATTATCATTTTTTTTCTGAAAACTTATAACTGTATACCAATTAATCATTTATAGTTTGTTTAACTCCGAGGAAAAGCACTTTTAAGCACGGTTGATATGATGTAAAGTATATTTTAAAAATAACAAGCCTCGAATAGTTAATGTTTTCGAAATAAATTTACGTCAAACCGTTTTCATTTTTTCCCTCTTCCGAGTGAAACGTGTTTTTACGTTTTTTAAATAGATAATATTATAATATACGGAAAATAATTTACATATTTTATGCCTTCATGAATCAAAACTTACGGAATAAATTAGTTTTGTTTACATCAGCTAGCTACAAAAAATAATAAATGCCTCCATATAATGTTGTGTAAAAAACATATCTTCTTCTTAGGCATGATGTAAGTTTTTATTGATACTTGGCATATTTTTTCAGACACTTACAAATCCTTTATTGGCCATTGGATGTAATAAAAAACCAGAATCGAAAAAGTTTTATATTTCTTGAAATAGTGTCGGCTGTAATTTTTTGTGCGTAACCCAATATCTGAGGCCATTAAATTTCAATCAATTGCGTATTAAAATATATTAAAATTAAATTTATTGTAGAACCGCCGCTAAACGCAATTTATCATTTAAAAATAAACATTCGATTCGGGGGGAATTAAAATAATATTACAATAAGCTTCAACGTTTTTTTTTTGGCCCACGAACAAAATTATTTGAAGTTTTTCATGCCGACTTGGCTTGAAAGATGAATTAACGATTTCGTATTATTTAAGTACAAATTCTGAGTTGTAAATTATTGCTTTTGTACGTATTGGCTAGAAAAAGATTTATGTGTGCGATTAAGAAGATATTTGTACATTTATGGTAATTTAGTGTCTTTGAGAAACTTTTGATGATAAATGAAGTACCTTAATTATTGTTCAGTGTCTGACCACCAGGCTCGCAGAAAAGACGTTGGGTGACATTGAAAAGTGACAGACAGCTTAGCTCTTTAATGAACATTGTTTTTTAGAACTTTTCCCGAAGAAAAATAATTTATGCTATCCGTTTTAATGATGTCAGATTTTGTAACTAATTTTATGCAAATATTTTTCAGCAATTTTATATTTTTTTATTTTTTAACCATGTCCGCTCATAAAACAGAGCATATTGACACTTTTGGAGTTTATCTCAACAGAAGTGTTTCTACGAGAACTGCTTATTTTTTTCAAAAAATGTAAGAATAGGATACGACTAGGGCAGAACTAGTGGTTAGCTTATCGCTCTCACTACGTTTATTTTGAGGATATAAAAAGTGAAAGGGAGTTTCAGACATAGCCGACATCCATGCCTTCAGACAAAAATCCATTAATCTATTTATAGAAACTGCCCAGATTCGAACCCGTAACCACCAAAACCGTTTTAAAAAAATAAATCATTCTTTTTTACTAGTTCCACATCAGTTAAAAATGATTGTGATGATCGAAAACGGTTCTGATCACTTTAAATAAATGTGGAATTATTACAAAATAGCGCTTTATTTTTTAATATAATTACTTTCCATTGAGTGACAGTGAACACCTTAAAAGTGACTTATTTATAGTAAATGACAACGAAAAATTTGAATTATAACTTGCCACTGCCTGTAAAAATAATATACTTTATAACTTTGAAACTTTACGAAAAAGGCTGTATTACATTAAATGTGTTTTTTTTTATCTTTATGAATGAAATCGAGCCAGAAAGAGTTAAATGATTTAGGGTCAAACGATTGCTCCGGTGACAACTTCTCTATCGCATCACATATAATACGAAAAGACGAGGCACTGGTGAATAATAATTTTGTTAGAAGTCTTCAACTTTCCAAAGAAGTGATTTTAAAAATGCTGACTGAAACGCAATCTCGATTGAAGAGGCCGGATTGAATTTTTTACGAACGAAATGATATGGCGAGATAAAATACTTTGCTTTTTACCAATCAACATTTTCTTGCGACTTAAAAGCAACTTAAAGAAATTTAAGTTCACGGGGAGCATTAAAGTGATGACAGAATCTTTTACGAATGGAATCAGAGAAAATATTTCCTTTTTTAATCATTTACTCTATAAGTTATCTCATACCAATATCGAATTAGTTTTTAAAAGCCTTAAAAATGAAATTTAAAAAAATCTATCATTAATATGTTCTAATGATATATACATATATATCGACTGTGGAAAGGAAAAAGGAAGTAACTCTTAGTTTTTCTAAAACAGCTTTTTTTACCATAACCACAATGTGTCCAACTTGACGCATGTTCTATCAAAAGGATGGAAGCTGAAAATGCCGAATTAGTATCTAAATTTAGCTTTTAAGATTGAAAAAAACAAAGGCTTGCGAACATTGCCAGCCCGAACAGCATTTTTTTCAATAAATCTATCAATTTATGTTCGAAGGTATGGGTGTTTGTAATGTCTATATATTCCATCTTACACTTCGATTCCTTTAATAATGAAGCGTAGCGAAAGTGATTAGTTAACCAAAAGTCCTATCTATCTATTCTTACCACTTTTTTTTGTAAAAGAAAGATTGAGCAATTGAGTAACAAACAGTTCTTGTAGAAAAACTCCCCATTGGGAGCAGATATGGATTTAAAAAAGTTTATAAACTGAATGGTAACTTACTTAACTCAAATGCAGGACTGGGTGTGAAGGTTTCTCTCAATACAAACATAAGTATTATATAAGCTATAGAAATTAAAGACTGTTTTACAGGCTCCATAAACGGCCGCTCGGAAAATTATAAGATTTCTCAATATTTTTAGTTAAATCTAGCTTATTTAGCAGTTATTTAGCAACTTATTCGATTGTCAAGAACACTACAAATCTGATATGACATAGTAACTAACGATTCTAGATTAAAATTTAAGGCAGAAAGAATTATAATATCAACGGTTCCAAATGTGAATTTCTAGCAGGATTTAAGTAATGAAATCTTCATAAAACAAAGAGATTTCGTGTAATATTAATTTAGGCGGCATCTCTCCCTCTCTATGGCGACGTTAAAACGTGATGAAATAACCAAATTTCAGGACGTAATACTAATCCGTTTGCGGGTACACTTTTTATATTACAATATTATTCGGGTTCCATTTAAGCTGGCTGCGTGGCCACTTTGTCATATATTTTATGCTAGGATTAAACTAATATGAATATATTTGATATAAACACAGATTACTGTCGTCAAGGTATGTAGCCTTTGTCATCTCACCCACGTACAAGTTATTGGTTATAAAATTAAAAATGATAATATCAAACGACGCCGAGTGAGATTATGAAAAGAGAATATGATAGATTCGTCAAAATTGAATTATAGTCTTTCGACACCCGATACATACTTTAGATTTAAGATTTATTTGCTTCATATTAAAAATATAATACATCTTATTCATGAGTTGTTCTTGAAAATAGAATGCACCTAACTGTTTTTTAAGATGGTAGATACGTTCCACAAACACACTGTAAAAAATTTGAAACATTGAAATTATGTACATTCACACAAATTTTGTCAACGACCCGGGACTAATGAATTCCTTATAAGTAAATTAAACGCTATATTGATCATAATATGTATTTTAATTGAGAAACATGAATACTATTCACCGCTACTTGATGATATACGGATATTTTTGTAATGCATTTTTTAGGATCTTATGAAGCCTTTTGTTTCTAATTACTGTTGTGTTGTTGAATTTATTGTTATTAGTAAATCCTTTATTCGCTTTTTGTGTCTGGGAAATGTCAGAATCAATAATTCGCGTAAAAATATATAATAGTATTCGTTCTTTTTAGTGGAACGTATTATTTCAAACCCGTGTCAAAAAAGATTCGAGTGTACATATCGAATTAATATTTATTTTTTCAATGAAAAACTAACGAAACACATTCAACGCGAAAGTATGATTTTATTCATATTGCATGTTTAAAAATAAAACCGGTGTTTTCTAGCAGGGTAGCATCAAGTTTAATGTGTTTTTAGAATTTTCCAAAGAATACTTGATTTGTTTTTTGAAAACTGGGAGCACCACACGTACCAAACGAACGATATAAAGTATCAGGCGAACAGAAAAGGTAAAGATATATCCAAAACCCGAACAAAATCGAATCATTTATATTCAAAAAATGCTTCTGTGCTGGAAGATAACAACATACATAGTTTATGCTGTGAACATTGATCGTTGATTTTTTTAATATTATTTGTGGTTATATTTATAGCGGAGTGTAGTTTAGAAAGACAAAAAAATATTCTTTTACCATTTAATTATAATCAAAAACGGTTTTCTTTTTGACACTACAATCAAACTCCTCCGCACTCTTACGCTAGTAATTCATCTACAGTACTCGCAGATCCTGTGACACTTCATCCACCCAAGTCGCGGTCGTCCAACTCTTCGCCTTCCCACAAGGGTAGTAATGTCAGTCATTTTGATGGCTTACATTCATCCATGCGTGATATATGTTGGGTTTTATCAAACATAAAAATGTCTGGATCATCGTAGAGCAGTGTTTCCCAAAGTGTGGTACGCATACCCCCTTGGGGAGGGGAAGAGTTTGGTTGGCGTACGCGCTGCACCGGGCTTTGGTTGCACCTGGTGCAACAAGCGACTTATATATATAATATTTTGATTTTGATTAAAGTATATGCATTTTTTGAGGAAGGGGTACTAGGTATTTCGAAAATTATAGAAGGGGTACACATGCACTGCCGTGGAGGATATTAAGCTTATGGCTGTGCCGAAGTCGTATGACGCCATCCTCGTGGACAGAACCGGAAATCTTTCGAAAAGTGTTACGAATGAATTTTCTTTAATATTTTCGATGGATTCAACGATAACTTTGTCCAAATTACTTTCTAATATAATATAAAGTTTTAATATGTAATTTGAAATAAAATAAAATAATAATAAAAAATATGTTTTAATAAACTATAAGCCGTCGTCATTTTGATAGATAACTTTTGGATCACCACTCACTTTCTTTCTGTTAACCTGTTCGCCGCCAAACGCGCTATTGGCAAAAACTCGGGCGTGATTCCAAAAACGATTATGCCTCGCAAGCCCGTATTCCAAAATGGCAGAGACAAGCGAGTTTTATTATCAAATCCCTAGATTTTTCCATACTTTCGCGGCGAAATCGCCCGCGGTTAGATGGTTCGTGAATACCAGAGTGAAGTTTCGTCATACAGAAAACGAGATGAAACCATAATGCCATACATTGTAACATATTATTCCAGTTAAGGCGGACAGATATTTGCAATATTATGTTTGGTCGTATTTAAACGAAATCTGTGCCAAAAACAGGCCCATATTTTATTATATCAAGAAAACTTTTTGGCAATAATATTACATAAAAAATCAGTATTTTTCCATTGTATGGATAATTCAGCAAAAAAATACAATTGATGAGTTCCATAAAAACCTTTTATCAATGAAATGTAAATTGCCTATTTATATGGAAATACACTCAATTCATTTTTTACTAGGTAGATATACGTTCTACGAAAAAACATGTAAAAAATGATAGTACACATTGAATATTGGTTCCTTGTATTAAAAAAAAAAATGTAATTAGAAAGAAGGACAACATTATGGTACAGAAAGTAATAATAAAAACACACAGTAAATTATACAACATACTATTCATAATACGTATTTTATATATATTTTTGTTTACCATGTCCGCTCCCAATGTGGAACATATGGACTGCTAACGGAGTTTATCTCAACATAAATATTTCTACGATAACTGTTTGTTACTCAGTTGCTCAACCTCCCCATTTCCAAAAAGAGTAGGAATATAAGGATAGGGCTAGGACAGGACAAGTGGTTAGCTAATCGCTTCCGAAACGTCATTCATACATCCATGTCTTCGAACAGAAATTCAGTAATCGATTGACGTACTGGGATTCGAACTCGTGACCTCCGTAGCCGAAGCCAACGACGTTGACCACTCGACCATTATATATGATAAACAAAAAATAATACTCTTCATCGCTACTTGCTACAGGAGCTTTTATGAGAGACTGAACACTTTCATTACAAGAAGTGTCTTGAAACGTCTAATGTGTTAGGATCTAATGAAGCGTTTGTTTAATATAAAATTAAATTTGATCACTTTGTTATCCCTTTTTTGTGCTAAAACTTGTGACACGTCTTTCGCTTCTATGGGAAACATCACCAGACTATCGCAACGTTTACGAATAAAAAGTTTTAGTTTAGTGGAATCTAAAAACACACTAAACTAAGTGTCAAATAGTGACGCAGATATTATTTCCAACACGATATCTGAAATACACCAGGCCACAAAATGTCATGAATATTTTCCAATTTTTCTAATCTTTTACGAAAAATTCGTTTTAAATTTCTCGCAGAGCGTGACGGAAATTCTTCCCTCGCTCCAACGGTGAGTACTTTTCCATGTTTTGTGTACAATATTTTGCATTCCCGAAACATGCGAGTAAATAGGCACAACATAAAATTTTATGCATGCTTTGGCTTTTATGGGTATGTATTATCGAAATATGGATGGGAAACAATTTAGCTAATCGACCTAAGACGTGCTTTTAAGTCTTCAGAATTTAAAAAAGAAAATCTCAAAAGGATTTCATGCAATACATCATGCAAAAAAAATTGTTAACCATGGTCATTAAAGTATCAAATATCGATTTAGAATGTATACAATTTAGAAATGTATTACTTATTTTTACTTCATCCAAAACAAACTATAATAACTTATATAATATAAGAAAATTCTCGCCGTTGCTATATTTAATAACACGTAAAACCACACGTCGTTCATGGA
Source organism: Himalopsyche anomala (assembly GCA_031772345.1). NCBI lineage: Eukaryota > Metazoa > Arthropoda > Insecta > Trichoptera > Rhyacophilidae > Himalopsyche > Himalopsyche anomala. Next base: position 1,111,152 of record CM062837.1, on the reverse strand, counting down.
AACGTATTGATAGCTATTTCGGAACAGTTATAAACTGTATATATAATATATTTGTAGAATTAAAATACTGTGACATCTTTTTTCACCTTATAACTATCAATATTGAAAAATTGGACGTTGAACATTACTAAATACTTGTGCTAGTTACCTTAAAAAATCTGTTACGAATTCTGGTTAATAATCGATACGTAAGCTTTAGCTTTTGCCGATAAGTTACCTACAAAGAGTTATTTATCCTCAAGAGAATTTTGGGTAGCAAACAGTAAAGCTTAATTAAGCTATTATGTATTTATAATATATTGAGATCTACATTTGGATATTTTTTAATCATAAGTAAACGTAGTATAATAGGGTAAAAATAGCAACGTATTTAGTTCTACAGTTTTTTTTTTAATATTTATTAGTTGATAGCTATTTCGGCTTTTACCATCGTCAGAACTATGATTAAACTTACAATTTTCTCAGCTGCAGTATGTATAGCTGAACATTGTGTATCTCTTCGGAACAAGTATATATAGCTGAGAAAAATGTAAGTTTAATCATAGTTCTGACGATGGCGAAAGCCGATCAACTAATAAATATTTAAAAAAACTGTAGAACTAAATACGTTGCTATTTTTTACATATGATAATGGAGTTCTACCAAGTAAATCAATAAACGTTTAGGTATCGCGATGAGTAAATCGTTTACGTACTTCTACATTTTGTGTGGTATGTATAACGAACTAGATCTATAAGGACGCCTATTCTCGAAGCGACTTTCGTAAAAGCTATATACGTCTACGAAAGCTCTACTTGACACATTTTAACCCTACGTTCGTACGTGAAGGCTTTTTCTTAGTTTCCCATCGTCTCTTCTCTCACGAACCTCGTTTCTTTTAGACGTTTTGTAGAGGATGAAGACCCTTTCAATCGCAGGGCAGATTTCCCCGCCGATAAGACCGTGGTCTCGTCCCGACGATAAACGTACTTGCATCTCATTTTATGTCATAAATAATGTATGCCGAAGAAGGTGGCGCCCAACTCAAATTGGAAGACGCTCGGGGAAAAGCCTTTTCTACTTTTTATGCTAATGCACTGCCTTTTTGCCGCGAGGACATGTTTTTCGCACCATTTATACATTTGCAACTGTGTCAAAATATCAGAATGAGATTTTAAGCGACACACAATTTTCACGCAACGGTTTTTTTTTTACTTAAATTTAAATAACAAGAAAGCAAAATGTACGTTTTCAATTATCACACCACGCAAGAAATAAACGGTTTATTTGACAGAATAATACATATCAAATACCAGATCACTGATGGATATTGATTTATATAAAAATATTTATAACTACTAAAGCATAAATGGGCAACCACCGGCCCGCCGAGCTATTTTGTCCCACCCTGATTCATCACGGCGAAGTATTAGAGAAAGAAATTAATAGTTCCAGGGAGGGAATAAATAATAGAGATGAGACGGGCGCTTGCAATAGCTTCACTCTACTAGTTCATGATCACCACCATATAAGAAATAGCAACGTCTTTAATTTAATTTAATATAACTTTATTATGTTTGATAATTTGGTCCGGCCCTTGACTCGGAGACAGAATTATAATTTTGCCCCAGACCTAGGAAAGGTTGCCCATGTCTGTACAAAAGAGTCACGCATGGAGTTTAACTATTTCGGCAGTGATTATTTTGTGTTACTGTAACGTTATTCAATGAAAATTTATACCTATAAACGTAGATTAAGTTCATTTTAACGTATACATTATTATATTTTGAATGCGGGTTGAACTTGTACATTCATGAACTAAATCTCATTTACTCGAATCGTGTGTTTTATATAAAACTGTATTATCCGAATTTATCTGAAAAAAGACTACGTGTATTTAAAAAGTGATTAACTCGAATGATGAAAAAACTCTACGAAGTTGTCTCGATAAAATAATATAAAATATCCACTAATTACAGACGTACACTTCGAGGACCAATAAATAAGCAACAATAAAAATGTTCATCCAGTCCAAGAATATATGGAATATATTATGGTGGGGTGCTGTCAAATATCGACTGGCCATAAATACCTCAGCGAGTATAAAAAAAATAATTACCTAACACTGAAGTGTTTATGATCTGGCCAGGAGATCATATGATAGGTTTTATTAAATACACTAGACAGAAAAAAAGTTACATCGCTAACGTAGGCAATTAAAATCCACAATGATATTGTAAAGAACTGTATAAAAAAATATATACTTTTCAATCAAAATAAAAACAATGATGTTAAAATTGAGCATTAATTAAAATCAGAGCTGTGGAGTCGTGTATAAAAAGACTACTCCGACTCCAGCTTTAAAATAATTAACGACCCTGAGGAAATTTTTCAATAATTTAATTTAAACTTATATATATTTATACCATCAGATCATCTTTAGTCAGCCAAGCATGAAATGTCAACACTTTTTCGTTTGAATACAATTCATAAAACATATTTTTCAAAAAAAATTCGAGCCGCTCATTTTTCACGACTCCGACTCCGGCTAAAATACTGCGACTCCGCGACTCCCGACTCCAAGCCCTGATTAAAATTCACTATGCAATAAAGGAAATACATATTTCTTAAAACACTTTTACTCAACTCATCATCCCTTACTAGTGCGTAGTTGCTCGCCATTACTTACATTGTTTCCAATTAATAGAGTAATCACCAACCTATCTGATTGCAGCTCATTAGTTTATTAGTTGGTAACGTTTAACGTCATTAGTAGTATGATTATATTTGTTTGCTTTGTTTCGATTCTATAATCCCCTCCTTGCTTCCCTTAAAAGGGAAAAATCCCAATCTGATTGATTGCAGCTCGTTAGTATCATTATGTGTTTGCTTTATTTCGATTCAATCACCCCCCCCCCCATTGCTTACCTTAAAAGGGAAAAAAACCCAAACTCAATTTTGTAATTTCATAATTAAAATTTTAGAATCAATCTTGCTTCATTACTTAAGCAAATTTTGCGATAGTAAGTCTGAAGATACCTCTGAAAGAGGCGAAACACGTGTCGCAGTTAGTTACACAATACGTGGAATAATCAAAGTTATTTTAAATTTTATATCAAGTAGGTATTTACTTATTTATTACTACTTAACAGTTTATTTTCAGCTTATTTTCTATAATATTTTATGTGACATCTCCAGGATGTCAGGAGATGGACAGTAAAACAAAGAAATAGCTCAAACCAATTCGAGAGAAGCAATAGAAGCTTACCATGTATTATAATTTTTGTTCACATCAACCAAACACCGCAAATGAGATAAAGCTTCGGTATCAATGATACGGAAAGCTTCCGAAGCATTCTATATTATTTACTTTGTGCTACCAGTGTATGAGCAACGCTCTTGCTTGATGAACTTTATTTAGGTTTTTGGAACTGTATGAAAATAAAAATTGTCTGTTGTTAAAAAAATAAAGGTAGGTAAAAGTTATGTCATTGCGTTGATTACAGTTGATTGCGAATTTAAAAAAGTATTATTTATTTTAATAAATAATATAGATATACATATATATTATAAGTATAATGATAATTATCACCAATATCCAACCCTGTGGTTAAAGTTAACACTCAGTGGCACTGGCAATTTGTAGATGTATAGATTATTTTATATAATTTACTATTCTAGTACCTTTTTTTGTTTTTCAAATCACGAAAATGGAATCTGTACAAAAGAGTGTTAATATTAATTCCATTATCATAATAATGATCAGACATTGTTTGCAATGTACATAACACACATACCATAGGCGGCTTAGATTGTTTTATATGAAGTATTTGAACCACAACAAAATTAAATTTTTTACGCTTCCTATGCTAACAATTTAATCATTCAACGTGCTTAATCCTCACAATTCTGGAATTTGAAGTATTAAACAGAGGTAATATATATTGAAATTAATTTTTAGTGATAATATAAAAACATATCGGATGGAGCTTATATGCACGTGTCGGGCGTGTGGAGACCAACTGTCAATCCCGTATATACACGGTATGGGCAACGAACAGGTTAATAATATTTAATACAACAATCAGTGCAATGGCAAAATTATATGGAATGGAATTTTACCAAGTGACCATGTTATTTACATTCATTCAACAAATAAAAATAATGATACCGAGCTCCTTCCTTCACATCAACATACAGTGGAAAATCAAATGCAATTCAACACGATATCGCGATGTAGATAAATAGCAATAGATTTAATCATTAAGCCCTGATCAAGTATTTATTGACTTCGAGCTATGAATTGGGATATAATTCGCCAGTAAGGGTTTAAAGCCGATACCAGGCGCCCATGAGAAAAAGTTGATAATGGAGGTAACTAGCAATTAGTAATGTTAGCTACTAATTGCAACCATAAATCTAACAAGTCCAGAGAGAGGGGCCTCCACAACACCGGCCATGTTCGGCTGCTTAAATACATATTACACGTTAGCTTTTAAGTTATGGGCCGAGTGATACGAACACCTTTTTCGATGCACAGGTGGTAATTCTGCATTAATAATGAACGATCAGGATGCGTTTTGACTTAGAAATAGGTATGCTGCACAGTCGTAATTTATTTTTGTGAGAAACGGACATACCTACCTGTTGTATAATAATTCTTTAATGCTAGCTAGGCTAGGTAGGCTTTCGTGGTATTTTTAATAGCCAGTTCACCAATTATGTTTGTATGTATTTATTATTGAATGTTTCGTCATTATTTTGGAAGCTAATAATCAGGGCTGTGGAGTCTCGGATTCGCGGAGTTGCAGTATTTTGGCCGGAGTCGGAGTCGTGAAAAATGAGCAGCTCAATTTTTTTTGATAAATAGTCCAAAGTGTTGACATTTCATGCTTGGCTGACTAAAGATGATCTAATGGTATACATATTTTTTAAATATATGACCACTCCCAAGTTTGTGTTTATCGTTTTTTATAAAGGTATCTTAATATAAGTTTTTCTATGAGAACTGCTTGTTAGTCAACTACTAATTTTTTGAAGATAGTAGTCATATAAAGTATAGGGCTATGACAGGAAGTGGCGGATTACCCTATAAGCGAATGAGACGCGCGATTGAAGAATACGAATCTTCTAAAATAACTGATATTATATAGTCCATAAACTTATTTTATTGTTCAGATTTAAATATATATCTTATTTTACATATAATTTTCTGACGTTATTAAGTCATCCGAACAGTTTCCAAATCTTATTTAACCTGGGGCCTCTCGTGTGTTAAATCTGCCACTGAGAACAGGGCTAGTAGTAAGCGTATCGCTCTCATTACGTCTCGTTATTTTAGGATTGGAAGGAGCTTAGACATCATAAACACCCATGCCTTCGAACAGAAATCAATAAATCGATAATTAAGAGCCTGTTACTAAAAGAAATAAAAAGAACTATCATTTTTTCGTTGTTTATCTGGTATGAAAGAACAATATCCGCATAAACCGTTGAAATATTAACATTTACTGTGAAATTGTATCAGGGGAGCAGACAGGAAGTTATTACACGGCGACATAAATTCATAAACCTGTAATATTAACGCTGACCTCTGTAACCCTGATATATGGTTGTCATCTCATATAATCCGTTAATCGGTATTGGACATAATTACATGGACCCGTTTTGTACATAGCTAGTTATAATAGATAATGACCTCTGTACCCACAGTTAAGAGATCAAAAATTTTCACAATCTACTAGTTTTTTTTTTAGGTTAAATAACAAATTTAAATAAACGAAGTTGTGCGCCTTTGAAAACTAATTGCCGTTAGTACGAGAGTTCTATGTAAACAAAATACAATTAATGTTTTAAGCACTAGAGCATTTGTATTAATATTCAAATCAGAATATGATAATTAGTGTATTCAAGATGAATGCGCACACTTTCGATTTCCCTTATTGTCTCCCTTTACCACTGGAATTGTGTACCGAAAAACAAACAAACAGTGTTAGTTAGTTTGCAGAATTGCGTACGATATTAATTTACCGTTATATGTATTTACGCAACACCGTAATAGCGAGAGATGGGGAATGTAAATACGGGCGTATGTACGCTATACTTGGTATGTCGGTTAAATGGGTAATATGCGATGATACCACCATTAAACTTCTGCGGCCCTGATACAGATTTCAACACAAAAAAGCAACACATTATTTTTTAGAATAAATAAATTATTTTAAATTAAAAAAAAATATATATATTTGACATTACAGTTTACGCCAATGCGTCAAATATTTTAGATTTCTTTTAGGGTGTTCACTGTCAATACTTGGTGGAAAGGCATTATATTAGTAAAAACACAATAATCCTTTGTACTTCATTCCACTTTATTTAATATGTCAGGACCGGTTTCGCTCATTACGAGCATCGTCAACTGATAAGAAATATATTTAAACAGTGCTATTTATACAAAAATGAACAGTTATAAACAACAATTGGCATTGAAAAGAAAATACCAATTACATTAAAAGTGATTCTAAAATAGCACAAAATTAAAATGTTTAACACATCTAACATATAATTAAAAAGTCATCTCAGATTAATAAATTTAGAATGGGAATTGAAAGTAGATACAAACATAATTAAAATTTGGGAATTCTTTGACAAAGTGATACAATGAAAATAATGACATTAATAATGACAATAATATAGTGAATAGGCTTAATGATAGTTAAGAAAATTTCCCCGCTTCTAATTCGCTATGTAATTGGTATTTTCTTCCCCGCTTCTAATTCGCTAATGTAATTGGTATTTTCTTTTCAATGCCAATTGTTGTTTATAACTGTTCATTTTTGTATAAATAGCACTGTTAAATTATATTTCTTATCAGTTGACGATGCTCGTAATGAGCGAAACCGGTCCTGACATATTAAATAAAGTGGAATGAAGTACAAAGGATTATTGTGTTTTTACTAATATTTTAGATTTCAAATTAAAATTGAAAAAATCCAATTTGATACTGACCTTACCGGGAATCGAACCCAGACCCACGTGATCGGTAGAGCAAGCTCTAACCAACTAGACCACAGCGGGCGACCATTATAATACCATGGCCATGCGAATGTATAGCAAATTTAATATTTTAACATGATAAATCATTCCATTATGAAGGACAAGATATCACAACCTTGCAAAAAAATGTAGATTAGAAAACAAATATTCATGATATACTTAATGGTTTTGAAAGACAATACAGTGAGTTGAATATCCGTGATTCTTCCGAACACGAACTCTTTGTGCAAGAAGTTTTCGTATATCGATTCTTACGAACAAGAAAGACTCTTCCGGACACAGAATATTTCGTACATATTGTAGATTCGACACCGGGGAATACGATACATATGTGAACATATAGAAAATAGACCACGGCTTAGTGAAATAAGTCACTAACTGAAAAATAAATTTAAAAAAACAATAAACATCTGCCTTCTTTTGCGCTGAAAAACACTATTTTTTTAATGGTGATTTAGTGTTTGAAATATCTGAAATGTGAAGTTAATAGAAGTTTCTGAATTCTTGCATTGACATAGAAAACACCAAATTGATGAAGTAGCGATATTTAACTTCATTTCAAGAAAATAACGGTTAGTGACTTCTTGCACTAACCCGACGATATTCACATTATTTAATAAGGTTTTACTTTGCCTTTTTTTACCTTATTACAATTGAGTTCTACCAATACAATCAATAGACATATTATTTAATCTTTTGTTTGTTTCCAACCCGAAAAATATTTGGCACCCATGAAACTTCAATAGATGAGACGACAATATATCGACTGGAAATGAAAAAAGACGTAACACACAGTTTTTCAAAATAGGTTTTTTTCGATAATCACAATGTATCAAACTTGGTACACGTTCTATCAAAAGGATGCAAGCTGCAAATTCCGAATTAGTATCTAAATTTAGCATTTAAATTTGAAAAAACTGAGCTTGTGAAAATTGAAACCAAGAAAAAAGAATGAAACAAATGTTTTTCCTAGATTTCTTAAAATTTCTTTAATTAATCTTAGATTATATCAATTAAAACACCAGTTTAGAAGTCTCCGTGCACTTCAACGTTGTGTATAATTCATAATTTGCATATGGCCTGTGTGAATGTGTGGGCTACGTCCTGTTTCCTTTCCAAGGTCGATACATATTTGTAAATGATGGAATATTTTGGGTGAAGACGGAGTTTTCCATCAACGGAAGTTCTGTGTAAAGAAAAATCTTGTACGAAATTATATTCTTAAGAAACAAACTTTGATATATTAATGTTCAATACAGAATAAAGATTTATTTCTTCAGATAAATATCATCGAAAATGCAGTCTAATAATAATTGCGATATTTGGTAGTGAAAGCAAAAATAATATATCTTAATTTATGCATGAAATTGGCCATTCGTTTTATAATAGCAGTGATATCATATTGGAGCACATAAATAGGCAATTAAGCCAATATATGGATGCCTCTGCAATCTAATAACGGCGGATATGATTGCACTTTACCCGGAGGCTAGTCCTGTTCGCCCGGGTACAATGGATACAAAGAAACATTGTCAAAATGCTCAACGCTATCTGCCGGAATGAATGACCGAATTAAATTCGACTATGACTTGCTCTGACTGCAAACCGCACTTCATTTTCTGTTCTCTGTTCCTGATCACTCCGATTATTCAGATCGAGACGAGAAGTGGTTCTTGAATAATGCACGTTAATTATATGGTATGGAGATTGGAGCCAGCGTAGGTATCTAGTACCTAGAGTCCACTCGGTGTTATAGGAGAAAGTTTTGAAATTATTGAAAAATATATAAGTGAGCAATTATTTTTTTGGCCTGTGTATTATACAAGACAACTTAAATTAAAAGTGCATACTTTATATTTATAATGTTACACAAAAATAATTTTGTAAGTTGGAAATGCTCATGTGTCGCCTGCTGTGGTCCAGTCGGTTAGAGCTTGCTCTACCGATCACGCAGGTCTGGGTTCGATTCCCGGTAAGATCAAAGTGAATTTGAGAATTATTCAATTCAAAGTTGTGATCAAAGACTGGGTGTTTGTGATGTCAATTCACATCATTTTCTCTCCTCCCATCCTTCTGATCCTTAAGCCTCAAGCCGTATATAATTAATAGTAATTACCTAATACGCCGGCTATAATTTGCAACTATTAATTTAATTAGTTATTGACGAGATAACTCGTCTCTGGCGTGTTGAGCACGAAAAATTTTACGAGATATCTCGTCTCGCAGTGAGTTTTTTTGTATCACTCCAATGCAATACTATATCGTGTCTACAAAAGCATTTCAATAAACACAATTAAAACAAGAACATTTTTCTTTCTTTGAGTGGCATTGCGACGCATGCCGGGTACTCGCTAAAAGTATAAAACAACAGTATTGCACGACAAAAACGAAGGGACTCACTTATTCTTACATATCGTCTGTAGAAAGGAAAAAATACGTAACCCACAGTTTTTTCAAAACAGGTTTTTTTTTGATAATCACAATGTATCAAACTTGATACACGTTCTATCAAAAGGATGGAAGCTGCAAATGCCGAATAAGTATCTAAATTTAGCTTTTAAGTTTGAAAAAGATGACCCTGTAAAAAATTAAAACCAAGAAAAAAGACTGAAATAAAAAAAAATCCTTGACAATTTTATTAATTAATATTAGATTAAGTCAATTAAACATCAGTTCAGAAGTCAACGTGCACTTCAAGGTTGTGTATAATTCATAATTTGCATATGGCCCAAAATCATCAAAAAACGTTTTTTGCGCCTCCTGTAAAATTTGCTATGTGTGGGTTACGTCATTTTTCCTTTCCACAGTCGATATATTTATGTTAAAAAATAATGGGACTTGAAACGCCCTGCAAAGCAAAGTTTTAAATGAGAATAATCGAAAGATAAAATACTCGAGATTCATCTTTTTACATTCCGAGAAACTTGTTTTTTAACACAACATTTTAAATTATGTTTGAGCATAATGTTTAACGCGTGCGACAATCCCAAGAGGCATTCACGTTGCGCACCCTCGTATCTCGCTTTACAAATCACAAAAGCCAACACGTTTTTTCGTATAAAATAAGAAAACGTAGAGGTATAATATTATCCCTGCCACGTAGATTATTTATTGCGGCCACCGCCTCTTTGCTTCTGCTCACTCGGTCCCCCAGTGACCGCTCGAGCCGAATAAAAATCGTCTCAGTAACAAACACCTTTTAATTTCATGATTGCATATTACCCATATTATCTGATCTGCGTTATGAGCGCCGTGTACATAAAAAACGATATATCATGTTTAAAATGAGATTATGATAATTTTACGTTATTTATTATGACATAATTAAGAAGAACGACGAAATTTCATTTTACATTTAACTAAAATAACAACTTATTTTAAATTATTCATTTTTATTGTTAATTTCAACGTAACACAAGACAACCAAACGACATTTATATATGAACAATAAAACGTACTAAATGACAAAATGAATATCTACTATAAGTAAAGCAATAAAATTTATACTAGTTCTGTTCTTCTGCGTACTTCTGACGGTTTGCAAACTGTTTTCGAATTAGAATCATATTGAAAACTTTTAGATTCTAATTTGAAAACTGTTTGAAAACCGTCAGCAAACAGTCAGAAGTACGCAGAAGACCAGAGCTAGTGTCGCCTGCTGTGGCCCAGTTGGTTAGAGCTTGCTGTACTTAAAACATTACGATATGTTAACATATTTGAATTATAAAACATGGGTTTTTAGTGTTCTCTCAGCTTCGCCTTCTGTGACTCAGTTGGTTAGAGCTTTCTCTACCGATCACGCAGGTCTGGGTTCGATTTCCGGTAACACCACAGTGAATTTGAGAATTAATCAATTCTAAGTTGTGATCGAAGATTGTCAATTCACATTATTTCCTCTCCTCCCAACTTTTTGATTCTTTAATAACTGGGTGTAACAATAGCGATTAGTCAATCACTAGTCCTGTTCTAGCTTTATCCTTCTTTCCCTACTACTCACTTTGAAAAAAAAGTGAGGTTGAGCGACTGAGTAACGAACAGTTCTCGTAGAAAAAAAATCTGTTGGGATACCTCAATTAGGAGGACATATGCTCCACATTGATTGGGAACGGGCATGGATAAAAAAGTAATACTTAAAACTTCATTAGGAGTTCAATTGAGCGCGCACATAATCGAATTTTACAATAATAAACATATTGAAAATTATTCCAGATCTAAGTGACTATAAATACAATAATCGTATACGGATGTGTACAAAACGAATGTGCGCGTAGTTACTTATCAATTTTCGGTTACATCAACGCGTAAAAAATAAATCATAGTTTCTAATTAAGATTTTCGTTTTCAATAGGCATCTACCATCTCGAACGAATATACCTTCGAATTACGCAACTGGCCAAGTCTAGGCATAGGAAACCAAACCTGATTTCGTCCCTCCTGTTTACTCTCACCTCAGATAATCACTTTGAATACGGTGGTCGTTTTATGGGCATGGGCCCGCGATATGGAGGTATTTTTATACGAGCAGTAGTATTAATTGCTCACTTTTTATAACTATTATCAAGCGACAGCGATTATCGAGAAAGTGTAAGATGGTGAATTAAAGATAAGAAAAAAATATAACGAGTACTTGTTTATTATTGGATGTTACAACGTACAAAATGTGTATTACGTAATTTCTCGCCTTGCTGGTTAAGCGATAAAACTGTATCAACCACGCCTCTAACTAAATTTAATTATGCGGATGGATTATCTTTTTTTTTAAATTGTATGGTAAAGGAAATGGAAAATTCAACGTTCTTTATACTTGGATATAAGAAACGTAACAGTATTTCAAACGATAAAAAAAATATTGTAGCACTATGTCAAATTACCTTCAAAGAATAACTTAGTTAACACACGTAGAAATAAAAACAACTTATTCACGATAATTCGACGAATTGGCTATTCACTTTTAATAAATGTCCCTGATTATTTTTTGAGAAATCGTGGACATGAATTGTTTTTCTCCCAAGGTGTAGAACCTGCCTGCCAATGGGGATGCCACTGGGGAGAGCTTTAACGGTGTTCAACAATATTGCTTCGGATGTCGACATATTCCACGTAGACGTGGGTGAGTTCCGACGAATACTATTTTTTAAATATCAAAGTAGAGTTCGTCGGAGCATACTCAGTTGACTTCCTTGCCATTTTTTGTCCTACTGCTTTTAATTTTAAATTTTACTATTTTTTTCTCCATTGTAAAAGTTTTAAGTTTATAATTTGTCAACCTTGTGCAATGTTAATTAAATAAATAAATAAAATAAATAAATACTTGGTGGAAAGGCATTATAGGCATTATATTAATAAAAACACAATATTCCTTTGTACTTCATTCCACTGCTCGCAATGAGGGAAACCGGTCCTGACCTATAAAATAAAGTGGAATGAAGTACAAAGGAATATTGTATTTTTATTAACATCGATTATTCTTGATACAATGTGGAGCATATGGCCTCCTAATGAAGGTATCTCAACAGATTTTTTTCTACAGTAACTGTTTTTTACATAGCTTATCAAGCTCTCTTTTCGAAGAGAATAGGACAGATAGAAGGATAAGGCTGGACCAGGATTAACTGGCGGTCTAATCTAATTGATCGCTGTCGCTACACCCTGTTATTATGGTATATGAAGGGTGGGAAGGAATTTGTAGGCATCATAAACACCTTTGCTTTCGAACAGAAATCGATAAATCAATTGAAAAAATGTTGTTCGTTCTCGTTAGGGACTCGAACCCGTATAATTCATCACTGAAGGAAAACAACGTTGACCGACATTATTTGCTAATATTTAGACATCACAAATTTTATTATACATACTTAATTTATCACGAACAAAAATAACTACGTAATAATCCGTTTACCTAAATAAAGATATAGTTAATAATAGATATCCAAACAATCTAACACGGCATCAACTGCATTTAGTAGTAAACCTAAATATAACAATGAAAGCTTTTGATAGAATAATTAACACTTATTTTTTTATAATACTTTCCATTGAAATAAGGGGTGTTTTTAGGTCACAGTTAATAAACACATTAGCACGAAATATCAAAAGTTTTTTTCATTCAAATAATGTTTCTGCATATTTGAACGATATGTTAAGGATAGCAAACATTTTCCTTCACTAAAATCATAAAAATACAGTCGCTAAATACGTTTTTCAGCAAATTAATTACATTAAGCGCGTAAATATAATTACAGGATTGCCTCGCGCAGCGAAAATTCTGACATGTTTCGGTTAATAAACTGGCTATTACTTTAAATGTTACGTGACAAAGCGGCATAAATTAAAATGTAGAAAAGGGTATCGTAAAACCTTCAGAGATATTAGGCGCCCAGATTTGGAATTTGTGACTCGCAAAAATCATAATATATACCGGTAGCTTAAGTAATCTTGTCTTACTTGGAAAATCACAAAAAAATCAAAAGTTCAAAAAAAACTAACCTTTAACTCGTTTGCCAAAACTACCAAAACAATTTTGTATATGTACATACATATATCTGTTATAATTGCAATATGCTCGACATACCTGAAACAAATGAAATAATACTTTGTTAGCGCTGGATTAAACAAACAATAAATGTTTTTAAATATTATATTATATTTAAAAGGTGGTGAAAAACTAAACATAAATAGAATTTAATAATAAAAAAAAAAATTGAGGTCGCATTGATTTTTGGTGAATTGTCGAGAGTATAAAGAAGTTACCCTCTTCCACCAAAGCATTATTATTGTATTCAATGAAAGAAAAATCTGAAAGAGCAACTGAAAAAATATATTTAAAACGAAATTTGTATTTTTACAAGAATCAAGGAATCAACTATGGTAGCAAAAGACTTTCTAAATAGAAAATTCAACCCGTGAGGGAAGTGGGATAAAAGGTTGATTGCGTAGGTGTATTAAGAAAGCCAAACGACAAGAATACAATTTTCTGAATACGGAATTAAATCTACAGAAAGGAAATTTACGTTTATAAATAAAGAAAAGTATTGTCATTGAAACAAAGATTTTACTTACTTTATACTGAATATTGTAATGCTGTAAATATTTACAAAACATGCTACCATTGACCTTTAAAACAATACACGTCGTAGAACTTAAGACAGTGAGTGATATTTTACCGAGCTGTGATTTAAATAATATAAAGAAATGAAAATTCTAAAATTGTAATAATTTTAATGTTTTAGATAAAATAAATGTTTCCTTACTAAGTAAACAAATAAACGGTATGTTATACGACCAAAATACAAAAAAAATTAAGTGATGGGCGTATGAGTTGCAGATAGGGCTTTAAACACCGATTAAAAAAAAACAATATTTCCCAATACTCGGTATAATCCGGTTTTCGAAGTTTAAAAAATAATCATAATTCAATTCAAATAGGTAGGAAACAGTCAAAAAATTCAACGCTGCTTCTTTATTATTTATTCTACATATAAAATGTATTTGGTATTACTGTTCAGAATGCAAAACACTGATGTATAAGTTAGCTCAGTATTTTTTTTAAAGATATTTATTTCCTGGAATAGAAAATACTCTTTAACTGGGTAATGATGGAGGTCGCATAAATTTTAAGGCATTGAATAGAAGATTCGAATTTTTTGTTCTTTTGTTTGTAGACTCGTAAGTATATGAGAAGTTCAGCCTTTTTTGTGCTTGATGTATGTAATCGTAAACTGTTTTCGCAGCATAATTTAAAAAAAAACTATATTTAATATATTTTCATAATTATGTATTATTATAATATTAATAAAAACCGGGTTATCCGGTTCAAAAAAACTGGCTTTCATATGTCGCGAATTTTAATTGAAAAAAAACCGATATTTTCATCCCGGTTTTTGAAAACGGACAAGCCCCATTTGCATGGGATAGACTTGTCACTAAAACCTTCTGACTGTCATGTCAAAAATAGGTTGACGTCTGGAAGAATGCTGCAATCATGCGATGACGTAGTTGTGGCAGTTTCGAACACACTACACACACGTCTTGCAATTTCAAAAGAGCGGTATAAATTTAAGAGCATTTATATTTTTAGACTTCTGGCTATTGTTTAGGAGAAAAGCAACAATGTAGAGAGTATGAAAGCATTGAAAGCGGTGCAATTTTCAACTGTGAGTTATGAACGACAGAATTACGACGGCTCAACTCTATATAGGCGACATCTCACTCAATACAAGATGAGTTCTGTTCTTTCAGTGCAATAAATTTCAAATTAACACCTGCATTGGAGAAATAAACAAAATTACATCGTAAAAGCTCAGATGAAAATATGTAGATAAAACATAACACGGAAACGGCAATTTTCGGTCTAGCAATGGTAACAAGATTTGAAGAACAATAATTACTAAGAGTGTACATACTATTCAAATAACGTTTTAATTTATTTGTGAACATTTAAGGACAATGAAAACTGCCACCATTGTTTTCCGAGCCTTAGCTTTAGGTGATTGTTAGAAAATAGGTGATACAGATAGATTTTAATTTAGCAATACTTAACGTTTCGTATAATTTAACTACTTACATATTATGATTTGATATATGTATATACTTGTATTTTTTTAGATATATCATAAATAATTCCATTTAATTTTATTAAAGTTTAAAATATTTGTTAACATATGACAATGCATTTGTCAGTGTGCAGTTTATGTATTTGGATTTGCAATGTAATATGTATTGTTTGTTTTCTAACAATGCATAATATTTATAAATAATTTATGCAAATTTTATCGACCTAGTGATTATGTATGAATTAACTGTTATATCTTAGAATATAATTGTCCATAATGTTCTTCGGATACCCATCTAATGTCCAATACGCGGAATGTATCTGAAATCTATAATGCGTCCGTCGATGAAAGGAATGAAAAAAAAACACTGATAAATTACGCAGATTGCAGATCTATCTTCAATCAATATGCAAATGTTCATTGTTGGAAAGAATGATCGCAGTGGGGCTCGAATAAAATCAATTGTTGTCAAAGTAATTGGAGAAGAGTTACGCAAGAGATGACTGCATTGTGATGCTGCAGGAATTAATTCTAGAAGACTTAAGCTTAAAGAGTATATTTAAGATAAAGACGTAAGAATTTATTCGTGAGTTATCTATATCTAGTATTCCCGTAATACTTAATAATATTTGAACAGTTTTCGCAATGAAGGTCCAGTGTATCATTTAAAAATGTTGGCTGCATAAAAAAATGTGCATGAAATAAAATGGTTGCATTATACGTATGTACTGTAAACAAAAAAGATGTTGGGGTAATATTTGATTGAAAGCAAAATTGAAAAATACCGAGGGAATTAAATAAAAATAATAAGCATGTGCATAAAAGGCAATTATTACTGCTGTCTCAAATCATGTCATGATGTATAAAATGTAAAGTAATTTAGGAGAATAGGCGGACGCTAGGGTTCCCACAATTTGTATTTTTTTTTTAATAATATTGAATTAAGTATATATTTATTAAAGTATTAGCAGTTTGCATGCAGCAATATGTTTCCTTACACCCATTTCATTGTTTTTGATGCAACAATTATTAAACAAAATACAATTAAAATAAAACCCATGTCCTAGATCTCATGATAATACGTAATATTGATTTAAGAGTTTTGTTAATTTAGATATAAAGGATCAGTCAATACGGGACGGGACTGGGATAAATTTTATATCATTCTAAAAAAAATATATTGTGCATAACAAACATGTCAAAATCAAAAGCTAAGACGTTCCAAACAATTAGGCTCTGGGCTTATGTGGGCCGCAAATTATGTTATATATTATTTTTTTAAAAATGTGGATTTAGTAAGTAATGTAAACAAAGTAATGTTTAAAAACCAACAGCGATAAATTTAATTTTATTCCCGACCTGTATAATTAAAAAATGTATTTTTTGCCGAGAAACATTTAAGTAAATAATTATTATATTGGCTGGACTTCAAAGATATTTGTTTTGGGCCGCATGCGACCTGTGGATTTCGAGTTTGATATCATGTGTGCGTAGCTACATTATTTAGCAAATCCTTTTATCACTTTTTAAATTATCAGCCCGGTTAAATTTTGTATCGTTATCAATTTCATGTTAAATGTAATTTATATGGATTTGAAAGTGTCATATGTAGAAGAAAATATAATTCAAAAATGTTTTCACTGAATTCGACCGACAGTAGAATCCCGGCTTTTGCCAGTCCACTCGAGTAATTCTAGCCCTGAGTATCAGGTAGATTAACAAAAAAAAAACGGAATGCAAGGTGGCTAAATATTAAACCAACAATGGCGGCGATGCGAAAAAAAATTAATTGAGTGTATGGCTACTTTGTACACGGTACTGGAATCCATCTAGTAATTTAAAATTCTGCCTCGATGCCGACATAAGCGCGTTCCAGTGCATTTTGCAAGTCATTTCCCTTATGAGCTCTTCTGCTTATGTGCGGAGTCGGGCCTCTTGGCAGAACAAACACCACGTCGTGTTCAACGTCACTTTTTTCTAATTATTTTCCCGTGTTCGCAGCCCATAACAATTCATGTTCAAAAAATACACAAAGCATTATAAATAAAGTAAAGAAACTAAAAGGGATGTGAAATCACTTAACATGCAGCGGTTTTCAAGAATCCCTCGATGCACATTTTTATCAAGTCTTCGCTTTTGGTGAAGCGGTGGTTTTTACATTACATACTTACTCATTTATTTATTACAAGGACAGGTTTTTACCATTCATTTTAGGCATTTTTGCAATCAGAGAAGGGGGAAACGTCTGAAACTGTGAGTCTTATACCTAATTCTAACATACAATTGAAAAACCAAATCTTTGAAACTTTTGAAAAAAAAAAAGACAAAATGTCATGTCTAAATGACCAGCGTTTTACGTGTTAGAAAAACGGAAACAGTATAATATAATATTTTTACATAAAAAAAAATTGTATAGAATACCTAAAAAATAATCGAACTTTCTCAATCTCAATATTAATTATTAATAATCTATATTGGACAAAGATACATATCTGGAATCTTTAAAATATAAAACCTTTCAAATATTTTCTCATTGAATTTTCAAAAAAATAGCTTATTTAGTCAAAAGTTTTTTTTGATTGCCAATTATTTGCAAAATTTAAATTTATAATGGCCACAGTTATATAAAAAAAATGTGAAAGATATAATATTTATTGGCAAAAATATATTGAAATCTGTTCTTTATGTATGTACTAATTTTATTGTTATTATATTTTGCAATTAAGTCTACAAATTATGTCAATATAACCTTTCTTGTTAAAGTAAAAATATGTTTAATTAAGTTTATGTTTAGATTTTTTTGTTACACAAAGAAAATATCTTCATTATCTTGCTACAAAGAGAGTATAATAATTCTGAAAGAAAATATAATATAAAAATGGGATAGAATTTAATTAAGAAATAATGTACGATGTTGTAAAAAATACTTATTAAAGATAACAAAAAATGAAAGCGTAATATTTTACGTAGTAAAAAAATATTCAGAAATATTATTCCAAAATTACCTCGGGGGAACGAACGTCAAAGTTACTAGAAAACAGACCATCAAAAACATAACTGTTATTTTTAGAAGTTTTTGTAAATTCATTTATAATATACTTTTTTTTTTAGTAGACAGCCAATCTGTTTTTTTATCACAGAATATAAGGCAAAGGTGGGCAGTTGAATACCACGAGGAGAAATTCGTATTAAGCCCGATTTACAAGGGTAACCGTGAAGAAATTTATCGATATTTTCGTCGAAATATATGTAGGTACAATCGAATCTTTTGTTTTGACGTATTCGAACGTTAGGCACTAAATTTATCAAGACGTCAAAAAACTAAGTCAAACCATTTTAAACAAAGTTGATATTAAAGATTTTAATTACATGCTTTTATGAAAATAGGGGAACTATAGTTGATTGGCTACAGAATATTTTACAATCGACCTGAACCACGAAATAATTAAAAAAATATATATTCGAAAATGGATTTTCGCAAAGTAACAACGAAATTCACCCAAAAAGAAAAACATAGTTTTTTTTTAATATAATTTGTATCATGATACAAATCGCAGTAAAGGTTAGAAAGTACAGGCGCTGTTAGCCTTTGTTTATCTATATCCGCTCCCGATGTGAGGTATATGGCCTCTTGAAGATATCTCAAGAGATGTTTTTCTACGAAAACCTCTCCTTTTTCGAAGTGAATTGAGATATCCTTAAGGATAAAGCTAAGATAGCACTAATAGTTAACTGGTCAGTTGATAATGCTCGACATGAGCGAAACATATCTTGATCCTTTTAAATAACAGTGGAAGTAGTACAACGGAATATATATATTTTTTTAAATATAATGGTTAATTAAACGTTCTCGACACGCCCCGTTAATCACAAAAACGTATTTCTTCGAACAGAAATCGATTGTAAAAAATGCAGTTCGCACTGTTACTTGAACCAACGACGTTGACCACTGTGCCATGGATCCAACTGTTAAGTATTGCCTAGTTTTATTTATAATAATGAGTTATGGAGTACTCGGATTATAATTACGATAATGACTTCCGCTTCACCTTTCCGCAAGATGTCGCTCGTCGCATTAAAATTTCGTCCACGATGTATGACGGACCGGCCGTTTCCGAAGTACGTAAGTGATGGTATCAGGAGATCATAAAGAGCGCACAGGTAAACTCGCCCATTGTCCTCATGTCATGATGACAATTCGAATTTTTAAAACAGGCAACAACATCAGCAGGTGAGGTGGGCGGCGAGGGGATTACTTTGATTGGTTCGCGAGAGGCGGATCACAAGGCCAATAGCCGTTGAGCATTATTGCCTCGAGCGAGATGGAACGATAATTAATTTGAAACCAGTTGATTTTAAAAGTCAGAGCCACCGGCCGACACTTTCCGCTATGAGTACTTACTTCTACATACCTATGCAGCCCTGGTAGAATGAAAACGTCAACTTTAATCGACAGCGACTATGAAGATTCTGAGAAATGATTCTTCCAGCGTAGACGATGGCGCTCTTGATATTGAAACAGGATTTTTCAATCGTCTTGTGTATTCTTTACCAAGGTCGATGATCAATGAATTGAGCCGACGAGTTTTTCTGTTTTCTTTTTAATAACCAGAAACAGACACTTGCGATTTCGTTTATGTTTAGAGAAAGTTGTAGCTTATATGGATATATTTGTATCTATTATAGAGTTATACGCAAACGTTTGGAAAAAAGAACGTTATCAACCCATTATATCTTCGACAGTCGAAAAAAAATGGGGGGGGTGTCAACGTTTTCTTTACTGCGGACTTATGTCGAATCAGACAAAAAGCTGTGACCTTTACAAAAGAAAAAAATCCCCACCCCTTGTCTACGGTAACAAAATTTTATTATGCAACTACAAAAGACGCACTTCTTGCAGTGCAAACATGTCTTTCATATTCGACTTAATAATAAATAACGCCTTATTGGTGTGGAGAAAAAACAGCTTTCATGCCATAAATGGCCAAGGAAATTAGCAAGAATGTATTGCGAATATTCTGCAACGTGCTTGTGAATTTGTCACGCCCGTCGCAAGCAAAACTAAGTACATTTCGCCAAAGCGTCTACGATCTGCATGGAGAGGTATTATTGAATAACACCCGGTTATTTGAACACTGCATTTTTTAATATAAATATTATTTTACACAATTTATAACGTTCACACAATTGGCAGCTGAAGGCATCAAGCTTAAAACTGTGGTACTAGCGTACCGTTTAAAGACTTGTTAGTACATGGGGTGGGGAAACTTTCTCTCTCTAAAGGCCACACTTTAACAGGGAATTTTTAGGGAATCTTTGGCAAGAAACAATGTCAAATTTGTACGAATTTACAAAACAGTCAAAAGGCCCCACCAGAGTAGTCAAAAGGCCACAGGTTTCCCATCACTGTGTTGGTATATAAATAAAAAATAGTGGACGCAAAATTGTGTGATATATAATACATATATATAATAAGTCGTTCAGGTTCTCTTCATGTGTTTTAACGTGTTTTGTGAATCACAGTCATCATAGCCAATTCGTAGCGCACGTTGTGTGACATGTTACGCTGTCTTGTTGAAACCACAGCTTTCCTCATTAATACATTATGGATCTATAGCGCTCTCTATTGACTGTTATGTTCAAGCCAGCATCATTTTTGAAAAAATAAATTTGCACAATTCGCAAGCGTTGTTCTGTCGTAATTCTATTTATGGTGAAATGGCAAACAAAACTGAGCAAAAATTAGCTGTCGGCTTTCAAATTCGTTGCCGCTGTAAAGTCTTTCTTATTCGAAAAACAAGCATTAAAAAACACTTTATATTAAAAACTAAATTTAAATAAAGCTTAAGATTTCGACTGAAGGTGGTTGGTACAATTTCAATATTAAATTTGAATCGCAATTGAACGCCTGAAGATACCGAAAGACTAAACCTGGGTCGTTAGTGACAAAACTTATGTGAATGTACGATTCAAATTTAAATAAAGCTTTTTAATTTTTAAATCACATTTATCGAAACAAAAGCTTGAAATAACTGTCGTATGTCCATAACGAATTGTAAACCAGTCTTCATAAATATGTGTCGCTGCAATCTCGTATAATATATTTTTGGCAGATTTAATAGTTGTGCTTAACTGCCATGGACGTTGAAATATCCGTGAACTATGTTTGTGTAATTTACACCAATCTATTCGATGTTCGACGTGGCTTTACCGTGGGTCTGACTCTTTTAGTATTTCATCAAATGCCTTGATGTTTAAATGTCACGGCACACTTAATCCGCTTAGAAACTATCAATTTACCTGTAACCGGTACATGATGACAGTCTACTGCAAAGCTAAGTGATAAAGCAAAGAAAAATACTCTTTAAAGATTTCCACGGAAGGTATCAGGAGGTAATAAGTACTTTGGAGACGGCGGCGGACGCGGCATGTTTACAAATTCGTTACGCACCACGTTGCCAGTCGGTACTAAGCACGAGAAAATCATTGTGATGGCAGACAACGAACGGTTTGCACTTGCAATGGGAGGCAGCCTTCTCTACTTTTCTGCTATCGCAGGGTCTTTTAATGTTAGGTCGTGCTAGGCAATCTCAACAACATTGTAACAATATTTGATTTCAGGGTAAACTATTGCACACACACTATTAGCACACAATGACCATTAATTAATTTTTGTTAAAGATTTTTACATTATATGATATAACCAGGGCAGTTGAATCGGAGTCGCGGTATTTTGATCAGAGTCGGAGTCGTGAATAATGAGCGGCTCGAATTTTATTCAATCGAAGTGTATTCAAACAAAATAGTACAAAGTGTTGACAAAATTTCCTCGGAGTCGTTAATTATTTTAAAGCTGGAGTCGGAGTCGTATTTTTTACACGACTCCACATCTTTGAATATAACATAACAGCCTACCAAAAATATTTAAGATATTTTGTATGTTAAACGTTTAATCGTATTTTACGTTGAGTTGCAATCAAAGCAATACTTTCATAACGACTGTGGAAAGGAAAAAGGATGTAACCCACAAATATCAAATTTTATAGGTGGCGCAAAAAACGTGTTTTGATGATTTTGGGCCATATGCAAATTATGAATTATACACAACCTTGAAGTGCACGGAGACTTCTAAAATGGTGTTTAATTGAAATAATCTAATATTAATTAAAGAAATTGTCTGGAGAAAACTTTTATTTGTCTTTTTTCTGGGTTTTAACATTTTACAAGGTCATCTTTTTCAAACTTAAAAGCTAAATTTAGATACTAATTCGGCATTTGCAGCTTGCATCCTTTTGATAGAACGTATATTAGGTTTGATACATTGTGATTATCTTAAAAAACCTGTTTTGAAAAAACTATGGGTTACGTCATTTTTCCTTTCCACAGTCAATAAGATAATTTGCAACCAAAATTAAGCCCTGGTAGATTTAAGCTAAAAATTTCTCCAGCATTAAATTTAATCATGCAGACACGGCACCATATTGTTCTAATATTAATATGTTATTAAATTCATAATTTTTAAGACTATCGATACAAATAATTGCCATTTTCAGTAATATTGAAGCACCTGGAGGATACAATTCAGGGGCTTGGAGTGATGAAAATGGCGAAACTGTTTTTGGGAAAAACAAATAAACAGTTTTTTTATAAGTAATTTTGTACTTAAAACATAATATATTCAACGCCTAAAATATACAGTTGGAAGGTCAAAGATTTTGTTGAAGTAATGTTGTTTTTAGCTGGGTGGTTGCCACAGACGAGATATCTCGTCAAATTGTTCGTGCTCAACACGCCAGAGACGAGTTGTCTCGTTATATCGCTGTCTCGTATTAAATTAATAATTGCAAATTATAGCCGGCGTACTAGGTACAGACGATTTTTTTCTACATGAGTAAGTACATGAAATAAATAACTTTTTGTAGTTTCGCTCTTATCAACCTAAGCCCCCCGAATTGGTGGAAGAAATATAAGTAAATTACAAATAAATTAAAACGACATTTTTTTTCATTTTGAAATGTGTTTAAAAGAGGAGCAGGTCGATTAATCGCTACTCTGGAGTATATAGGCATGCAAGAAGCGCACGAGACAGTTAACCAGGCTGTTACAAATGAACTTCACATTTTCCCCGGACGTATTAAAATTATTATTGATCATATAAAGACAAATTACTGGCAAACCGAATAGAGCTCGTGAATCTACGATATATAAATCTAACGCCGCTTCCTACACCCTGTCAAGAAAAGTATACACGGGTCATATAAATTTTTGTGGGCGACAGAAATTCGTTTCAACCATGGCCCCTAGATGGGATGTTTGATATACGATGCCCTTACAGATGTATTAATCATTCGGCTCTATCCATTAGTCAGTTTTATAGCCAAACTAAAACTTCTTGCGGAGAAAGAAACGCGGCCGTCGTAATTGGATAATAGATGTTGGATGCATGTATAAAACTTGTTAACAAGAACACATTCGAAAAGCAAAAGGCAATTTTGCATGACATCAAAAAAATAATGGTTTATTCAGGTCTGTGAAATACGCAATCGCGGTTGTGAATCAATGTTTATTTTGCAGCGTTATTAATCTATCTCGCGATAAAAAACGTGGAAGCTGGCATGACATTTTTACGAACAAAATTTTGAATTATTTATTAATATCGTACCAAAAACGTGTTACCAAGTTACAGTATAAAAAGACAACGCGACTATAAAATAACCAAATATGAACTTAATTTTACGTAAATATAAAATACATTTTATATAATAGTTTTCATATTATCGAAAATTGTCATCCCACAAAACCAACAAAAAATTGTGTACTATGTAATAATAATAATATTGAATGGTCATAATATATCGGTCAGTGTAGTCATAATTTAAATGGTTAAAAAAAGCTAACCTAACCTAACCTAACCAAAATGGTTATAAAATATTCTGACAGTATAATATTTTTATTCTGAACAAAAATTGATTTCAATTCTGACCATTTATTTGTTTTCTTTCATATGCATAAATATATCAAACAGAAAATTAATTCTTTCAGCTTCACATTTTTTTACTCTGAAAACATTTTTCTTTTTATTTGTGTTGTATAAAAGTTCGAATTTGAAACTGGAATTATTAGTATTGCCATAAAAACAGAATTGGTTCCTTACCGAATAGTGTCGTAAATTTATATAATATGGTAACAAATATACCAAACATTTGCAATATGATGAAGTTCCATATTTGAAATATTTTGACATTTGATAATGATTTATTTTGCAGTTAATATTTAGTCGTTGTAGCAAACGAACCAATATTTTTTTTAATTTGACCATTTTGACATTAAATATTAACGACCGGTTGATTGCTGTGAATTATTTAAATACATATTATTGAATGTAGCGAGTTCGTTAGAAGAAAAACAAGTTCCATTCCGGTGCGACTAGGCAATCAAAACAGTAATGCCGATAGATCTCTTTGATGGATTAGAAAAATCAATGAAGTTCCGCCAATTTCCTCAAGGCGTAGAGATTAATTAACTCTTCCACGAGAAACAAGAATGCAAGCCACGCACGCTCTCGTGGGTTATGCAATTGATTTTTAATTAGAAGGTGATCAATTTAGCAAGTGCGGGTTCAATACTCGATTGGATCTGCTACCAGGCTATCACGCGTTAGAAGGAGGTATTCGATCGACCTGATGCAACTTGACAGTGGCCGTCTGCTGGACGTAATTGCAGCTTTCCAAATGGGCATAAATCAATCTCCTTGCAACGTGTTACTCTGGCACCTAGCGCAAACACAGTGCCATCAATCAGGTCGCTGTCCAATCACAAACATTAGCTGGCTCGGCATCCCCCCGTTACCCCTTCTGTTTCGCTGGACTAGTGCATTTGTTACAGTTATTGGGAGAGCAGAAGATCAATCAGGATAATCCTGGATTGATTAATTAAACAAAAAAGGATTTATATAATGTGATATAATTTTGAACGGGAATATCCACATATATATAGATGTACGATTGGATTTGTTCGCAATTATAATAATAAGAGCAGGGGTTACCAACCTTTTTGGACCTTAGAGCGCAATCTGAAATATTGACAGGGCGGCGAGCACCACATTTTCTGAAAATCTCAAAACCCAGGAATTTACCGATTTCCCCAAAAATATCTCCGAAAGCCGTTTTTTTTTAGCTCACCGAAGAATTTGAAATCCGCAATTCCCTATACTTTGGGCACGGGGTTGGTAGCCCCTGAATTAGAGTATTATTTTATATTGTTGTTAATATTTCTTTTTCATCGTCACTGTTCCGCTAGAAGTTTGTAAGTAACAGATTGGTAGTTCTAAGTAAATACCAAATGAAAAAATCATCTTTCAGGATAATGCCTTTAGCACTGATATTTTATAATACAAACATAATTAAAATATCAAATTTTAGATGAATTAATACTGATCTATAATATGAGATTAAAATTATAGACAAGGACAATTAATTGTCTGCCTCTACAAAGCATTAATAATGAATGTTTTTTTTTGGCAAACTGGCACAATAATCGACCAATATTATTCCAAGGAATTTCTTTCTAAACTAAACTAACTCATTTTTGGCAGTTTTGTTAGTTACCAACATTATGCCAGAACGGTGACGATATTTTCAAATAAATAAGCAAAAACAAATTTAAACTGAAGATGCTTTCAACAACCGAAACGCTTGTGACACTTAACAACAAGCCATTATAGAAATAATAAACATATCGATTTTAGTGATATTAACAACTAGCTGTTTTTGTGAAGGTGGGAATGAATTAAGACTGAATAATTAGCTATTAAATCAAAACACGGTCTATAAATAATCAGGGGAGCATAATCAATTTAGGTATACGACGTTGAATAAATTATTAGAAGTGAAGAAGTGGTTTCCATAATAATGGGAGGGCACGGAAGCATCGAAAACCACCTCATCACTTCTTGGGTAAGATAACCCAAAGGTCAAACTACATGTGTGCAAGCAAGCACACTCTTGCCGTTGAGTTTCCTCCGTAATAACATATCGGGAGCTCATAATTAATAGAAGATATAGCATATTAACGATATTATTAAAATAAACCGGTTCGCAAGACAAGGAGAGATAGTCTGAGGCCGCATCTTTCGTAATAAGCTAGAAGGAGATGGAGGATTTTTGTATTAGTAAGGGTTGAGTGGAAATGCCAAAACAGTAAGTAGGCAGCTACCAGGTTTATGATAAATGCTGTTTTCGGGTCTCGAAACTATAAATCAATATTTTACAAATATTTAGATGTTAATGTGATTATAAAATTTATTATTTACTACTAAGTTTAATTATATTTGAAAAAAAAGAGTAGAAGCTGGATCCACAGAGTATAGTTATTTTTGTATTCAAAGTTTATAGGTTTATTGAAATAAACACAAATCATTATTATAAGACAGGTCCGGTGCAGGTTTGCTGGAAGCATTTTTAGCCAAATTATTTATTATGAATGTTGGGTTGTGAGTTGTTGGAATAAAATGAAATTATATATTTAATCAGAATTGTTTCAATTTTTTCCCTCATTTTAGTGACAAAACATAAGGGAATGCACATAATTAAAACGATTTAAATTTAACATTGAAATTCCACCAAGCACCTATAGTTGAATTAAATGAAATTCTTTTGAATTTTGTTCTGAAATATGTTTTCTCAATTTATAGTGAAAAAAATAAGTATTTTAAAAATACCATCAAGGAAGTTTTTTTTAAAAAATAATATTTATAAATTTTAATTTAACTACAACATTTTAAGTCGGTTATATTATTTTTAAAACTTGAGTTTAAATTGAACAAATTCATCTTTTAAATTTAACTCTTATTGAAAACCATGTCAAACGCTAAATTTTGGAATGTTTTAAATTCAGATTTAAGATACAAAAGCTATTTAAAATAAATGAAAAAAAAAGTAAATAAATATTTTTAGACAGTATTACCATAAATAAGCAAAGGTAAATCTTTTCAAGATATTCAACAGTTGCTACAACTAAACTTGATGATGAACTAATACACACATATTTCATTTTTAATTACTTTTAAGTGATGCAATAATAATTTTAATATAGCGAGTCCTCTACGTGCTACAAAATGGCATTAAAATAAATTATTAATAAGGTAAAAAACTAATAGCCAGTATACGTATGCCAAACGAGTTTTAATTGTTGTAAACTGTCAGTTTGATATATATTCTTGCCATATTGAACAGTGGCGTGGATTATTAATTTCGTTTTATATTATTAAAGTTTTTACACCCAATTTATTTTCTATACTATAATAATATGGTAAAATATAAATTGTTAAAGAATTAATTTGACTCAAGAGGCAGCGAAAAGTTTTCACAAAATTTTCAAAAATAAATGTTATTTTTTTTATTGAAAATGAATGAATATAAAATAAAGACTACAATAATAGCTACATCCGAATAAAAATTTACTATTTTTGCTGAATTCAACGGTTACTTTGTGGAAGTTCATTTAAATTAAATTTGATTTTGTTATTTCACTTACTGTGTTACAAAATGTTTCTTTGAGAAGCATCATCAGATATTTCAGCAATTTAAGATATAAAAGCACCATTTTTTCATACTGGCAACTTTATTATATTACCGCCGAATCCATCAAAAAAAGTGGCCAGTATGGCATATCTGTTTTTTTTACATATTTAATTGTTTTAAGTCTGATGATACTTCTCAAATAAGCGAAACACCTGTCACATTTTGTAAAACAACAAGTGGAATAAATAAAAAAAATATCACATTTAATTTTGTATTCAAAATTTACTAGTAGCGAATTTTTAATAAAGCTATCATTATTTTTAAACTTCATTAAAAACTCTTCTTTTTTTCTGTGGGAGTCTTAAATATCCCATAAAATTTCTAGTCTGACAATTAAGCATGCCTTACAATTTGAGAACTGCCATTCAATGCGCCGCCCGTTACGCTACCAAATGATTCATTATTATTCAAAACTTTTAGAGCCTTTGGCTATGTATTTTAAAAACAGATAAAACCAATCTGCGGCCAGTACACTTTATGCGATCCTAGAATTATGTTGTATTATACAATTTTTAATTATTCCAACAAACAAAATTATATGCATATATTTTTTACATTACATCACAAATTTATATTTGTAAAAAAAACAATTCTTGAAATAATAATAAAAACTATATAATGAAATAGCGAAAACCTCCTTATTTCTAATAATACACTCACTCTTTTTTTACACGGTAGATACGTTCTACAAAAAACCGTGTAAAAAAAATAATACAATTACTAATTGTCTCGAGTTGTTGAATTTATTATTATTAGAAAACCACTACCTGCTACTGAGTTATTTTTGTTTAATCGTGTTAAAATACATAATTCGTATACAAATATAGTATTAGTTTTTTGTAGTAGACCGTATTGTTTAAAAATCGTGTATAAAAAAGTTGAATGTATGCTAAAGTTATATCGTATACCAACGATGAATATGTTGAAACAACTCTGCCTTTTATTTAAATGTAAAATAGCTGCGACCCCCTCGCTTGAAAATACCTGAGTGTGACGATATTATCAGTGGAAATGGAATTCAAATGAATGCCACCTACGGGCTGTCATCGGCCAAGATAGCGTCGAAGATTAGACCTTAATTATTACTGAAAAATATTGCTTGAAGATCTTATAAATAAACGGAAAAAAATCTTCTTGTTCAAACAGAAATAGGCAAAAAACGGCGCATAATTTATGACCGGGTATCGTGAATTGATTGTTTTTCAATGCAGTATGGGGGGGGCAATTGTGTCGAAATAAATTGAGATTTTTTATAAAATGTGAATTAGTAATGCAAATTTTTATAATAACGAATGCACGTTTATTTTGATGGTAATTATTAATACGACTTTGTAATAGATTCGATCGAAATGTTTTCTTATCAAACACGTCTTTAAGTATGTAAGTAGTGATTGATTTGGCTACCGCCTCTTATTTATTTTTTTGCGTACAACTTAATTGATGCTAGAAAATACCCCCACATTTTTAATTAAAATACAAATCAAAATAAGTGTTTACATTAAATTTATAATGCAAATATTTATCGAACGGTAAGTGGTCTGGGCAAGAAATATGAGGTCATTCATACCAACAGAAAAACTGTCATCAAACTGAAAATTTAGAATTTTGAGTTTACAAATTATTCCACAACTAATAATTTAATCTTAATTTAAGATTTCGACTGAAGATGCTTTGTGAAATTTCAATATTA
This sequence comes from Himalopsyche anomala, assembly GCA_031772345.1. NCBI lineage: Eukaryota > Metazoa > Arthropoda > Insecta > Trichoptera > Rhyacophilidae > Himalopsyche > Himalopsyche anomala. Next base: position 1,081,294 of record CM062837.1, on the reverse strand, counting down.
AATATGTAGGCATTTCCATGGGTTAATCCTTTTCGCCAGCAATGGCTTTAAACTTGGTGATACATTTATTTCTTATAATAAACACGATACATTCATTTACTAAGCGTCAGTTCAAGTTCATCCGTGCACTTGAACGCTTGAAGATGCCGAAAAGCGAATCCCGGGGCGTCAGTGACAAAACTTGTGTGAATGTACATAATTTGAACTATTCTAATTTAATTTAATTTTAATTGTGCAAAAAATATAAAACAATTGAGTTTAACAGAGTAAAAAGCATATAATAATATTTAGAAGACAATTAAACAAATTTTACATTTGTGCGACTTTAAAATAACGTTAAAGGATTGTTTAAATGTTAATAAAAAAAGCTTCATGCCATTGTGAAAAAACTAGTCAATACATATATTTGGAATTGAAAGACAAAGGCACTATATTGGCGACGAAAATAATTATTTTACTATTTATGTACAGCCTGGAAGGCATTGCATAATTTTATTATAAATCATATTATGACAACTTAATATCATAAAATTGACAATATTATTAAAAGTAGTACAAAATATATATAAACTTAAAAAAAACTTTTATGTATGTACAGCGGCTAAATCTCTTTGCGATTAAAAAAAATAATAATATCGTCTATTTAACATATAAAAGCGATTAGTTTTTCAATGACGCCAAAGTAAACACAAATGTATAAAACATTTAAATGAGTATTTTAAATTATGAACGAATAAATGTATATATTGATAAAAAGAAACGAAAAAATCGTAGGAATTCGCCAAAAAAAGATAATTTAGCCTAATCTCGTGTCGTTTGGGTCCGTTTCATATTGTTTAAAAATGTGTTTACCTGAAGTCGGCGCGTTTCTTTGTATCAGGAGAGCAGGTTTTGTAGGGGGTTTATGTAATTAAGAAAATTTATCATCACTAGAAAATTCAATACAGAAGTTTTATTCAAATGAACCAATTATTTTTTATAGCCAATTCGGTAGTTTATAAGGAGCTTACTAGGAGACCATGCCGTACGGAGGGGGTATAGAGAAATAAATGAAGTTAAATTATTTTTTCAGAGGTTCACTAATGGTTAGAAGTTTTAGGCAAAAATGGTAGTGGCAGCACATAACAAAATTTTCGATAATGGTGAGTACAGATTAAAACACTGTATCTCAAAATAAAGGACGCACTGGTTAGAAAATTCTTTAGTTTTAATAAATTAAACATGCAATATGTATGTATTCGTTCACTGATTTGTGTTTCACAATCGAACATATAAGAACATGATCGATAATCATGAGTTAGTAAAAAACGTGGTACCGGGTTTGAATGAAATGATGTGGAAATGCTTTATATTTTACCCTAGACAGGAATAAATAACAAAGCATTTCGGTCATGCTTCTGAGTGGTATTGTTGGGCGTTTTTGGATCGAATTCAGGACTCCCGGGAATTTTGCGTAACCCGGGAATAATCCCGGGTTACGCAAAATTGAAATCCCGGGATTATGGTAAGCTGCATGGAATCGATATCACAAGATAAAAAAATACATATTTGCAACCGAATTTTGTATAAAATTATAGAATAAAAAAACAATAAAATTGTCTGCTACTGTCTACGAATGCTACAAAATATGAGAGAAAGCAATACCTTTAATAAAATCGTAATGCGATTAATGAAAACTTTAAGTGAAGATTATTAATTATTATAATCGATATAAATAATTTTGAAAATTGCGAAAATATTTTTTAATATTAACAAGAAATATCTATCGGTGTATTACGTGGTTAAATAAAAGGTTGGGTATCTTACGGGAATTCGGTGACAGTCCCCACGCGTCATGTCACACACTTTGACAAGCGCTAGATTAGGCACTTGGGACGAGTCACTTAAGATTTTCATTGACAATAAATTCAATTAATTAACGTACCGTTCCCACTTTAATCTACTAAGGCAACCAAAAAAAACAAAACAAAAAAAGGACTCGAAAACCGTCAGAGTGCTTAATTGTTTTCTTTTTGGAACGACCCTAAATAACAATTTAGGAGTTTAATTGCATTTATTTATTGGATAATAAGCCAAATTTTAAATAGACCGAAAAATAAAAACTAATTAAACTGTCAATATCTTCTGATCTCCAGATACTCGCCGGCTTCAATTGAATGATATACTGTACTAAAAATGTAAGAAAAAAGACTGAACAGAAAAAAAAAACTAGAAACATTGCAGAATAGTTTGAAACGACGGAGAAACCAGTGCCAATCATTGGTATAATTAATTTTCGCAAGCAGAAAATGGTAGTTAGTTAATAAGTAATGAAATATGTATATACGATTAGTAGGAACTTGAAAACTGGGTGGGGTCTTTTTTTTCGACTCCGTAAATTTATTTCAATAAACGTGAAGGTTGAATGAAATATTTAAATCAAAAAATTATTATACAGAAGTTGAATCTCTAGAATTAGAAAACTATAGAAAATTTTCCAACTAAATTATTTTTATTTCAAACGTTTAAATTTATTCAAAAACTTTATTGTAGTCTTCAACGAGTTACTAATTTTGAATTATACGAGAAAATTTATAACTCAATTATTGTTGGCTCCGTTCATTGGACAAAATAAACGTGCTCTACCATCGTCAATAATTTCTGGGCTCCCGATACTCAAATAAAAAGAACTGGGCACACAGCGTTCGATAAATTAACCAGGGTAACATAACTTGCACAATTTTAGATCGTGACTCACGAATATTTTCATGCTTTCCGTTAAAAAAAATAACAATGTTTTACAACCTGCCGCACACTGGAAGTCACATTTTATTAACCTACATATCATGTATTTTGTATTCATCATCGTAAGCCATAAAACTTATTGCGTTGACGTTGTTGCGATTTATTGCGTTCGCGTGCAATGGCAACAGTTAGAAATTACAAGAGTTTATTTATAAACTTTATATCTATAGCTTCCGGGCGAAGTCTATTCAGACCCACTTTTAAAATATCCGCACGGCTGCCTGGTATCCTGGTACCGAGGGAGTCTTTGCATAAATTATAATCATTATTGAAAGACAAGAACTATCAAGCCTTTTACTATATACCTCTTTCATGTTATGTGCCCCGGGGAACAAGACTAGTACTTTTTAAAATGCAAGGAAAATTGCAGTAGATATAAATTATAACGTACCTTCTTTCCTCCTGTCTTTATTTTTCCTGAGTAAAAAAACTATGTAAGCTATATTTTAAAATAAATTGATGTGCATTTGACGTTGTAAATAATTATAGTTGTACATTATTTAATACTCATATGGCTTGAGTAATTACACAGTGCATTAATGACAGCGATATAATTACTCAGCAATAAGCAGTATTTACTTCAAGTTGCTTTATTTATAAGCACTGCCAAGTAATTTACCGTATCTAAATTTTACACAAGGGCGAGAAATCGGTTTAAATGTGAAACAGTCACACATGACAATATAACATATTTTCAATACCATATATCGATTGCCTTGTAGTTTCTATAGAACGATAAGTCAAATATTTGATGTTTTAAGTTATATTACCCTTTATAATCGAATTCTCTTATATAGTTCCGCAAAGTACAACCTGAGAAAAATACTAATTTTCTCTCGGTAAGCAGATAGATGATGTTTGCATATTGACTGTGGAAAGGAAAAAGGACGTAAGCCACAGTTTTTCTTCGATAATAACAATCTATACAATTTAATTCACATTATATCAAAACGATGTAAGTTGAAAATGCCGAATTAATATATAAATTAAGTTTTTAAATTTAAAAAAGAAAGGCATGAGAAAATTGTGATCAAGAAAAAAGACTGAATAAAAGATTTATAAGTCTCCATGCAGTAAAAGTTTGTGTATATTGCGTAATTTGCCTTTGGCCCAAAATCATCAAAAAACGTTTTTTGTGTCTTTTGTAAAATTTGTTATGTGTAGGTTGTGTCATTTTTCCTTTCCAAAGTCGAAATGTAAATATGTAGAGAAAAATGAGCGATATTATTTTATGGTTTTGTCAACGTTTAAAATAAAGATAAATGACTTATTGATTCACTAAAAAGATTTACAATTCGGTTTCGATGTGTCAAACTTTGGTCAGCCATATTTCAAAACAGCCAATATTTATTATAGTTAAAATAAAAAGGACACTTCTCAATTCGTGCAGTACAACGATATTCAATCAAGTGTTTTGATAACTGTTTTTTTAGTTTTAATCAAAACATATTTAGTTACACTTTGGCCCACAATTTAATTAATTTATAGCATAATGGGTTACGGCATAAGTTTATTAGATCTTAAACTGAAATGACGCCTGAAATAGGAAAAGTGTATACGATATTATAAAAAAAAAATGAAATATAAAACCGTTTGAAAATACGCTAATAGATATGATTAAAATATGTAAGATAATTAACATAAAAAGCCACACCAAGAATAATGCAATTCGTAATATGCAACCTCGAAAGTAACAAAAAGCTTTATTAATGGTACCCTGTTTTTTTCATAATGTATAAAACCATTTTAATCAAGCAGATTTATATCGTTTTGAGCGCACAATGAATAAAACATTCTGACAAATGGATCACTATTAGGTGTTTTTTGCCTATGGCAAATGGCGTTTTTTTCACCATCCTAATTGCCTCAGACAAGGGATTTCAAAGGATCGTGCGTCTTTAATGTTAGCCATATATTTTATTGTACTTTGTAAACCAATTCAAAATAGTTATAAGTTTAATTTGGGAATTTCATAGATTTGCACGGTGATTATTTTTCGATTCGGTCCCCTTTAAATCATTGAAAAGAATTCAGACTCCTATATACAAAAAAAAAATCAAAATAGCTGTCTTTAAATATTAAATTCTTAATTTATTTAGAATTATTTAATAACGATCAAATAAAAAGGTTTAAAATGTATCAAAATTGAAAGCTATGCCTCGTTAACGTACTTTAAGTTAATGCTGTAATACAGTGGTCACCAAGCTACTACCCGCGGGGCGAATCCGGCCCTCCAAATATTTCAATCCGTCCCCTGAATATATTACACATATGAAATATTGATATTTTGAAAATTTGAATCGGATTATATCAAGAATATTTTCGTCAGGGCCCCAACGTTTTTGAAAAAATCTGAGCTGTTTCTCAAAAAGTTTGGTGTCCCCTGCTGTAATACATACCCAATATAATCGCACAGTTTTGTTCGACTGACGTTACCTGATTTTGCTTCTATTGTTATACATATTCAATTCTTTGTAGTTATTTAATTAAAAATAATCGATGTTTAAATTGTTGTTTTTTTTAATGGTGTAAGTTTAAAATCGAATTTTTTGATCAAATAATTTTAAGATACAGTAAGCAACAAATGCTGCTAAGTCAAAATACAATAAAGCTTACCAAAATATCTTAATAGTCATAATTATTACTGCAGGATAACGTTACTTTCTGGTGAAGATTCATCAAACTCAATTTGCAGAATTAATGATGATGACTTAGATCTGAGATGCACTGGAAGAGAAGAAGAGTAATCAAGTTCGCTCTTACCTGAAACAAAAAGAAAATTACGATGATAAAACCAATGCCAACCAGGTTTTTAATTATAAAAAATCTCAATACAATGTTAGAGGTTTGATAATTAAATATTCTATAAAAAATATATATATATTAGTTTATTACAGTCAAGGCTGTGGAATCGGATAAAAAGAAAACAACTTCGAATTGATTTTTTTCAAAATCGTTTATGTTTAATTTACATGTATGAATACCATCAGATCATTCTAGTCACTGGGATAATTCTAGTACATTTCACCAATCAATACGATGAATAATTTTTCAATATCTTTAAATTACTTTTCTCCGATTTTTGCGACTTTTCTTTACCTCCGGAAAAAAATACCTGACTTCACAACTCTACAGCCCTAATAATTAAAAATAGATTTAAGCTGAAGATACACGTCAACTTCTTTAATTTTTTTGCGAGTTACAACAAATCATTAAATCACGACAAAGCCGTTGTAGTCTGTTCTCCTGTCACCAGACTTAACGAAATAAATGACACGACCTCATTCTTCGTGCAATATCGAAAGTTTTGCAAAGAACCATATCATTATTTTATTACACTCCCATAATGTTAAGTATCCATTGTATGTTAGTTATTGTCTCGCGATTTGGTTCAGGCATCAGACACGATGTTCCGCACTTCTTGAGTGATTTATTTTTTTCGTACGTAACAAAATAATGTAACAATAGCGACGGAATTGTGTCGCAAAAGCGCTGCGTAGGTACCGAACATTGGGGTACCCATAATTCAAAGGCATATTACAGGTTAAATTAATAATTATTATTCATTGTATTCTCCGATTACAAAATGTATTTCTGACGCAGTTATTTGTTATATTAATATATACTAAATGTGAGCCCGTTGACCTCAACGGAGGGGGGGGGGGATTTTTGTTGCATTTTTAAGAAGTCAGAAAATTACAAACCTATTTATTGAATAAGTCAGAAATTCTAAAAATAAAATAAATATATCTCGGGGCATATATCGACAGCCCTGCCTTGCAGTATTTTAGTTGTAAATTATTTAATTTTTGGAATAATGTTTAGATTTGCTAACAATCATTTTTCATAGTAGCATAAATTGACCTCGGGGCATATATCGACAGCCCTGCAGTATTTAAATTATAAAATAGCAGAAATAGATCTCAGAAATTATTAAATTTTTGGAATAATTTTTAAGTTTGCTAACAACTATTTTTCGTAGTAGCAGAAATTTCGTAAATTATTTAATTTTTGGAATAATGTTTAAGTTTGCTAACAATTATTTTTCGTATATATTATATATAACTATATAACTTAGGATTAAAGCTATGTCGAAAAAGGACTGGCTTTCGATTAAGTTCATTACAAACACCTTTAATAAGTGACTTTTAGAAGAATCGAAAGTCTACAATCAAGACGCATCTGTATCAATTTGAATGTGTTCACTATCAGTACTTGGTAGAGCGGCATTATATTCAATAAATAAAACACTCTTTTGTACTAATTCCACATGTATTGAATGAGTGAAACCAGTTCTGATCATATTACACTTATGAATATGTACTTAACAACGTTCGGACATCATTTTGTAAATGAATGATAACAATGAAATCAAATATTTGGTTTCAGTCAACAGGCCGCACTTGAGGACGTAGTAGGCCGCAGGTTAGCTACTCCTAGCCTAGGTGGTAAAAATCATTTTTTTTATCTACGCTTACAGCAGTGTTTTACAATGGCGAAATAAGCTTCGATCGATGTACGATTATGTTTTGATCTTTAAGTCGTTAATTTTTGAGTTGTGTTTAATTACGAATATACTTTTTGCACCATCAATTAATAAAGATGTGTGTCAAAATAATAATTAAAAAAATAACAATTCACTTACAAGTTTTTGTTAAAATAGATAAATGAATAGCTATACAGCATATCTCATATTGCAGTCAGAGACCTCCGTAATTATGTTAAAAAGAAGGCAGTGCTTAGCCGCTGTTTATAATAGGCTATCAATTTCAATGTAAATTACTATAATTAATCCCAAGCTATTATTAATACAGGGAAGAACAAGGAAAAATTATAAACAAACTATAACTATGACTAGGGTTAGTCGGTTTAAAAAACCGAGGTTTTTTTTGTTAAATTTGCGACATTCAAAAACTAGTTATTTTTTTTGATTTAGTAACCCGGTTTCAAATATAAGATTTATTAGATAAAAATATTTTTCCTGTGCATTTTATGAAAACAAATTTCCTATTAAATTGAAAGTGTTTTTTGACAGTCTTTAGGTACAAATACTTAGTAAACAAAATTTAAAAAAAATGTTACTTTTTCGCAATTTCATTTGGATTATCCTTGTTTTGTTAAGCTTTCAAAACCGGTTTAAGCAGAGTTTTATGTACTATTATAATTTGAAAACCGGTTTTTTTTATGTCGGTTTTTCTATTAGCCCTGACTTAGATATATTCATACAGCTTTTGAAAAAAATATACACAATTTCAAGACAGAAATAAGTAAAAAAAAAATGTTTGTCTAGTTATTACTACTGTGTGATTAGACATGTTGAAATTTAAATTTTATTACCCTGAAATTGCCTGACTGAAATTGAATATGAATCTTACATCTTATTCAGATTAACTCAACAGAAATACAAATTGTTTATACGTCCAGAATTAAAATCATATACGTATACATTTTAACATCAATTATTAAGAATTGTTTCTGTCTCGAGGTGGGGTATCGATAGATTATAATGTAGAAACTAGTCAAGTGCTTTATGACTATAACATGAAGACTGAATGTACATTTCAGAGGACATGGCTGACTGCACATATATTTATAATTGTATCTCTGTTTAAAGTCACACGTAGGGTGTCCCTATTAATACCGATGGCGTAGGCGTTTGGATGGCTGCATAATTTGCATCGGCATTTTATAATATTATAATGCGATTCTTTCACCTTTTGTCGCATTGAAAAAGTTTGAATATATTAATTTATTCAATGTGAATTCAACGCGTGGGCAAAATTTCAATCGCGAAATTCATCGGTGCCGTATTTAATTGCAAGGCAATAAGCGGATCAGGACAAAAGTGTTGCAGAAAGAAAATACACACTGGTAGTGATACATACTGAATTGTACTCGGTTTTGATATATATATTTTGAATTATTCAGTAAAACTCAAATATACCATCATATCTTTTACGGGCAAATTTTATTTTTATCTTGTAGAAATAATGCTGTAATACAAAATTGACACTAAACAATAGCATGCTTCCAGTGGAATGACAGAATTATCAGTACAGTAAAACCCCCATTTACACTAAAGTCGGGACCGTGTAATTGGGGGTGTGATTCTCATACAAAATTAGGGATTTGGTTTTTTTCCGCGGAAAACGCAAAACTAAGATTTCCCTTAGTTTTGCAAAAAAAAAATATTAACGAAATATTTAGTTTTTGTAGTAGTAAATATCCCGCACACAGGCAGACGCCCAGCTATGCGTGTAAAGCCTGGCACGTGTTGAATACATATACGCTAGCCAACATTTGACTGTATGTACGGCACAGACAACCGACTCTTAGTAACGACAATGGAATGCGACCGTGCAATTGGGGGATTTGCCAGTGCGTAATTTGGGGTAGTGTAATTGGGGGATTCACTGTAATAGTTTTTCATTAAAAATAAATTTCCGTAGGTTAATAATGGCCGAATACACTGAAAATTCCATTGTTGTATTTTAGTTTCAGAACATTAGTACATTTGAAATAAATCTATTCATTCCAATACTTTTTGTGTTATTTCTTATACAGTGGAAGTAGAGATTACAAAACCGGTATTCATGGTTTGTTTTTAATACCAAAATATCGGCTTTAAAAATTAGACAGGAAATTTTAAAAAATCGTTCACGATCACGATGAATTTAAATATTTTTAATCTGTTAAAAGTTGTATCAATCAATATTGACAGGTTGCAGAATTAATGAACTTTTTTAACGATGTATAATTATTTTAATAAACCGTACGTTATATAATATGAAAATAAAACAGTATTTTATACGGAATATAGAAATATCGATTTTTATTCACTTCAAAAAAACCCGGAAATTCAAATAAAATACCTTAATATTATAATAATCCCTGTGTGAAATTGTATGGAACATTTGACTAAAGATTTAAGTATTAAGGCAGAAAAAATACTAAATTGAAAATGAGAGTTTATTGGCGGAAATCATCGCTATAAAATATAATTTCAAAACATGAAAGGGAAGCTGTAGATAAAAAAGGTAGTAAACCTGCACTCCACTGTACATAAATTGTTTTATTAAACTTATTCAGTAATTTAATTAGCATGATCATGTTAAATATTTCTTTTTCTTTATTTATAAACATTAGCTAATATTGAATTCAATCATCTCAGTTCCTGCAATTCGATGACGTTTATTCGTATTAAATTCATGTAATTTTTTATCAAAGATACCTGCATAAGGCGTATTAAAAGTAATAACAAAACATTCAAACATATACCGAGGTAAGAATTCGTGAGAAATATATATCCTGCATTGTATGCAAAAAAAAACTAGACAAACTGACAGGTCATTGTGCATTTTTGAGTAACATAATCATGTGATGTACATTATGATTTTGAATACGGTATTAATGAGAACAGAATTTTAAGATCATTTTGTAGATTCATCGTCACGCGAATGTATTGTGTAGTTTTTGATTTTTTTTTTCTACTCTTTTAAATGCAAGTATTTTATTTTAACCGTTTGAATACCGCGCAAATAAATCATTAATATGTCCCAGAGATACTGCGTGTTTTTGAGAAAAATATTTTTGGCTAATATAAACTCGAATTCGATAATTTAAAAACCTATATTGATTCAGTATAGATGGCACTACACATATTCATCAAAATATTGCTTATATTCTGTTAGAATACCAAGTATTTGATTTTTTAAATGTCTTGGACATCCGTGTTCGTCTGCATATGTTCCAGACACCTGTGTCAGCTTGGTATTCAAGTGGTTAAATGTTTTTTTTTAAATGTTAAAAGAAATATGTATAATATTAAATTAACAATAAAGCAATCGATTAAACAGGCATCTCTTATTTCGTCATTATTCTGGAGGACGTTGGTAAGGAACACATTAATATGACAAAGCTTCTAGCATCGATATTTTATGTTTTATAAATATTTATATTATCAAAATATAAATGAATTAATGATGATTTAACACAAATAAAAGCTAAAAATTAATAGGCAGGGACGATTATCTGCTTTAAATCAGCATTTATAATAAATGTTTTTTTTGACTAACTGGTACAATCAATGAACAGACTGAGTTATTTATTACAAGGGGAAAAAATGTATTCTGGACCCATTTTTGACAGTTTTGTAACTTACCAACTTCTGCCAGAATGGTGACAATTTATACTTACTATCTATTAAATCGTTTCTTAGAATTGACGTAAGAAACAAATATACAGCAATTTGGATAATTTGGAAAGAATTATTGAATGAAACAAAATTGTTTTTACACTATTGGACATGGGGTTAGATCAGTGGAGGGAAACCTGCGGCCTTTTGACTTGATCAAAATATTCACTTTGATCAAAAAATTATACGCAAGCGTTTGGAAAAAGAGCGTAATCAACCCATTATATAATGGGTTCGACTGTCGAAAAAAGGGGAGGCGGTGTCAACGTTTTCTTATGTTGAATCAGATAAATGAATGTGGTCTTTTGAAATGAAAAAGTTCCCCACCCTTGGGTTAGATATTAAAAAAAATTACAATATTCATTTGTAATACTTCCACTTTTATTTTAAAAGATTAGGACCGGTTTCTTTCCTGACTGGCATTATCAACTTATGAGAAATAACAATTTTACAGTGTTATTTATACAAAACACACTAAAATAAAAAAGGTGTAGTAAACAATTGGTATTGAATAGAATTTGCAAATTACAGTACATAAGATATATAATATCAAAATAGCGGAAGTATGTGATACATTATTAATGATTGTAAGTTTAAAATTGTGTGGTTTTCTTTCATCTAGGCTTTTTGGAGTAGAAAATCTAATTTTACACTGCTTTGGTCAGGTAGAGGTATCAGGAGAACAGAATGCGTGAAGATTTATTTGCGCATCATGTCGGTTGAGGGTCAAATCGCGGTTGTGGTTTGAAGCAAACTCATTTTTCCCTTTGCCTACGTGATGCCATTCAATTCGAAATGTATGCTCGTAAAATTTACACTTATAGTATTTCTAAGCACGAGTGACTTTTGAAATATTATTCAAATGACATAACAATCATGTCGTGGTTAAAATTAAGCTTATTTACGAACAGCCAGCTAATCACAGAGATGATAAAACAACAGAAGACAACTTTGTCCATAAACACTATGACATTTCGACCTCAATACATATCATAAAACGATTCACGTTGTATATCCGTTTTATTACTGTAATTTGTATCTGGAGTAAAATTGAATTGTATGCAGAAGGTTTTTTTTATGGTAATGGCATTTTTATGATTGCAACATAAATGCTGTATCAATCTATTGATCCCGTATTACACGCAAAGTGCCTACAACGTACCATGACGTTATTAATAAATGTACATCTAGAATTAATGTATGGCTATTAACCATTTCCTATCAATAACATAAAATAAAAAAAAATATAAACATGAACGGACAAACTTTCTGACCCCGCCTGTAATGTATAACTTAATAAGATAGTATTTTTAAAATTCCAAATTAAAATTCTCATAAGTTAAATATAATATACATATCTGATGCAGTTTCGTTTAAATTATTACTTTGCATAAGTAAATGTCGCATTTTTCTATCGAGTGGTTGAATAAGCCACTCATTAAACAAAATGATGGCATTTGACATGTAAAAGGTGTAGGGCCAGCCTGCCAATGGGGATGTCACTGGGAAGATCATTAAATGTTTTTAATAATATTGCTTCGGATGTCGACATATTCCACGTGGAAATGGGTGAGTTCCGACGAATTCTGTTTTTGATCTATTATATTAAAGTGGAGTTTGTTGGAGCTTACTCAGTTGACTTCCATGCCAATTTTTTTTTGGTATTCTTTTTAATATTTAAAATCTTTATTGTAAAAGTTTTCTATTTATAATTTGTCAATCTTATGCAATGTTAATTGATATGTTATTTGTAAGATTCAGAGGTAACTGTCTGATGATGCTTCTCAAAGAGGCGAAACACTTGTCACAAGTTGTAGTACAGTAAATGGAATAAAAACACTGTCAAATTTAATTTTATATTAAGTATATTTTCGTTTGAAATATTGTGTTATTTCATCAATATTAGAACACTAAAAAATAGTAATATAGAAACCAATTGATTTTCATTAGATCTTTTCATATATGACTTATTAAAACGGTTGAATCTGAATGATGGTTTAAGGTTGAAGCCCTTGGAGATGACTGCGCGTAAAAGTACCCTAGGATAAAACCTGTTACCCCGACACAATACCCAAATTAAAGATAATCCTTTAAAACGTCAAAACCTCACGCCCTGACTTATCAACGGAGGTTTTTTAGTTCAACCCTTCCTTATCAGTTGTTGTCAACCAATGGCATAAAAAATATTGATAAAACATCAAGGTATTGTGAAAAGTTTTTATTAACTGTAAATATGATTTGGCATTTACTTAGAATAGTACTGAAATTAATATGACTATTAACTTACATGCTCCCAATTTATTCTTACGTGGGCGAAACTATGACCAAAAACTTTTGTTTCTAAAAATGTGTTCCTCGCGTAGGACGTACGAGTCGCCGGTTCGAAGGGCCGTTCGACTGATCAACTCATTGCCTAGAACTGGACATTTTTAGTGACAGTATTTGAGAATTTTTTTTTAAGTTTTACTTTTTTATTTCATGATTTTTTATGTTGATTTTAATATATTGTCTAGTATGATGTATTGTGTTAATTTATTTTTCTCATTATATTAATTAGTGCATGGCGAATTGGCGTCAGCTGTAACGTCATGTACTGTAATTTTTGAACAATAAATAAATAATCACAAAAAATCTAACTCGTAAAAGAATCGCATAGCATAAATATTAATTTATCATACATATCAATCAATTCACCGTTGGTAAGATCGTTACAAAATGCTTATGTAGTTAATCATAATTAATAACCAGTTATATTTAAACAAATTTTCTCTAAATAATTGCATATTTGTTATCGTTCATGGAAACAATAAAGTCAATTTATTAAATGTAATAAAATATTTTGCAATATAAATCAGGATGTCAGATTGATTAACTATGGGTACACGCATACGTCCCGAAATTACTTTACCTTGTAAATAAGCGAAACATTTTATTGTAAGAAGTAATTATCAAATACAAATATTTAAAATAATAATGCAGAAGAAACGGTTGTGCAAAATATTTAAGAACACACTTCATAATTCACGGTCAAGTGTATTTTAGTGTGATGAATAGATGATTAAAAAACGATTAACAACCAATGACTTCATGGAACTTAAATATAAATTCTTATGACCAAGCGAGCAATCAGCCCTTCAAAGTACACATAAACAATAAAGGAATATACTTGGCGAGAAAATATTAAAATGCTGTTGCTTAAACGTGGAGTTCTAGATAGATCGGTCCGAGTCCACGGTATCAGGGTGACAGAAAATAAAAGAGATTCAACTATATTTCATTAATCGTAATTGTGATGGATCGCCAGCCCCACAATGGCGTGACAGTTTTCGGGGCTCAAATGGTCGCTGGCTCTTTCACTCTCAACTCTTTTAAGGCCTTTGTGTATGTCCTACGATGTGCCCTTTCAAAGGGGAATGTGGTTTTATTGAAATTGGACTCAGCCCCCATTCACAATACTGCCATCGCGTAAACGGGATTTGAAATAAACGAGCTCTTAATTAAGATTATAAAGGCGTGTTTTGATTGCCTTATTTCAACACAAATGGATGTCTACTTCAAACAGTTCTTTGTACCAATTATTATTTTGATAGCATTAGTCAGGTGCAGGTTTTTTAAATGCAGTATAATTCCGACATAATTTATCACTGAGCAAATATTATATTTTCTCAATCAAATTGCATTCGACTTCATCGGTGACTTCTGGTGTTAGAATATAATAGAATTGATAGAATAGAACCATATCAAATCAAGGAGACACACAATTTTGACATTATATAAAATGTAACATTTTACAGCCAACATCAGTCAGGTAGTTACAACATCTTGACATTAAGACATCGATATGGTATATGGTCAGTCTCCTAATGGAGGTATCTCAACATAGTTCTTTTTGAAATTGTAGTCAACTGATCGCTCTCGCCAAGTCCCGTTAGTTAAATAATGGAAGGGAGGAAAAGAACAATTGGTTTCCCACCACCACCCGTTGTGTATATGCAGCCAAGGAGGAAAAGAACATTTAGACATCACATGATGGAAAAATTCTCTTTGTACCAGGACTCCATGAGATCCTTCACAGAAGCCAACGATGTTAACCGCTAGGCCACGGATGGCTGTCATAGATACTAATTAATCTAACGCAATATAAATTGTACTACTTAATTATGTCAGGAAGAAATAAATATAAAGTATATAAGTTTTACTACGATCCTAGTTGGGTTGATCTTAGGTCGAAATTTTTACTGTCCGATATTTTTAAATTTAGATTTTTTTTAAATATAGTGTTACAGTTGTATCAGTAAAAATAATTGACTGCACATTTTTACAGAATTCGGATGAAAATAAAATGTAGCATTCCATTTAAAAGAAGCGAAAGAATTATTTTCCAGGAATATTTCCGCAGAGTTGAAATTTTTACATATTAGCGCATTGAAATGTTAGTCAAAAATCCGAACGAGTGTCGGAACAAAGACAGATGCGGGCTCGAACCCAAAAACTCTAATTCAATTTGGCCGACGTTCGGTCAAATTAATTTTGAAGGATTGATGGAAGTCCTATTTCACTGGCGAGCTTTTAAAAGCTCTCGTGCTGAGGAGAACAGAAAAGGAAAATTTGATAGATGTAACACGCTCACGAAATTATACACACACAGGAACTACATTATTATTTAATTAAAAAATACTTTTCATAAAATAAAAAACAATAAAAATATGACAAATACACTTAGAACTTAATGTTCGTTTAGGTTAACTTTTCCGGTTCTAAGCTCAAGAAATACGACCCCAATACCCACATTTTCTTAAATATCTATTTTAATATGGGTGATACAATGTTTATAATTAAGGTATTCTTATATCATAGTTGTTTGGACTTTTGTAGTTTATATAAATACGCGATAACACGATAAGCGCCCGCGATAAGCGATCGTTCGTAAGATAGCTGAGCTAAACGCCTCAGTTGCAAATTCATATTTGTACAGAGATGACGTCTTTTTTACTTAACATATGATTATTTATTAAAAAATCACGGATTTTTATTAAAAAAAATGTATGAGGAATGATGCAGAGAGATATTTTAAAGCCCTTAGACTATTTATTTTTTTGAAATTCATAAGAATAAGGCCAATAATGAGGAAACCACTGGGGTCCCTAAACGACCCCCATCGGCAGAGAAGTATTTTTCTAGTCTCCGAGCCGCGAGAGTTAAAATGGCAATTCGTTGAATGACATCGGTCTTAGGCTTTTAATAAAATTATATTTTACATTGATTTTATAATCATTTTAAAGGTGAACAAATAAAACCGTTGTAACATATTCAGAATATAATTTAAATAATTGCAGATGTTTTAAATTACATGTCTAATTGTCTTTATTTGATTTTGATTTTATTTATTGATTATTATTAGTTTTTTTAACGCAAACAGGATACCTACAAACTTTTATTTAAATCACGTAAGCTGATGAAGCGTATAATTTATACCTACACATATGTATGATTGTTTAAAAAATCTTTTCTCTACCACATATTTCAATAGAAGTTTTACTTAAAAACTGAAGACAGCTTTTACTGGAACGCTTAAATTCATATAAATATGTGCATTTAATCTTATATTATCATTCGACAAGTTTCAACTGAACGATAAATCAATTTCAAAAAAATCTGCAAATTCAATAAACATGGAAAGAGTTGATTCAAGATAAATTGACTTATACTTAAGTGATAAAACTCAGAAAGATCGCTGGGTGTATTTAGTATTACCGATTGGTTTTCAGCATGGAACGCCTATAATATGCGCTAAACCAGTTTATGAAGTTTCGATTATAAGTGTGGAGTGACTGACGAGAATGGAAGGACAATAATTATCGTCTAATACAGTTATTATTTTAATGGCTTTTAAAAGCGTTTCGAAAATTAAATAAATTCTATTTTTAAATAGAATATGTACTCAAAATTATAATTGATAACTATTGTATAGTAACGTATTGTTTTAATGAGACGAAACACAGTGGTAGAACTAAGTAAGACAATTAGTAGAATTATAGATTTTTTTTAAATATAAAATGAAATTCCACACACAAAGAAGCACTAGAATTTATTGAGAATATTTACTAATGTGAATAATGTGAATATTTATTAATCTCCTGGAGAAAATGTATGACACGATGAAATTTTACAATACATGACACCGTTGCGGATAAAATATGAAATACTGATAACATAAGAATAATGATGTACATACTTTTAAATACTGGCCTACAATTAATGACTCTAATGGCAAATTAAATGTACATAGATAGACACTGAGAAGATGTTTTATCGTATCCACTTGCTGATTGGAACATTATGAAGTGTTGAAGTGGAAGTTTTCAATAGAACGAGTTAATCTGAAATAAGAAGAAAAGGAAATAGCGAGAGGTGATTACTAGTAAAGTAACATCGTCAAGATACTGTTTAAGCATACCCAGAAGGAGATATATTTGTACGACCACGTGGTCTTAACCAAATCTGCTTTGTGTTTTCATGAATCAATGAAAAAATGAACGATATTAATCAAGGTTATAAATATGGTATCGTAATGTAATGCATTGAAGGAGAAAGATAACACGTTTTCTAGCGATTATGAAATATGTAACGGAAGAAAAATTAAACATTATTATAATGATTTGTGTCAAATGTTTGTAGAATGAAACACGAAATTATAAATAGGGAAATTGATTTGTTGTTAATCAGTTTTCACAAGTTATTTTAAAATTAATTAAATATGTATACCTTTACTAGTAAATAATTGCTTGAGGAGTGGAAAACCTCGTGGGCTTCTTTGCCAGTATTTATTCACTACTCACTACTGAATGTGTACGGTGCCTAACGCACATTACATATTATTATAAGAACCAGGAATTATTCTGACAGCATAATAAGCTGAAACAGTTATCCATAAAATATAATTGAGTGTTTCAAACGAAATTGATACCTAATGTAAGCCAGTGGTTTCGATATAATTTGATAGCTGATAATAACATCGAATTAACTTTCCTATGAATAGGTAGTCACAGTTAATTGCGATAAAAAAAAACTGATTATCGATGCATCGGCATGTATGTAAAAAATATTTAATTTGACATCAGAAAAAAATCTGCTACCGACAAAGTAACGGTCTTCGTGAGAATCGGTGGCTAATCAATAAACCGCCTCATAGGTGTTTTCCAATGCATCTCATTAGTTTAGTGTTTTGCATATCATAAACTGATAGTTTTGCATAGATATGTTCCTCAACGTTATTCAGTATGCACAGATTCACACCGCTTGGAAGAAAATTTAATCAAAGATTCCCTCTCGAAGTATTCCACATAGCTGATGACTTACAAAGGTGACAATGAGATGCTAAATCCGTTCCTTTAAACACCAAATTATGTACAAAGTTAAACTTACAACCCGTAATATGTAAAAGAATCAAATGTTTCTCCAAGCCTATCTTTGAGAGCAACTGTCTTGTAGTGCACGCCAACCCGGAATGACTGCGCGGGGGCTTCCCAACTCCTGCGTGGCCGCGCTCGTGCGCAGCTTAGAGGGAACGTTGTTTGAGAGTCAATAGTTTAATTATAATTAGTTGGTAATTTTTAAACATTACACTACGTTAGAAAAGGAATACTTATAAGAATATATTTTAAAAATCATGTACGATGGGATATATCAGCACAATTGTTTTTATGAAAGCTGGTTGTTATTATGTCGCTTCACTATTTTTACTTTGGAGTATGTAATAATACACTATGGACAGTAAATTAGTGAATCGATCTCACAATTATTTTAATGATTTTTAAGGAATGTTTAGGAACAAAATTTTGTAAAATTTTCTGTATGAGAATGTAATCCATGTACCCTGTAACTGTTTTTATACATCCATATCCGCTCGCAATGTCAAAGAAAGAAAATTATGAACAACGTTAAAAATAATTTATTTAGTTAGAATATCATTGAAGAAAATTATTTTCAAAGTTTAAGAACAGTCCAGTTTTATTTAATTATGCTAATTATGTAATAGTAAATGCAAACATGGTCTATTAAAATAATTGCAGAGTAAACTTTGTCGTATATTTGTAGCGTTCGTAAAACGTGTAAGTAACTTGGGTAAATATCATGGTATCAGCGACCAGTGGCGTTCGGAAAAGGTGGCGATGCACACATAGTGCGTGTGTGCACAGTTGTGTGCGTGCGCACCAATACGTTTTCTAGCTGAGACAGTTGTTTATTATTTTAATTTAACGATTACAATATATTTAAAAAAAAACTATGCCGTCGTAGCTGTGCTCTAATGGGGTAGAAATACAATTATGTGGAGACAATATATTTCTAAATAATAAACTGAGATTTGTAGTACTTATCGTATGTATAAAATCCCTGTGTATAATCAATTGCATATTTTATAGGGAAACAAATTAAATGGTCAGAATTTAAATCAATTTTTGGTCAGAATAAAAATATATACGTTCAGAATAGTTTATAACAATTGTGGTTAAGTTAGGTTAGGTTAGGTGTTTTTTTAATTTCATTCAAATTATGACTATTTATTCTGACCGATATATTATGACCATTTTATATAAATTCTGACCGGAAAAATACGAGCCATTTTATAATATGAAAATAGTCATTCAATGAGCGAAACCGGTTTCATCACGATATGAAAATTTGGAATAAGTAGTATTGAGTGTGGGGAAATATAAACATCCGAATTATTTTGAAAAGCATACAAAGAATACTGTTTTTATTTGTTTCTACACCCGTTATGTTTATGCAGACGTTTATGGCTCAAGTCCGTCTTTCTTAACGCAGTAACGATCAAGAAAAGAAACGAATGTTCTTCATTGCATTTTATTCCCGATAAAGAACTACACGTGTCCGATTTTCTAATTATGCACCTTTTTTATTGTAAAAAAACAATACAAATACTTGTTTGTAAAAGTATTGATATTTAAATAAACACTTGTTTTAATACTAAATAGATACGTACGCCACTGAATATATGTCATACGAAATCGTCGGAACGAAAGGCTATTAACTTCTTGGAACGCATGAGAAACGTATCCACGTGATTTAAAAGCATTTATAATGAGGACATTTCAGTTGATTGTACCTAATTATTTATTTTTTCAACGCGACTCAAGTTCCGTGCACACGGTCTTGAAGGTCTAAAAGCTCTACTACCATATCGTACCAACAGATAAACGAGAAAAGAGGAACATAAACTTAATTACAAGATAAACATTAAAATAGTCAATACGGTATAAAAATCAAGCACTTAACGTCAATTCGAAGAACACAGAGCGAATCTACAGAGATTTGTTTCAATTAGTTGCAACCAACATGTTTTTATTTTATTATTATACAATTACATTTATTTATTATATTTTATTACAGTTGCATCAGTATTATTTACACAAGTTAATTAAGAACTGTGACCTATGCTGGTGATATGAGTCTCAGTGAAAAATAACTTTGCACGAAATGCATATTAAATATGCAAATATGAAATGTGTACATTAAAAAATAATGATTTTTATAGAAAAATCAAATTAATAAGTATAGAATGATACTAAATATGCGGGAAAATGATAAATGCGAAGATAAGTCTCAAATTAGAGTCGCTAATAAAATAGCATGATATAAATAACCTTGTGTTAATGCAGTGATTGGCAACCTACTACCCGCGGGTAATTGAAATACCCACTTTGACATTTTGAGTTACCTGCCAAGAAATTATGATATTATTTTTTTTATCAAAATTACTTATTTAATGTCCAAGGAAGCCTGAAGAATGTTATTATAAAATATATATCGCATATATATATCATGCAAATATATTATGTATAAATATATTTTTTATTTTCTAAAAATGATTTTTTAAAAAAATAAATGGTAAAAAAAATATCTTTCTCTTTTACCCACTAACCAAATTTATTTTTCAAAAAATTTTTTTTTACCCAGTCTCTTAAAAGGTGACCGACCACTGTGTTAATGCATATTCTTATCAGTTAAAAATATTTGTGATTAGCTAAACCTGTTCTGACCCTATTAAATAAATGTGAAATTAGTTTTATTTTTTGAATAAGATAAACACTTACTTAACATTGAAAACATCGTGTGAGATCTATTTTTTTAATGTCTTCTTACAAACTGTTAATGAAACCATAATAATAATGTGTACAGGGATCACAAAAAACATCGGCAAGCACGATTCTGTAATTTGAATAATACCACACAAGTCGATAGAATCTAGTTATTTTGCAACACACGTATCATGAAGTCAATGTCAAATTATTTGATTAGGAGATTCCCAGCTGCACTTTTATGACTATGATAAATGATTTTATGAACATTTTTATCTGGCGTTTGAGATGCCACTTTATTTTATGATTAACTGTCAGTGATAGTTTGGTATGGCACCCGCTAATGATACATTGATCGATTTAATGAATTATTTATTTAATTATGACACCTACTTGCGTGCTATAATCGAAAATATAGTTTCACATAACTTGGCCAGAATTGGCACGTATTTTTATACATATCGACTGTGGAAAGGAAAAGGGACGTAACACACAAGGCAAATTTTACAGGACGCACAAAAAACGTGTTTTCATGATTTTGGGCCATATGCAAATTATGAAATATCCACAACCTTGAAGTACACGGAGACTTCTAAACTGTTGTTTAATTGGCATAATCTAATATTAATTTAAAAAATTGTCTAGGAAAAACGTTTTTTCAGTCTTTTTTCTTGGTTTCAATTTTAAAAAGCTCATCTTTTTTTCCAAATTTAAAAGCTAAATTTAGATACTAATTTGGCATTTACAGCTTACATCCGTTCGTTTTGATGTATCAAGTTTCATACATTGTGATTATCGAAATAAAGCTGTTTTGTAAAAACTGTGGGTTACGTCCTTTTTCTTTTCCACAGTCGATATATATATTTTTTTATTAGATTATTTAAGAAAATGCAATATCAGTTGATAATGCTCGTCATGAGAGAAATCGGTCCTGGTTATATTACATAAAAGTGAAATTAGTACAAATGAGTATTTTTTTAAAATATAATGCCATTCCTCTAATTATCGGTAGTTAACACCCAAGTGTGCTGTTAATAATTTTCAACATACTTCAAAGCTACTTAAAACGAATCGTTGGATCCGCGGAGCAGTGGTCAAATCCGTTCGTAGGCTTGGGTGTTTTTGATGTCCAAAAATTCCCTCCCACCCTTGCAATCCTAAAATTACAGTGGCGGAGCGAATGTGATAAGCCACTAACTAGTCTTGTCTTATCTTATCTTCAAAAAATAGAGGTTGAGCAACTGAGTAACGAACAATTCTTGTAGAAAAAAAAATACTGTGTAGATAGATACCTTAACCTTAAGAGGGACATGGAATATTGGGAGCGGACATGGATTTTAAAAAGTTGATTAAATATAATAGATGCATAAGTAGAACATATTTATGTCTTATTCGATTTTTAAAATATTTTTCGTTACAATAAAATTTTAATAAATTATGTAGAATTAACTGAATAAATATTGTGACAGAAAACCAATCGATTATTTTCATATCGAATAAATTTACAACGCTGTCAATTCAAAGATCGTAAGAAATTTTACAATACTTGAATGATGGTCATAAAATATATAGGAAAAGATTCTAATCTTTATGCAAGATGTTGCTATAACGGGAACTAGTGAACCGTGAATGTTTTATATATTAAGTGTGCAATTCGCAAAAGCGGCCACGGTGGACGCCAGGCCCCATATGTCTTCCGCTTATATGTTGACAAAGAATAATCACACACAATAAAGTTTTTCCAGCGTCATCTCGTTGCCAGGAGCGCAGAAATTCCGAGTGATATATGAATCCAGAGCCAGCACTATGCCCGATGTATGTCACGCTTGTTATCTATAAAAATGAAAAATGATCGTCGACCTCCTGTGTTGTTCTGCTCGCCTGATCCACAACAGGTAATTGAGGAGATAAGGCTAGATGCATTATGCATCTATCATGTGCAACTGAACTGCATCCTGACTGCGCTTGCGCCACTGATTATGATGTTTAAACTAGATACCGGATGGGTAGTCTCGCAAATCGTTTATTCTGACATTGTGGAAGACATTACTTTCATCCGTTGTTGGCATAAAGAAATATAAGGTTGATATAAGAAACTATTGGGATGTAGACTGCAATACTGCGTATTCTATGTGCCCCTGTTATATTTATCGAAATAAATATATTGACATGATAAATTTTTTTAAACACAATTAATTAAACTAAAACTTTTAAATGTCTGCCAGTTATCACCACAAAAGAGGTTGTGGAATCTTAGACCTATAAAACTAATTCATATCAATATCATAAAAAACATTTCTCTGCTCTGGTCAGGCATTTCAGAAAAAAATAAAAGTATTTAATTATATAAAATCAATTTCGATAATCCACTCGTCGTGTTAAAAATTGTGACATGTGTTTCGCTTCTCTGAGAAGCATCATCAGAAATAACATAAGACATCATTTATTTTTTTACCATGTCCGCTCCCAATGTGGAGCATGTGGACCCCTAATGGAGTTTATCTCAACAGAAGTGTTTCTACGAGAACTGCTTGATACTAAGTTGCTCAACCTCTCTTTTTTCAAAAATAGTAGCAATATAAGGATAGGGCTAGGACAGGACTAGTAGTAAGTTAATCGCTCTCAATATGCTCCATTCATATAAGATGGGTGGGAGGGGGAATTCAAGACATCACATACTTCCATGCCTTCGAACAGAAATTCATAAATCGATTGAAAAATCAATTTATAAAAATGTCAAACCAACGAAGTTGACGACTCGACCACACAGGCGGCGAAGACATCTTACGTATTCTTTAATTATTACATTAATGTTTCTCCCTGTCTGCCTTACATAAGAAGCTTGGCAGTCTTGAAATGCGAGGCGATAGATGCCGCTCTGAAAGAATGATTCTAACTTATATTTCCTAATTAATAAAAGTTCCCTGAGTTGTTAATTGTATCACTGTTAATACTATCAATGTTTGCATCTTAAACCCCATCTTGTGTCCAAACCAAATTTTTATTTTTAATGCTTCTAAAAAAACGAAATACGTGTCAATTTTGAACCACAACTATTGGAATAACAAAGTTACCGCCGAATTCATCTAAAGATTTTTTTAATATTTTGAAAGAAATTTTAATGGTAGCGGTTAGTCATTACGCAACGACCTAGAATTAAAATGTTTGACTGAATATTATCGTTAGAGATTCAGTCGTGAGAAATGGTTAACAAGACGTTCGTAGTGACTCATTACGTTATTATCTTCTGTTTGCCGTGCTTGATTAAGCCCATTCAGTGATATTTTGCTGCATATTTTGATGGTTTCTCGGCGGGCTTCGGTGAGGTTATGCAAATTTATATTATTCAAGATTGCATCTGGAAGAATTTTGCATTTCTTGTCTTACGAAACGAGATTAAATAAATAATCATTGACTGACTTGGATAATTTTCAAAGAAGATTTGAAATATGACCGAGTTAACATTATTACATTGATTATGTGGTCTACCAATTACCTGGTTATTCCAGTTACATAAAAAATAGGAACATAAAATTTCAAGACAAGTTTTGCACAATGCTAGCATTGTATGGTCAAACTCACAAGAATACAATATACCATAACGATATATTTTCAGCAACTCTTAACTATAATATGTTAATGATGAGAGAAATACTGTCCAGGACATGTGCAGATTATAGGTAAATTCGCATGTGGATAGTAAAGTTTTAACCTAACAATGAATTGTAAGAGACACGATTCCCGGCTAGAAACTCTAGAGTTCATTCGGTCGTGGTGGTTATTTGATTCATCATGACAACCAACAGTAATAGAGTCCTTAGTTATTCGCAATATTTGGTACGATAAGAAATGGTTGCAATGTATGTTCAAATACTTCATATTAAAATATCCAAAAATTTGTCAAATATAATGTTATTAAAATCAACACTATTGAAATTAGATAGTTCATGTTTATATATAAGTCTTTTTGGTGTGGTATGACTGAAGTTCCATTACTAAGTTTACTAACGAATTGAAACATTAAAAAGAGACTGTCGAACAAAACATGTACATATTTCTTTTATTTATGCAACGTTTTGGTAAACCGCAATAAAACAAAACTTTCAAACGGAGAGAGATAGTACGAAGAAAATTAAAGGCAATTATGATGTAAGGTTTATAAAGAGAAAACATATTACATTTGACATAAATAATTGACATCAACGTTTGACTGTAATTTTGGATAGTAAAAATGTTGGAGACAAATCGATGACCTAGTTCCATAGAATGATAAGTCAAAAATTTAATATTTAGAGTTATATTACCCATTCTATTCGAATACCTCTTTTATATGACTCCACAAAAGTAAAACTAGAAAAAAATATGAGTATTCTCATGGTAGGCAGACGTTAACTGTTTTATATAAATACAACTTGACATATCGTTTTATTGTTTTGTTAAAGTTGTAATATGTTGAATTGAATTGATAAAAATGGCCATTCATTAAAAATAGTACTTATCACTTTTTTACTACTCAGTTTAGATGCGTCAAAACTCATATCTAAAAAATATTAATTTATATTTGTAGAACTATGGAACTAAGCCATCGAAATATTCGGCGGCAATAATTGATGTAGAACCTTAAAACACGTAAAGCTAAAACACTTACTTTACATTATTAAACTAAATTTGTGGTTTTTTATTGAAAAATGCGCGTTACACGTGAATGATAATAATGAAAAGTTTAAATGTTTTTTTTACTATCTGAATTACACGGAAATTGTTCTGGCAAATAGCCTTAGTCGAGTATCACGAAAGTGGAGTAGTTTTACGTCCGTAATGGCAGGGGAGCGAGAGAAGAGGCAACGCGACGTGCGATGGTGTAGCAAATTTTCAGTCCGCCTTGATTATGTTGACAATGTTGTCGGTGTATTCACGACCAGACGTCGTCGGGCTCATTGCCCGCCATCCACCCGCTTCCCACTCCATTACAATTAGTCGGGACGAGGCAAGTGGCTATCCTGTCCTGTTTATGCGCTCCTGACATCGGCAACACACTGAACGCAACATATACGTTGGCGTAACAGTTATCATTTAATTTTACGTGCAGTAAAAATTATGCGTTCGACGTCACATTTTTATCGGCCATTTCCGTGACGAAAATCTGATCATTCTTCTTCTACAAATTCATCGCTTCCTTATTATAATAACATTAAACAAACTTTTCTCAACAACATTTCCTTCGTAAATGAGTCACGGCAATAAATAAAATCAATGCTAGGTTATTATATTCCAGTATTTATACCAACTCTAAATGGTTACCCAGTAATTATTGCAAGAAACATCAAACATATTACGAGACCTCGAGAGGAGAAGTGAGCCAACTAGTAAAATAGTAAAACTTTTTCTGGAAATTCTAAGTACAATCACGTCTTTACTCTGTGTTTTAGTGTACTACCATATTTTATTTTACGAAGATAACACTATTTCAATGTGTTATTAACTGAGGTTACTTCACTTTTACGATACTTTAAGACGTGTAGAATAAATATTACAACGTATCTAACTATTTTTTGCTCAAATACAACTTGGCTCACTTCTTACAACTCTAATGGGCCCATATGTAAAGATACCTTGATACGATGGAATTAAATTATTATATTGAATACACAATGGCCTAGATCAGTGGAGGGGAACATACGGCCTCTTAGGTACTTTGATGCGGCCTTTTGACTCAATCAATATATTCACTTTGATCACAAAATTATACGCAAGCGTTTGGAAAAATAGCGTAATCAACAATCATTATATGTTCGACAGTCGAAAAAAATAAGAGGGGGTGTCAACGTTTTCTTTACTGCGGCCTTATGTTGAATCAGATTAATGAATGTAGCCTTAAGAAATTAAAAGGTTACCCACCCTTAGCCTAGATTTAAAAAAAAACGTAAAAAACATTATGGAGACAAACGGCCTTTCTTGTCGAAAGATAGATTTAGAGAAAGTAGATTATCCGGAATATTTTTTTCTTCTGTAATGAGAAATATTTTAATGTGTTTATATAGTGTTTTTTTTTATTACGTAAAATAACATAGATTTAAAATGTGAACTTATTTTTATCGTAAAACGTTTATACATTAATATGCATTTAGTATTTACTGAATGTCAAGTGGAGATTATTTTTAAAAATTAGCCAGACAGGTTAAAATGCATATAATATACTAAAAAATATATAATATTTATATTAGAATACGCAGTAAAATTAAATTAAGTCACAGCGAAAAGATTTACGATTGTAAAAAAATCAGTAATATAATTATTAATTAAATTAGTTTTGGCTGATGATAAATGGGTTTAATGTCCAATGATAAAACACTAACTAATATTTACGGATGTTCAATAATGTAGGCAAAAAACGGAGGCGTGTCATTAAACGTAAAACCGGTACAATTTTTCAGTCCCAGAATTGATAATTTAATGACTTTTCAATCATTTAAATGGAATGTCGATGATAATAAGCGTCACATAGAATCATTATTATAGAAGAGAGAAAGAAACAGACTTTATCGATCACACGTACAAAGCAGAATTGTTGGTTGTTCTATAGAATCAGACGCCAAGACCTCCAAACTAATTCATCGAGACAAATTAAATGACAATATAAATATCACTCGCAAAACCATATAGGTAGTCTTTAAGACTAAAGAATTATGATAGCATTATGAGTTGTAAGAATGCTTACAGCTTTTGACCATTCAAACGTAAAATTCGATTCAACCTATGGCATTTTTAATTATTATTATTTTATTGAGAACGGGATCGATTATACCCAGCTAGTTTTAGCTACATTTAAATTAAAATGTTTTATTGTACCGTTCAACCGTTCAGTTACAAAACAAAATCTCATTTTTTCATTGATTTTTTCATTGATCTGAAAACAGATTATTTATGACTTAAACGTTCATTTTCGGGACAAGCAGCGTCGACAAAATTTACCATGCGTGGCTGGCTATCGCGAAGACTACAATGATCAATAGGGTAAAATATCAAGGTATTTCAGTTCTACAGTTTTTTTAAAAGCTAAAGGTTGATAGCTATTTCGGCTTACGCCATCGTCAGAACTATGCTTCAAACGTACATTTACTCAGCTATATATACTGTCTAAGAAGAGATACACTACAGTGATCTTTGGGTGAACTGTCAATGATGAAAAGTAATACGAAAAATTATGATGAAAATCAAATAAAAGCAAAATTCTACAATTAAAAATCAATTTTTAATTTAAATGATTAATTTTAAATTTAAAATACTTTACGCCAATGCGTCAAATATTTTTAAAGTTGAAAGATCATACGAGATATACTCGATGAGAATTTTTGAAAATCACACGAGATTTACTTAAGGAGAAATGACTTCACAAACACCCATGTCTTAGATCTCAAATTAAAATTGAAAAAATCCAATTTTGACATTGACCTTACCGGGAATCGAACCCGGACCCACCTGATCGGTAGAGCAAGCTCTTACCAACTAAACCAAAGCGGGCGACAATGATTGGTTACCAAACAAAAACGCAGCAATCAATGAAACAAGCATATAAAAGTAATATTTTAATCATATTTTCATCAAGTATTTTTAAAACAAAATTATATTTTTTCACATATGGTAGGTAACTAACAAAAAAACCAAAATTTATTATGTTAAACTAATACGTTTTTTTAAGCGCTGCGATATAATAATATTTTTTTAATAAAAGTGGATGCTGCATCACGTGTTTTTATGGAGCAATATTCTGATGTGTGACCTCGCATACACAATTCGAGATAATTTTTAATTTATATTCACGTTTGAGATCATTTATAAATCCAGAACATAATAAAAATTCAGTAGATCGAGTTTTTTTCATGACACAGTGTTATTATTTGGAGTTAGAGTCTGCCAGTGGGAGCTGCACAGTTTTTTTTTCAATCAAGATTTTTTCAGTCCCATCACATCAAACGAAACACACGCATAAAATAATCTCGTGTTTGGAAAACATATTAATTTTTTTTAACACTGTCAAGCCGCGCCGCAATACCATAAAGTTTAAATTAAATAATGATTTATTGATATCAGGTAGTCTGCGCGCAAATTAAGTGGCAGTTATATAATATATATATTTCTTGAAAGCTATAAATTATTGCGAAGTATTCTTTTATTTAATTAAATTCCCACAAAATATCAATTTCATAATTATTCATAATAAATGCAATGAATTTAGTAGACATAAAAAAACCACTACATATTTATTTTGAATAAGCACTCAATATTCTATCGTTACACCAACACAAAACGACAATGATTATGAAATTCATTTTTTTTTCTTTGACTATATTCGCTCCACTCGGCACCTCTATCTATTCCCGTCTTCCGAAAATTGCTTGAAAAAATTGCTCTTTTCTCTGACAAAATACGATTAGCGTTAGTTCAAGTTCATCCGTGCACTTGAACGCCTGAAGATGCCAAAAGGCGAAAGCCGGGTCTTTAGTGACAAAATCTGTGAGAATTTATACAATTTGAACGATTCAAATTTAATATTGAAATTCCACCAAGCACCTTCAGTCGAAATCTTAAATTATTAAAAAAAAAAATACGATAAGTCGAAAGTATTAGTTTTGAGTAAAACATAACAAAAATAATCAACATTGTAGTAAATTTTTGTATATTTTATTAAAACTGGAAGGGTGTAAATAACCGGTATTGTGACGTTATAAATAAGTTGTCATGACTTAAAGATAAACCTAGATCACTAAGCTACAGCTCTCATGATTATACCTAAATGCTCAAAAATGTTGAAAGGTGAAAGTTGATGTCGAAAATGCTGTGGTATAATATTATACATACTATCTTATGGCAGCTAAAATGTTTAGATTTAAACAAATTAGTTTTATATGCTGTTAAATTAACTTAAATTAAATACTACCATTATATAAAGCAGAGTAGATTAATTAAATAGAAATATAGGAATCATTTACACTAATGTGTGTAAGCTAAAAATAGAGCCCGTTGATAATTTGCAAAGCTGCAAAACATTATAATTGCCAGCACAGCTCGTGTAATTTGTAAAAAATAACCATGCCATCGTCTGCTAATGAAGTATACAATTTGTTCCTTACTCTCAGCGTCTGCAACTAAGAACGGAAAACGTACACCCCGGTTGGTCGGGTCATAATTACCCCCAAAGTGTGTAATTATTTGTCAAGGCAGACGTGTGTGTTGTTGCTACAGGGCTTACATGCGAAAGGAAGTACTTAACCCATTGTAGGGTTGCCATTTTGCATTGTAATTAATAGATAATCAAATACATGAAGCGAAACATACCAAAGTGAGACTGTACCTTTAGAGTTGTGAATTGTAATCGAATTTTCACAACAACAAAAAAAAACAGTAAGATTTAAAAACCGTTATGGTCAAAATTTTTAAATAAATAATTTATTTTCACCACTAATTGTTAGTTAAACACTAATACGTAGTTTCTTTTTAAAAAAAATGTAGGTAACGCTTTTTGTATTATTTCCACAATTAGCGAAACCGGTCCTGATTTGTAATAAACAATATGGAACTAGTACAAAAAGTGTGATTGTTTTTAGTATAATGCTTTTCCTACCAAGAACTGACAATAAAAAATTTAAAAGTGTATTTACATAGTCATAACCAGAGTGTAGAGAGAACAATAAAATATATAGGAACCATTTCAACTTGACGATAATTTCGAAGATTTAGATTTAATATTCTTTTTTTAACTCATTACGGAAGTACAAGAGTAAAAAAACGCTTTATTTTTTCCTTCCATACATTAATCGTTCGTCAAGTTAATTTTATTATGTAGCTTATTTGTAGCTGATTTTAGGAAAAAAATACGCGTAATCTATATGATGAGCATATGGACTCCTAATGGAGTTTATCTCAACAGAAGTGTTTCTACGAGAACTGCTTGTTACTCAGTTGCTCAACCTCTCGTTTTCCAAAGAGATTAGGAATAGAAGGATAGGGCTAGGACAGGACTAGTGGTTAGCTAATCGCTCTCGATAAACCCCGTTCATGGGATAGGATGAGTGGGATGGGGGAGTTCAAGACATCACATACATCCATGCCTTCGAACAGAAATTCATGAATCGATTGAAAAATCAATTTATAAAACTGTCCGTACTGGGATTCGAACCCGTGACCTCCGTAGCGGTAGCCAACGACGTTGACCACTCGACCACACAGGCGGCTAATATATATATATATAACGATAAACAACATAGGTACACACACAGTGTAATAATATTAAACTAATTCAACATCATGCAATGCTTAACGATAATGAAATACAAAATTACGGTGCACCATAAGATTATTATTAGTATCAGGAACTAATATTTATTTAAAGGAGATGTTGAGTGGGTGAACTAAAGCATAAACATATTTACTGCCAGTTTGCTAAGGTACCTATGCAAGGTTTGACAATTTAATGATTTTGGCGTAACATCAACGAATTAAGTGCGTAAGGCGAGAATTTCTTACCAACGCCTAACAATTTCATTAAATCCATGAATATTTCACATCGTATCAACATAGCTCGCCCGCCGCACCGGAGCACGCGAAAATGATGGCGTTTACAGCTGCCATCCGCCGTGAAAGGTTTAATAAATGATTCCGCAATATAATGCGTTGATTATGCGAGGTATTAAATTTAAAGTAGCGCATCGTAAGCGTCTTATATGAGGGTTATTGTATGGGGTTCGCGATGAGGATGTGCGCGGAACTGTGATTATATTATGCGCTTTATGTTAGTAATATTGCCATAAGCTGCGTGCTATATAATACTTAACCTTTCATAAGAGGGAATCTGCAAAACATAAATGAAATAAAACAGTGACATTTAGCGTTTTTTGGAAACGGTTACACTTACGTTTTGAATAATACTAATCTGCGTATACATATAATATTATGCACAGTTTTAGGATGTTCACTGTCAATACTTGGTGGAAAGGCATTATATTAATAAAAACACAATATTCCTTTGTACTTTATTCCACTTTATTTAAAAGGTTAGGATCGGTTTCGCTAATTGCGAGCATTGTCAACTGATATTATTTTCACAATAATTATTTGATTTTACACGAGTCCCAGAAACAAAAAACAAGAAATTCAACAACACACGACAGTAATATCAAACAAAAGATTGATTGATTAATCATGACTGATTGTTGATCAGTTGACCTTTTCATTTAAATTTATTTTTGTTAAATATAATAAGCATTGTTAAATTATATTTCTGAACACTTGAGAATGCTCGCAATGAGCGAAACCGGTTCTGACCTTTTAAATAAAGTGGAATAAAGTACAAAGGAATATTGTGTTTTTTTTAATATTATGCACACTTTAATCTTTTACTACTGTATACATGATAGTTCTGATGACAGAGTGGCTCCGAAATAGTAATCAGCTTTAAAGCATATTCCTTATGAAATTAACTAAATCGCTGATAATCATTAGCCGAGTTATGTCGATAATGCCAAAGGTCGCTTTTACTTTTATTTGTGTAATAGTTAAAATTATAGATTCTCATTTCTGTTCCAAAAATTGCATTTCATTAAGTCGTATTGTAAATTGATACAATTTAAATGCAATATTTACTCAGGCTGGCCTCGTTGCTCGTATAAAAAGCCTTTGGTGCAAAGACTAATCAAGGCAAACAATAGCGCACGCCTTATGCTCCAAGACACTATTCATTACACATTATGTGACACGTTCTTGGGAGGGAGTAAGACACTGCAAACAAGACTGCTTTGATTAGAGGAACCATTGATAGTGGACACCTCTTTGAAGTGGCAAATCGATTGAGGAAACCGCTGATACTTACCAAAACCACACATTGGGGGATTGGTTAGGGAATTTAACTCATATGGACATTTCAATTTATAGGTTATGTAATTTGCCATTGTCATTAAAAGTTTTTCTACGAGAACTGTTTATATTAATTTACGTTAATATTACGTTGTTATTAAGTCGTAGGTTGTAGAGATAATAATGAATTTAAACAGTATATTAGGGTACTTATAATATCGACTGTGAAAGGAAAAATGACGTAACCCACAGTTTTTTCAAAATACCTTTTTTTTCGATTTATCACAATGTATTAAACTTGGTACACATTCTATCAAAAGGATGTAAGCTGCAAATGCCGAATTAGTAGCTAAATTTTAGCTTTTAAGTTTGAAAAAATATGAGCTTCTAAAAATTGAAACCAAGAAAAAAGACTGAAAAAAAGGTTCTTCCTAGACAATTTCTTTCACCAATATTAGAATATGTCAATTAAACTCCAGTTTTGAAGTCTCCGTGCACTTCAAGGTTGTGTATATTTCATAATTTGCATATGTTCCAAAATCATCAAAACACGTTTTTTGTGCCTCCTGTAAAATTTGCTATGTGTGGGTTACGTCCTTTTTCCTTTCCACAGTCGATAAAATATTTATTAAATGTTTTCAACATCTGATTCCGCAAGTGACTTCATGTCAAAGACGTCGGAAATCTATTGTGGACTGGACCAGATAGACGTCCGGCTTTTCTGTCGCAAATCTTCAATGAATGATGGAACCAAGAGAAGAAAGAAGAATATGTAAAACGGTTGAAAGGATATTAATTTTCACGAGAGCATTGTTGAAACGTGAACCGCTTTTGTGTGGAAGACCTCTCCACGAAGCCGACGTGAAATTACGCAAACGAGTAATTGATTAATTACTGCTTAATTGATAATGTAATTGCATGTCAAGAGAATGTAAGCCATGGCATAATAATATTGGAGCTCGTCAGAGTATGTACTTAAGTAATTGACTATTTTTAGTACGACACATATTTTTGATACATCTACTTGACCATATCTATATATATATTTATATATATATGAATGTTTATTTGTTTGTCCCGTATGCGTTCCTATAGTTCATTCGGTTGCGGAGGTCACTGGTTCGAATCCTAGCACGGAGTTTTATAAATTTCTCTTCGAACGCATGCGTGTATGAGATATCTTGAATTCACCCATCCTATCCTAAAAACGAAGCGAAGCGAGAGCGATTAGCTAACCACTAGTCCTATCATATTCGTATTTTGGAAAAAAGAGAGGTTTAGAAACTGAAGTAACAAGTAGTTAACAGTATAGTTAATACTCTTGTTGAGTTAAGTTTCATCATGAGTCCTTATGCTCCACGTTGGGAGCGGTCATTTTTTTTATATTATATAAAACAAATAATATGTTCATATTTCGTAACACAACACAATGATCGATATTAATTATTTCATACTGCGGAAACCGTGAACTTAAGTGCGAACGGGAATATTTTTAAACAATAGATACATTAAGCAATGCACATTTTTGCCTAAATGTAAAATCTTCCTCTTAGTATATATTTAATGATGATTAGAGCAAGTTCAAGATTACTTTTAATTGCATAATCATGTGCTCTCACTTAGAAATCATGCCAGCGTAGTGTATTGGTAATGCACTGATTTTTTGCGATACTGCTTGATTCTAATGTAATCTCTTAATACTTTTCAAAGCGAAATTATTCTTTTCCTTCACCTATGTATAATTTAATGGATGGAGTCTTGTGATACTTATAATGGATACGATTTTATTACGTCAATAATACCAACATAATATATCAGTTATAAATAACTACTATTGATGAAAAAAACGGTATTGGGCCTGCAAAAGAATACCATCAAACAGTCCCAGGGAAAACCCCTGTACAATTCTTCTGGTGAAGATTGATGATCTTTGAACTTTCTCACCAATTCCATTTATAGTAGAGGTCTGCATGAAATTCCGTTCAGTGTTCATTTTCGAACAGCCGTTTATGTCTTTATATCTGAAGGGTTAAAGCCGAGTTCTATCTGCATCTATTTTCCGGATGGTCAATTGGAAACACTGGCGTACGATTGCGTGATGTGGGAAGGGGGATATTTTTATAGTTACTACCTTAAAAACCCCATATTCGTCACAGTTCCTGGAAAAGTCAATTTATTACATCAAAACTGTATTTTTTATTATGAGTCAGGATGCAAGAATTGTTGAGAATGTGTATCGTCTATCTCTTCTCAGCCAGTCACTGCAAGATTAAACATAGTTCTGACAAGGGCGTAAAGTCGAAATAGCTATCAACTACACATTAAAAAAAATTGAACTTACATATATTGTTATTTTTTGACCTAACTTATTATTTAATACACCTAATCCTTTTTACACGATACATTGGTTCTAGAAAGTGGCGCGTAAAAAAACATAATTTTCATCTAATTTGATAAATTGGTTTCAAATCTGCGTAAAAAAAGTATCAAAAATGAATGAAAAAACTTGCTGCCCAAAAAAATCGCGTAAATTCAAATTCGCACAAAGGATTGGGTGTATGCATATTGATTATGTAATTTCAAATTGAAATAACCATACATCTCATTGGTGCCCTTAAATAAGTATAGATTTTTTTAGTTGGCAACAGATAAGATTTATCATTCGGTTATAATAGTTAAAAAAGAGATAAATGGGAACAGAGACATATGCGGTTGGTTTTCAGCCATCCTGAATGAAATTATTATTCATTATATGCATGTATGGATAGTCATTTTGTCTGTTGACTGCGTAAAATGATACAGCAACCTAGTTTCGGTTACAGAAAAATGTTTTAACAATGACGATATGTATGGTTATAATATGATACATGTTTTAACATGATACGAAGAATGACTTTTTTGCAAAATTAATTCACAAGAAGCTAATTTAACAATGAATTTTCACACTACAAGTAAAATGAAATATGATATTTTTAGTGTTATTTTTCTTATGTTGTAAGTGTAGTGGTACGCCACTGCATTAATGCAATCGGCAAAACTATCATTGTAATTTACACACCTGTATTGGAAAGCTTCTTCAATATGCAATTTGATCTGCTATTGTGTATTTCAAACGTGTTATGCAAGTGATATTGTTTCTGAAATACTTATACTTCGAATATGAATATTATGCCACGCAATCTTTTCTATTTTAATGATAACATATACAAGTTTCCTTGCTGTTTTGAAAAGAATAAAAGAAACAATATAATTACGGGCGAAAAAAGGTTATATTTTTTTGTGAATAAATTGGAATAGTGCTGACATAATGCCCTTAATACTTAAAGATGCTTAATAAAAAACACAATATTCCTTTCTACTTTATTTCACTGTATTTAATAGGTCAGGACTGGTTTGACATTGAGAGTATTGTCAACTGATAAGAAAAATATTTAAGCAGTGCTATTTATACAAAAATTTAAAAGTGTAAACAACAATTTACATTGGAAAGATTTTATAAATTACAGTATAAGTGACACTATAATTACACAAAATTAAAATGTTCAACACCTCTAATATATAATTAAAAAATCATCAAAGATTAATAAATAAAATGGTGACTGATGGTAATTATAAACATAATTAAAATTTGGGAAATTTTTAACAAAGAGGTATAAAATTCTACATTGCTTAATTAAATAATTTAATGATAATATTGTGTTTTTCCCGCTTCCATGTAATAAGTGTGTGTGCAAAATCGACAGCCATGAAGATTCTGAAAAAGACAAAGGATATGGCTTGGACAAGATAAACGTTTTATAATCGCTCACGTTATTTCCAGTTTTTTAGAATCAGAAAGGTGGAAGGAAATTTTGCCATCAAAAACGTTTGTGTCTTCTAACATTCCATAAGCAGCTTTAGATTCGAGGACAACGATACAAATTAATGAAATTTCGTTGCATCATATATTTAATTATCAATTGACAATACAGTAACGATTTAACATGCAATAATTTATCGTATAATGCATGTGCATTAACAAGATAACGAGTTTAATGAAAATGAATTTTATTCATTATATATTGTTATCATCTCTCTCATCTACAACAATCGTCTCACCTTAGTGTAATTGAGCACAGAATAAAAAGTGCTCCGTTACTTTATAGACGTGAAAAAACTGCAGCTATATTTTACAGCTCACAAAAACATTATAACATAACAAAACCACATCTGACGCAAGAATCCAAATGTCATACGATGGCATAATGGGATTTCGTCAAACTTTAAAAGCAATTATTGACGATATTAGTACATGCTATTATGCGTTTCGTGCATTATAATAATTTGACATTTCCCACACTAGTAGAACTGATATTATTAAGGCATAAGAGATGGTAAGACCAAAAATGTGCGGTTATGATATGCTTAGGGTCGGAAAATTGAATAGAACAGATGAGATACGCAGCATAAGACGCACAATACTGAAAAGATTGAATTAAAATTTACTCGGTAGATTCTATTGTATCAAAGTGAAAAAATCTATGCACAATAAACACATTTTTGATAATAGCTCGTTCCATTAAAAATAACAATTACTATATTTGAGCATCAAACATTCAAAAAGTGATCTGTCACACAAATACAGAGCTTCGGAAATAATGATTTAAGTGTTTCCTCACGTCACGGTTTACTTGAATACTATCAACTATATAATTAAATTTTAATAGGAAAAAATCTTTTTTGAACATTAATTGTGAATTCCATTCATAGATTTTATTATGGACTATCAGAACTGATATTAAACGGCATTTTTACACGAATTATGTGTTCTAACACGATTGTTTCTCAAATAAAAAAAGCACAGAAGTGGATAGCGGATTTCTAAAAAATAAAAAAATCAACAAAACAAGAAAGTAATAAAAAAAAATAAAAGGCTTCATAAGATTCTTATACATTAGACGTGTAAAAAAATTATAACGATAAAATCGATTCATGTCCAGTCTCTCATAAAAGTTCCGTTACATAATCAAGTAGAATATTTAAAAATAACATATTTTTTTTGGCACTAATTATCCAATTTACGAGCATTATTAACTGATAAGAAATAAGATTAGCAGCGATGTTTATACAAATTATGAAGAAGTGACTCTAAGCTGACTTAATCATATGCTGTACTGTAATTTGTAAATTCTGCTGTTTATTGGGAGCTGATATAGATTAAAAAATGTATTGATTAGCTAGCTATGTGTCCTTTATAACTTCCATCCTTCTAGCATTACTTATTCTGAGGTTGAGTGACTGAATAGCAAGCATTCGACTCTCGTAAAACGTTTAAATGCGCTACATTGGGTGTGAACATGGCTGATTCTTCTGTCAACTTTTTAACATTGTAATAATAAAAAAACAAAATTCATTCGAAATTTAAAGCGTCGTCATCTCCATCACTTGGGAGGCCACAAGATTTGCATTGAATCATCGACAATGCAATTTAATAATAATCGAAAACAATTTTGCTCAAAAAAGAAACTGTATGTAAATTCAGAAAGCTTACGTTTGAGTCATATCCCGTGTGTGGTTGACTGACAAATCAAATGCACGCACCACCGCGTAATAAGCATTCGGGACAATGCTGTATGGCATATTTTTGTGCAAAGGTCAAACCCAAAGGTTAATTGTACATTTAACCATCGCTGCAAGTACTTATATTTCAATGGACAAAAATATTATCTAGTATGTGTTTTCTAACAGTTATTGTGGCTCAGATGAAATTACTATGAAAGCCAGCGCATCTCTCCTTGTACCAAGCAATATTGTGAAGTATCATAATGTAATGATACCAAGCTTCAATACATTCACAGGACAGAATCAGTGTCTAATAGAATATCGTCACTGTTCTGGCAGAAGCTGATAAGCCAACGATTGATGGTTCGACATAAACAGAAAATGAAAGATTAAAGCTAGAAGGGTACAGCCTCTAGCATTCGATATGTTATGTTATGATATGATTGATTGATATCTATACATCATATTCTAGGGCCAGAGGAACCGTGCTCCAATTTCCCTTTCCTCTGGTGTATTTCGATGCTGCTTTTCCCACGTAGAGTCCTGGATTTACCTGGGCGTAGGCGGGTGCGTGGTCTTTGTTTTTTTTGTGGTGGTATTAGT
Organism: Himalopsyche anomala; assembly: GCA_031772345.1. Classification (NCBI taxonomy): domain Eukaryota; kingdom Metazoa; phylum Arthropoda; class Insecta; order Trichoptera; family Rhyacophilidae; genus Himalopsyche; species Himalopsyche anomala. The sequence goes on along the minus strand of CM062837.1, from coordinate 1,042,222 downwards.
TCTCATTCGTAGACTTTACAGGTGTGACACTAAACACATAGACAAAGACAATTGCCAGCCTTTAAACCACCATTTATAATTATTGTCTATAAAAATAAATAGTTTTTTCGGAAAAATTTTGTAAAATAAATGTACCTACTGATTTATTCGAGACAAAGAGTTGATATCAAAGAATTTCGTTGTATACTTAACTCATTTTTATCAGTTTAGTTATTTACCAACTTTTGCCAGAAAGGTGAGACTATATATCGTAAGAATTATTTTATTTCATAAAAAAAACACATTTGTTACCATTTCTAAAATATCATTAAATGATATTTTCCACTTTATAATTTGAGTGTATGAATTAACATAGTAATTAGATGCAATTATGGCTTCAAAAATATTTACGTAAATGACGACATTAGTATGGTATTTTATTATTTGTGACATTTTTAATATATTTAAAATTGCTATGCCAACGCCAAACAGCAATGCTAGTTTGTTGTTATGGCGAAGTGCAGATGTCACATAAAGTAACTTTAGGGTATCTGCATTGAAATACGTTAATACTGTTAATACTATAAAAAGGATGTGCCTCTTGTCATCTGACAGTGATCGCCAATCCAGTTTTAAATGCCATAATAAACATTCAAACATTTCGAAGAACAGCAATGTATCAAAAAGATGTATGCAAATGCAACAGCGTGGCCAAATTATTTAAACGGTGAATTGTTAAATGAAAAAAATAGATATACATTTACTAGTACACGAGTGTGGTCGCCCGAGTAAAAGAGAACAATGGCCATCATTTCGACATTCGACATTAAAATACATAAATAATAATTTTTGTTGAAGAGCCGAAAAGAAACCACAATGGGAAAGTGTGGTTGTCATTTTTGTCGATGGATTGTGAATGAGAGAAAATAAAAACAATGCAATATATTATTTTCATGACATTATGCCGTACTACATTGCTACGGACAAATGGATTCTATACAGTATAAATTAACTGGTTCGATAGAAAAATAAGGAAAAGAGTCTAATAAAATCAATCGAAAGTTTTTTTTCAAATTTCATCCTGATTTAGAATGTTATAATTAAAATGTATCAATAATACCAATTTGCATACTTACTAATCAATATCCTTTTAAAGAATAATTATTTTGAGAAACCGCATTTTGTTGGCTAGATAATAAGTATATAATGTACAAAATCTTGCATATCAATATCTATTGCAATGGAAGTAAATATTTACTAAAATTTTAATAATAGGCAATAAAAAGATGTACATAATATTGAAATATCAACAGCCTTTTGTAAATTTTATAAAATCTTGCAATAACGATATCGACACAACGGTAACACTAAAAAACAATAATTAATTAAGTATTTTTTTCAGTAAATCCACTCCTATCATCTTTTTTTATATGCATTGCGTGCAATATAATTTGTGCATACTAATAATTTTAAGAAAAAAATATGTTGCCTTGCAAAATCTGTTTACAATATTAAAAACGTATAATAACTTAAAAATGGCGTCAATTTATCAAAAACATGGATGCTATAAAAACAAGTCGCCTGTCAATTCGAACGTATGAAATCACCGCCATCTTGATACGTGTACATTTTATACACAAAAAAAATCTTGCGGTTTTCGAGAGGCACTACAATGGTTTTACTTCCATATTAAAGTACGTACATATATCATCCATTTTTAATTCGAGTGAATCACAACGAACATTATACCATTTCAAGTTTAATGGAGTGATGAGTGTCATAAATATATATTCTTCTTAAAGCGGTATTTTGATGACAACAACATAAATAGTGTTTTCTGGTTAGAGTTTTTAATTTCATCCTCCCCTATTTTAAATTTTTACTTACACAATAAAACAATGACAAGTATACGTATATTTTTTATCCACTCATACCCATGTATGGCTTCTTCTTGTATGCCACATTTTTGTATGAAAAAAAAGATGGTTGCTATTGTAAAATAATCCCTACATATATTGACTAGGTACTCGATATTTTTAGAGACATTTGATAAATGGGCGTGGTTTAGTTTAATCCATTTTAAGTGCACGATATAGCTATACATTCACATATACTACTTACTATGTTCCGATTGGGAAACGGCGGTGAATTTTCAACGGAGCATATTTATTAACAAATAAGTGGTTTACTCTTAAATGTCTACGTTTGCTGAAATGAAACATTAGTCCAGGGCCAGGGGGGTAACTTTTTCAGATGAACTGCCACATTCAAGAGATAAAAATATTAAAAAAAAAAAACCCAATCAATTTAATAAGACGAATGTAACTGTTTTGCATCTTTCAACTTTTTTTTTAAAATTCGGGGTTAAATTTATGGTTCAGATTCTAAAAACTGATAATATATGTTCATCAAGAAAAAAATACAATATTCCTTTGTAACTATTTTCACAGTAATTTTAATTACAAAGATCATCACTTTGTAATTACATAAAAGAGGTGGTAAACATTTTAATTTGTGTTAGTTTAGTAAGTCACTTATTCTTAATTTCTACCGTAATTTGTAAATTATTTTCAATATCAATTGTTTATTACACCCTTTTATTTCAATTTGTTTTTGTATAATAACACTGTTAAATTCTATTTTTTATGTTCGCCATGGGCGAAACCGGTTCTGATATTGGTAAATAAAAGTGGAAATAGGTACAAAGGAATATTATGTTATTCTTAACCTTTTGGTTGCCGTAGAAAAAAGTAGGTTTGTACCTAGCACGCAGGCTATAATTTGCAATTATTAATTTAATTAATTATTAACGAGATATCTTGTCTGTGGCAGCCATCCAGTAAATATAGTGCCTTTTTGCCATGTATTGACGGTGAACACCCTAAAAGTGATATGTTATGCATATGTTCATCTTTGAATTTGTAGGTACATTAAAAGTTTTCTGTACAAAAATCATGGTAATATGTGTATATAATTGAAGAAACCTTCATAAATCATTGAATTAATTCTGACGCAACGAAATGTGAAAAAAATAATTATTTATGTATTCCCAAAGAGATAGAACACGGAGTATCAGGCGTAAAGAATTTAACGTTGGTAGTAAAAACAACCAAGAAATGGTGCACATATTCCACAGTTTAGTATAGCGACGTTATGTTTTGCACTTTGCTAATATTCATTGTCCGTAGTGTACTTTTATCTGTATCATTTTCTTTAATAGTGGTTATTTACAATCGCCGAGAAGAGTGCAAGGGGATACTTATTTCACCTGCTTTTAACAGTACATACATATTATATATAACTCATTGCTTAGAAATAATATATCCCTCAGGGATGAATGAATATTGTTTACTTCCGAGTATTTTGCGAAAAATTTGTCTTTATTATATCGGGTCAATAAATATACCTCCTTTAATCTTATGATATCCTGACTACTGAATTAATATTTAAAAATTGTATACAAATATGAAGACTTTAAATAAAGAATTTCAACAGTGGGTATAACTAAATATGTGATTTTTAGGAGACGATGAAGAATAACTGGTTATAAGTTCTGTCGGTATGTATGGCAGGGTAATTAGTCACATACACATAACATTTAATAAATATAATGATGCTACATGTGAACGATTTACTTGAAATTCGAACCCAGGATTGCAGCATGGAAGAACGGTGATTTTTAACTTGGCCGTGGAAATGTCACGAAGACATCATGGTGGTGTAAGGAACATCAAAAGAAATCAAAAGATATAAATGAATTAAAAACCTTCTGTCAGTGAAAAAAAAGGATTTTTTGATTATTTACAAGCATATAAATTGCTATATTTATATTGCGAAAATAAATAGTGTGCTCGTAAAAAGTAAAATGATTATTCAACTTTTGACTCTGAGAATTTGTACCTGCGAAATAGTTAAAAAAACATATATTCAACCGTTTGAATACCGCGCAAATAAATCATTAATATGACACAGAGATACTGTGTGTTTTTGAGAAAAATATTTTTGCCTAATATACACTCGAATGCGATATTTTAAAAACCTATATTGACTCACTATAGATAGTACTACACATATTCATCAAAATATTGCTTATATTCTATTAGAATACCAAGTATTTGATTTTTTAAATGTCTTGGACATCAGTGTTCGCCTGTATATGTTTCGGACACCTGTGTCCGCTTGGTATTCAAGTGGTTAAATGCATTTTATCGTTAAATGTATTGCAACATGAAAAAAATATAATCCATGTTTTTAAAAATTTCACTTTCATTTGCCAATATAAAACATGCAATAAATTGAGGCAACACCGCTGTGTTTTAGTACTGTCCTATTAATAACGATAACAAGACGATATATTTTCAAAAATCAATCTTCGCGTTCCCACGCGGTTATTAATTAATATTGTTTATTGAAATAAAGAGTAAATAAAAGATAAATCTCCGGCGCAGGCGTCGCCATTTTATCGCAACTTTAATGGCCGGCGATCACGCGATGCTTCCACGAATGGGCAGGGAAAATATTCTCCGGTCAGGAGTGAGAAAAGCCATCTAATCAACGCAAAAATCAATTAAAACATCGCAGACATGCGTGGACTGATCATCGTTTTTGCGAAAGGTGGGCTAGATGAGTGATTAGAATTTCACAAACAAGAGCAATCTAAATAGAACAAAACTGCACGGATTTGATGAATAAAAATTATCTCATTTCTAAGATAAATCGATATACATTACATAACAATTCGTTGACCATTCTTAATTGTTTTTATAGAAGCATACTATTTGAAAAGATGGGATAATTATCTTGGTTGCTAAGATATACCTATTTTTTTGTCACTTACTTACAACACAGAATAAGTATGAAATCACGTTTAATTCACTTCACTTCTAGACGACATTAACCGTTTTTTTAATACAGTAGAACCTCGCATCAGAAGCAGAAAACTTTTCTTTGAATTGAAGTTTTTATATAGTTATAAAATCATATAATATTTTCAATTCATTTTTAAAAACATCACTGTTTTGTGTCGTTTATTTTATTCATAAAAAAGCCGCATTCGGTAACCTACTTATAAATTATAAAACGGACTCCCTCTAACCATCATTTTTTATCCATGTCCACCTCCTAATTGAGGTATCTTAACAGAAAAATTTCTACAATAACTGTTTTTTAGTAGTAGGGATAGAAGTATATGGCTAGGACCGGATAAGTGGAACTGATCGCTCTCGCTACGCCTAGTTATTGAAAGATCGCAAGGGTGGAAGTTCGTTATATTATCAAGTTTCTACTGTACATATTGTATTTTCAGAAAGACTAAGCGATTTAAGCCATCCTTGATTAGTGTTAAAAACTTCATAAATGCGCGATATGGCAAATAATTATTAAATAAACTAGTACGCAATGTAGGACAGGTTCATTATAATATAATATATAAAAGCTATCCATTTTTAATTAGTGAATGATAAAAATAAAATTAACTATTTAAAGTATCAAACAAAAAAAACCTTAAATCTACGCTATTAAATAGTATGCGTCAGAAATTATATTTTGTACAGCTTTATTAGTGTATATCTGGAATTAACTATAAACTTTAGATTATTGTGGTTTAAATTGTCTGAATTAAATAAAATAAACTCGAGTTTTATTAGTTGTAATATGTGAGAAAGGTTTAACATGTATTTTGGAGTTTTAGGACAAAATTGTTGTGCCAGGGTATATATGCAAATTGCTTAAAATTTTAAACTTAATTTGAACCTTAATAAAGAACAGTCAGTGGAAATTGAGAACATAACGGATTAGATAGGACTTAGTATTTTCATTCTCTGAAAGTACTTTTGGCTAGCTTTTAATAGTAGGTGATATTTAATTGATCTCTTATCTTTTATTATGTTATTTAGAATTTCAGAATCAGCAAAAATCCCTTTACGCAGTTGAATTCGGGAATCTTAACCCTTTTAATGCCGGAGGGTCGAAAAATCGGCCCTCCTTATTTGTATTATGTGAGTTATTCAACAGATGCGTAAAATGCGCCGGGCCGGTTTTTCGGCCCGGCATATCAATCTATCGCATGCCGATGCGTTACATTGCGAAAAGATTGATATGGGCCGCCATATCAATCTTTTCGCAATGTAACGTGACATTATAGATAAACTCACTTTTTTCACTTGCGTGCAAATATGCGAAAAAAATTGGTGCTTTGTAGAATAATAAAATATATCCATTTTTTTTATTCAATGACACAAAATGCTTTTTTAGACTTTTTTTGAAAAATTGTAAGACGTTTTCTTCTATAAAAAACGCTTAGCAATTTTAGCATATGCATAGCAAAATCGTCCGGCATTAAAAGTGTTAAAATCAAAACGAAACCCACTTATGGAAGTGGCCGGTATCCGGAGAGCAGAAGGGAGTAAAGGCGACTTATCTCAAGCAAAGAACATTTCGCACCAAATTAACGATCTCGAATAATTAAAAGTACACGATCTTCGTGAGTTCAGAATGAATAAACAAACATCTCGGCAAAGCCTACAAACATACAAGTCTTCGATAATTAGGGACACCTGCGCCGACTGTCAATAAGACGTCATTTCTTTCCGAGCTGTGCGTCGATCGAAACAAAAAGGAATGCGAAGGATTTAAAGCGAGAGTATGCAAATTGTTAATGCTTTCCTTGAACGTTGTTCAGTGTTTGCTTTAAATTGAAACGGTTTGCTACATTTACAGGGCACGAAATGTAATAGAATTAATAGAATTTGTAGCGTGAGTTTATTGTAATTGTATGCGTATTAAAATATCTTATATTTCAAGTTGTAAGACTTACAGCATCCATAATTGAATAAAATTTTATTTTAAAATTCATCAATTATATTAGGAAAAATCCGGAAAATTAACTGAATGCTTTGAAACGATCTCCATTCCTACATTAATTGAGTTGTATTAAAAAATAATAACAATCTATTATACGAGCCCATTAGAGGTGAAGTGAGCCAAGTGGTATTCTATAAAAAATATAAGTTAGATGCGTTGTAATATTCTATACGTCCTTAAAGTATTGTGAAAGTGAAGTAACGTTGGTTGATACACATTGCAATAGTGTAATCTTCAAATAATATTCAAACATTTATATCATTCACTTATTTTAAATTCTTCATGTATTTATTGTCTATATATTTATTTTATTATAGATTTTTAAAAATATTTATTGTAGACAACAAATACATGAAGAATTTAAAATGAGTGAATGGTGTAAATGTTATGTTTGAATATCATTACATGAAATATAACCGCCCCTGCATATACAAGGGGTGCATTGATCCAATGCCACACTGACCGGCCGCCACTGGACGTGACAGTACTTTAAATGTCCAAGAAAAACGTTTAAACATTTTACTAGTTGGCCCACTTCACCTCTGATGGGTCCATATATTCCATATTCTACTTCTTGATGTCCGGCAGACGAAAAATTCACATTCAATTAATTCTGAACTTACAATAATAACGGTATATTACACATACGGGAATCAATGCAGATTTAATAGATACAAATATTACTGAGCGCTTATTTTCGGTAAATTACAAAAAAATGTCGTCTTGTGTGGCCGAGTGGTCAACGTCGTTGGCTTCGGTAACGGAGGTCACGGGTTCGAATCACACTACGTACAGTTTTTATAAATTATTTTTTCAATCGATTTATGAATTTCTGTTTGACGGCATGAATGTATGTGATGTCTTGAATTCCCTCCTCCCACCCGTCCTATCCTATGAACGGGGCGTATCACTAGTCCTGTCCTAGCCCTTCCCTACTACCTTTGAAAAAAGAGATGTTGAGCAACTGAGTAACAAGCAGTTCTCGTTTAACTAAAGTTTATGTTGTAACGTGAATGATTGGATTTTGTGTATGATGAGTATTCGGCTATTAAATAATAATCTAGTCTTTGATTTAATACTGAGACTATGTTTTCAATAAAACACTAGCTGTAAGCCCGTTGACCTCAACGGGGGATTTTTGTTGCGTTAAGGAGTCAGAAAATTTACTGGAGTGAAAAATAAATTACAAACCTAATTATTGAATAAGCCAGAAATTCTAAAAGTAAAAGAAATATATCTCGGGGCATATGTTGACAGCCCTGCAGTATTTAAATTTATGTTGAAATAAACTCCATTAGGAGTCCATATGCTCCACATTGGGAGCGGAGATGGTAAAAAATAATGTATAATATTTCTTTTAAAAGATAGCAATCTTTCTTTTCTATAATAATTAAATTTATACATTTATCGACTAAATTTATCTTTGTTTTGTTGGTAGTGTAATTCAATAAGATTTCTTAGAGTTTTATTGTGTTTATATAAAAATAACTTTATATTGCGGTGGAGGTGTAATTGAAGAACACACCATCTGTGTTGATTTTTAATTTGTTCCGTCGAGGCTTATGATTGGAGGCCTCTAGTCTATAAAATCGCGGCCACTGCGGTAGCAATTAATAATGCTCTCTGCCCGAGTTTTATGGGGCTTTTTATGACCCAATCCAGTTCTGATCAACCCGTGAATATATCAAACTCGGTAGCGGGAAAGAATCCTAGATAAAAAATCAAATTATATTTAATAACACATATTTTTTAATAACCGTGTATGTAACTACTTTTTGTCCTCCATAATTTGTATGGCGTCTGCAATGGTTCGGTAATACCTGTTAAATATATGCCTGACACAAGATGGCTATTCGAAAACTACAGTAGTTAACTCATCGGGATAAATCAATAAATATTCATTTTTAACCACTCTAAAGCTAACGACCCACCGGTGTGTCGTATACCTACTAACCACACACGCTACCCATCAGTGTGTTGTCACTATTACGACGTCAACAAATATTTTTTAGAGTTTGCATCATCGAAAAAGGGTCCGACGTCTCTTAAGGACTCACAAAATGAATATTAAGATTTCCTTTAGTTTTTAGGAAATTGCTAGCTTACAGGACAAAAAACGTTATTTTTTTCTAGCTGTTAACGGGCTAAAGATTATAAATTATTAAGCAGAAAGTATCTTTATACCTTTTCAAATTTTAATATAATTGTAATTTAACAGACAGAAAACGAAATAATTTCTGTTTCTGGCCGAATTTCCAATATTGTACTTATAAAAAAATGATATTAAACTTTTATTCATGTTCGCTCCCGATGTGGAGCATATTGCCTCCCAATGGAAGTATCTGAACTGCTTGTTACTCAGGGATAGAAATGGTAGGGTAAGAACAGGACTAGCGGTTAGCTTTATTTTATAATTGAAAGGTTGTGATGGAATTTTTAGACTTCGCCACGGCCCTACATCTATGTCCACTAGACTCGTGTCTCGTGGCGTAACAAACATTATGCGTTGTTCAGTTTTGTGCTAGAATTGCATCGGAAATAATTGACCAAGACTTGGCGGCGTGTGAAAAATTGCCATATAAAAATATCCGGAGGTACTATGAGTCTAAATCTACTCTTTCTCCGTATGACGCCGCGAATTTACTGAATGCTAAGTAGTTTGTTTTCGTAGTTACCAAGTCGTCGTGGCCGGTGGGGTCGACAGCTGGTCGGACCGACTTGATTAATTACTCCCGTTCATTATTCATGAGATGACAATCTCAGAAGAAGTTTAACGTCACTGTTACTATAATAGTTTATACAGTTGGAATAAACGTTGCTTTTTGGTAATAAGTAGACTTGGCCTTTTTTGATATTATAGTTTTTGTGACCAGCATTTAAAGAAGCATAAAAAGCATTATATATTATTTAACGACTAATAGCAACACATTAATGCTGGGTCCTCTTATATTATATTCGATGGATTTGGTGGTAACTTTTTGGTAAATTGTGCTTGAATTATTATTGCATATATCCAACTGTCACTTTAAAATTTAATTAAACGCACAGATGAAAAATGCGTTACCCGTCACTGCATTGCGCACTTCAAATAATTGCAAAGATTTTGTAATAAGTAAATGTCCATGGATTTTCTCTTAAAAAAATGCTTGGATTTACAGTGATTTCAACAGAGAAATCTTCTAAAATTCATCACGACACCATGAAACTTTTAGGACTAGAATTATTAATATTTAAATCACAGAATAATGCTAAATATTCCATAATTTAAATAACAATATTACGTCAGAAGTAAAGTGTATTTAAAAGCGATTCATGTTTCTAACTTTTATTTTATTCAATTCACTAATTTGCCTGATGTGTCTGCCCTTAAAAGTTAAAACATTGTGCGTTGTTTTTGACAAGTTTTACCAGGAGTTCATAAACTGTGATTATTTATCAAAATAAAATTGAACAGTCTCATCGAGACAAATAAAATTGTCATCTCCTCGATAAATCTTTCGCCCTATTTAATTTTCTGTTTGCCTATTACTTATCTGATAATAATACTTGTGAAGTATACATATATGAAATAATTGTAAACAAATTACGAGATGTGAATATAATAAAATTAAAATTTCAATACAGATAATTACATAATAGAATTAGTGTGTTATACAGTAACTTATTTATTATTATATAAATATTCTTAAAATTTCATTTCATAAGTATGGAAGCAATTATGATCGCGAAGCTCTAGGAATGTGTAACGTTTTACGAGGCGAGAATGGAGGGCAAAATTTGCGTCTAATTTGTAATAATTTAATTTCTTAGAAATGGTGGCAGCTCAAAGAGCAAACAAATGTAATTTATATTATCTTAGAAGTTGTATAACTCTGGTTAGTATGAAAATATTACATCAGGTGGATAATAAACAAACAATTCGTAAGCATACTCTTGGAATTTTCAGAATCTTGGATGAAGGAATTAGCAGAGTGATAAGCTATTTATAAATTTGAAGCATCGTAAATATGCACAAATTTTGTGCATTCTTTGCAATAATTTAATGATCACAATTAAATCCAGTGGATTTAAAAAAATATATTGAAAGTAATTATTTAACAACTGTGGCGCAAAATTGTAGTAAAATAAAACACGGTTTTTAAACGGATAAAAATAAATTTAAATGTTGTATAAACGGTCTCTATCACCGTGTCATTAATTAGTCAATGATTCGTTGCCAATATTGTAAGAACACGTAACTCATTTTTTGGTCAAAGTTCTTTTTAATTTGTTGCGATTTCTGGCACAATTTTTGTATTTATATCTTTATTTTCAACGCGGAATGCATTAATTAATTATTGCAATACGAAGCATAAGTATTCTTATTTGTTATTTATGTAGTAATATTGCTTTTTGTCTCCCTGTCAAATTTACCCAAAATTCAAGATAAGTTATGTTGCAGCATTGCCAACGTATTGAAAAAAAATACTATAAAGATGCGATCGAACATTAATTCAATCAATTACATTCGTGTACTTGGAAAGCCTGAAGATGCCGAAAGGCGAAACCCTGGTTAGCGACAAGATTAATGGAAGAGTACATATGAATTCAGACAATTCAAATTTGATATTGAAATTCCATCAATCGAAATTCTAAATTATATCAACATTGCTAGTGCAGCAAGATTGACTGAACTCTACAGTAAATTAGTGTTGTTAACCAAAATTTATGGATTAAAATACAACATATGAGTCAAATATTATGCTATGGAAATATTATAGAAGGTTGTATAATTAAATACCGGTTGGTTTCTTGCATCCAAACTAAGATGATTGTGTACATTATGTATTATTATCATGCAGAGAAGATATCTACTTAATAAAAGATTTATTGTACATTCAGAACATGTTAATTGTCAGTAATTACGATGTAATCATTATCAAAGTTCAATGATTATAAATTATAATTATTGCAGCACGCTATAAACTGTATTTAATTGCGGCGTAACATCAGCATCAGTTTTCAACATCAGCCTGCCTTGATGTCAGTATGATTTGAATCAAATTGAAAATGCTTGTGGAGACTAGTAAGTTCTTGATTCGCAGAATCGGAACACCTTCTCGAGTTGCAGCGTCACCTGAGGCGACCAATTAAAGACTCATTCAGCTGATTCGCGGATAAAAGTGAGCACGGGGATTAGTTTGTTTGGGTTCGCGGGCAAGTTTATGATCTGATTGCATTTGAACGTAATAAACCAAGCCTTAATCGAATTATTTTTATACCCAAACAAGCCTTCTGCTTTCCTGGTACAACGATTTAACGACGTTACTACAAAAATCAAAACCGTATTTTAAAAATCTATTATATAAATAATAAAACTCTGCTAATTCAAAATTTTGATTAAATGCCTTTTCACGAATACTAACTGACAGTGATAATCTTGAAAGCGACAAATCATTTCATTGGTTATAAGAAACTAAAAAACGTATGTAAGTTGTACGAGCATTTTATATTTGTAAATGAATTGCCGCCTGCGTGGTCAACGTCGTTGGTTACGGAGGTCACGGGTTCGAATCTCAGTACGGACAGTTTTATAAATTGATTTTTCAATCGATTTATGAATTTCTGTTCGAAGGCATGGATATATGTGATGTCTTAAATTCCCCCCTCCCAACCATCTATATCTTATAAACGGGGAGTATCGAGAGCGATTAATTAACCACTAGTCCTGTCCTAGTCCTATCTTTATATTCCCTACTCTCTTTGAAAAAAAAAAGAGGTTGAGTAACTGAGTAACAAGCAGTTCTCGTAGAAACACTTCTGTTGATATAAACTCCATTAGGAGTCCATATGCTCCAAATTGGGAGCGGACATGGTAAAAAAAATGAAATTTAAAAGTTTTGACAAATATTTAAATGTATCGTAAAAAGATGAGAAAAATTTAAATTACACATATTAAATTTACAAAATATTATTAAATGTAATTAATTCTTTTGTTGAGGAGCCCTGCTTTGACGATTTATAAGATCGGACGTTTTTTGCGATCGCCTACGAAGTGCAATGTATCTGGATCGAATCACAAGATTGTGGGCGACTGCACGTCAGCCCCGGTGCCATATGAAAAATGTATTGACTGTGAAAGCCAACGAGAGATTCTCACAAAATAAACCCTCTTTCAAATTTAGCATACACGTAAAATATATAATATCAAAGAAGTACGCTAGTATGGTTATCTTTGTATGAGATGTTTTTACTGCAATCCAAAAGATTTTACTACAAGAGTTTATTTATCCAGATTCATTACATAAAAAAATAATGCATTGATTACTAAAAAAAAGTTACTTATGTCCATAGATTGACCGTTAGGTTACATTCATTCAGCATGTTGTGTAAACATCGTTGTTAGTTTCAATGTACATATAACGCTAGTGAATGAAATGGATAATTAAATATTAAGCATAATAATTGGTAATAAAATAAATTCAAAACGACAGAAATTTATTTGTGCAAAAAATAAGGGCGAATAAATAGTCGCAAATTGAAAACCGAATGACCTAGTAATATACACTCAACTTTTTTTTACACGGTTCCACAGAAATCCGTGTAAAAATAAATACATTATGACATAAAAAAAAACTTGTAAAAAAGCTAATATTGAAGACACAATAATTTAATTACACAAACTATTTTTAATAATGAAAAATAATACTATTCATCGTTACATGCTACCGGGACATTTATGAGGGACTGGACATAAATCCTTTTCATCGCTAGAAATTTCTGTCGCGTCTAAATGTCTAAGTATCTAATGAAGTATTTTGTTTGTGTAAGTTCAAAATCCTGTTAACCCAATACTGTTGGGAAAAGACTGCTGGAAAATATGGTAATATTTACTTTTTTCAAATACATAATGTGTTTTTCATGCCAACTCAATATTTTGTCACTTTTCTATAGTTATTTCTACTGTGAATAATATTTTTTTACTGCAATTAAATGATAAATAAAATAATAATAAATAATAAATAATAAAATCATTTGAACAAGGATGGGTAGTTTTTAATATGAATTAAATTGTGGGTAGTTGTTTCAATTGAATAACTATATACAACCCATACTGAATAATCGTCTACTAATTAGGCTTGAAGGATATTTTACGGTAGAATGACTTTAGTATTTTGTGATTAAGAGTGGGTACTGACCAAGCCTACACTGGTATTTAAAAGGCAATAAAATATTTGAAATCTGATAGATCGGTGACACAGATAGGTGATGCGGTGGAATCTTCACAAGGCAGTTACAGACGGAGGAACAAAGCTACTAACGAATAGATTGCACGCCAGCCCACGCGGCCCAGTTAATTAATACAATTTCGTGCCGGGCGCTTCTGTTCAACAGGCCGCAGACTGCACTGCTATAATTACAATAAATATAATGGAACACGGAAAGAGACTTGCGACCCCACCGAATGTGCCGTGTGATATGGACTTTTATTTGCAAAATGAAACGTCGATATGTTGTTGCCATTCTGTGCGCCTGATACTAATTAGAATAATATCAACTAATTCCAGAAGACAAGAATGAAGAAAACCATATTTTAACTCAATCAATAACTGAAGATGTACTACTTGCATACTTTAACCGTTGAAGATAATCTACAAGTCAGAAATTTAAGGTAAGTACTGATTTGATCTAAGTATATTGTGTTTAGTTAATTGAATAAGGGCTTGCAGGCCTAAGCCAAAATTAGCAAGGGGCTCACGCAAGTCCTTCCGAGTCCCCTTCAGCCCATTCATGATCAAATAAAAATATAAAGAAGAATTTTATTAACAATACAATCGCTCAACTCCATTATCAGAAATGATAAGGTTATAAAAGTTATTTTGGTTTTCTTTCTCTTTGTTATGGAATTGAAAGAGTAGGAATGGTTTATAGCTGAAATTTAAACGCATATAATTGTCTTAGCATTTCACTAAATTACATTTTAATTATATTAGAAGCCCTTTACTCAAATAAAAAAATATATTACGTGCCTTACATGACAGTCATGTTAGTTCTAAGTACACCCGAATAATGAAATACTACTTGAATTACCAAGAACGTCTTGAAATAGGAAACAAATTAAATGGTCAGAATTTAAATTAATTTTTGGTCAGAATAAAAATATTATACGGTCAGAATATCTGATAACAGTTTTGGTTAGTAGGTTAGGTGAGGTTTTTTTTTTAAATTTAATTTTAATTATTACTATCTATTCTGACCGATATATTATGACCATTTAATATAAATTCTGACCAATGTTATTTTAATTCTAACCAGAAAAATACGAGCCTTTGAAATATACGCAGTTATACTTTTAAACTAGCAAGTATGACAGTTCAGTGAAAATACACGTTCCAGTACTTACTCAAGTAAGTTTGTTTACATATTATGCATTGTATACAATTTTCCGTCTTACGTTTCCTCGAAGAAACGTAAAACAGCCAACCTGACTATCACGTGTAGAATATGAATGCTTTCTATTTCTATTTGAGTATTCGGAACGACTACAAACGAGAAAAAAACCATTTAATATTCACTAAAGAAGTTACCTCCGCAGCGCTCGTGTGATCCTGGTATCTATTTTACTAAAAACGACTTACGGTATTACCGCATCTGCATACAAATTGTATATTTAGTTCCCTAGTTGTTCGGACGAGGTAACGATTGTCCGCATTAAAAATGCACGTATTTATTTACATAGCGTAGAAAAAATGTCAAGAGAAAATAAAATACCTCCTCGTTAGTTATAGATTCCTATTAGGTATTGGGTGTTATTCGTTTTTAATTACGAGGGTATTTAATATAGAATCCTATTGAGATAAAAAAACGTCAACATTAAGATTTTTTGGAGCCAATTAAAAATGTTTCCACTGTAACATTTATATTAAGTTTATTTAAGTAATTAAAAATAAGAAGACGTGGGTATATCTGAGCTAACGAAGTTTTTGTCTAAGGCATTATGTCCGATAAATTCTCAAATAAGTGTCAACGGGACATTTTTTTCTATTGAAATCGGCCGTTTTGATTATATCTTGAGGCGTTTTGTGGTAATTGTTTTTGACAGTTGTAAAATTCAATCAATTTAATCGTGATAAAAAAAGTTTTATTTGAATAATATTGTTTTTAATCTAAGACGAAAAAAAAACTTTTTAATTTCAATTAAGAAGTGTCAACAAGTGCGTGGTATAATACATGATTTTTTTATTTAGGACGAATTTATAAACTAAATTACACTTTTAAGACTAATGTAGAAATATAAAAAAAAGATAACCGAATGAAATTTAACGAGAAATCTATACTATTCCGAAAATTGTTTCGCGAGATTCTTCCAGTCGACGACCGTGTCAGAAATGACGATGGAGAATTTAAAAGAGCTCTCTGTAAGGCCGGTGGGGAAAATTTGAGCTCTTGCACTGAATACAAATAGGATGCCAGGTGCCGATTGTGAGTGCCAGGAGTACAGCACCTGTATAGAAGTTGAATCACATTATCCGACAAAACATGGTCCAGCATAAACAGGGAATAATTTACTTTAATGTAGGTGTCTTGTGTGCACTATAGCAGTAAAACATCTACAAAAGGAAATATGACCAAATGTAGAAATTCTATGACATATAACTATCTGAATAACATGATGCATTGTGTATCTCTTCGGAGCCAGTATATATAGCTGAGAAAAATGTAAGTTTAATCATAGTTCTGACGATAGCGAAAACCGAAATATCTATCAACCAATACATATAAAAACTGTAGGAATAAATACGTTGCTGTTTTTACCCTATTTTAATGGAGTTCTACCAAGTAAATGCCAAGTCAATAAATAAATCTTTTTAAAGCCTATAAAAGCTCTTTTTATAATTTAATAAATGATAAATGTAAGGTTAACAAACATAATTCATTTTAAATGTTGAATATAAAATAGCATTGATACTACATTGCCACTTCGCCTACGGTTTGCTGGCCCTTAAAGAAACATGTGAAAAACTATTTTTAAAATCTTATTTGCGTCAAATCAGCATAAATGCATCTATATTTGATATTATAATTATCTAGGTAAAATAAATTATCTATGTAAAATAAAATGTCGATGCTCGAGGGTTTATCCAAAAAGCTGTAATTTTTCTTTTGCTTTTTTCTCACAAGCTTTTAGTTACTTTCCAACTTTTGCGAGAATAGTGACGATATTCTTTCTTTATGTTCAAGAATATGTATAATATGTACAAGGAAATACTAAGGATTGCCTGTAATGGTAAAGTAGTGGTTAAACATAATTTGAACTTACAATAACACGACAATATCAGCCATTTACGTCTAGAAGCATTGATGGAATTTGGGCATTACCTGAAACAAAGAAGAAACAAACTATTAGATACAATTTTACAAATGATAATGTTCAACAAAAGTTCAAAAGTTTTTGTACTATAGGTAATATTTGTACGAGCAAATTGCTCTGCGGACTTACGACATCCGTGGATTTATACACAAACGTTAAAAGTTGTTTTATTTCGGTGTTTTTACGAGATTCATTCGGTGCCAAGAAAATTAGGACCGCATCTACATTGTGGCTTAAAACACCCCGGGGTATTCGAGTGGCATCCTTGCGAGGATGAAAGTAACTTTCTTCGCAGAACGAAGGACGCATGAACGAGCCATCCGGGGGCGATAAGCATAATCCGTTTTCTGAGAAAGTCCCTGGTCATACTCAGATTTAATTGGACAGCTAGTCTCTTGCAATTTCTGGTGCCCTAATACCCCGTATATAAAATGCAATAGGTCAAGAACGATCCCGATTATAATTTTAATGACTACAAATGTAATTAAAGTACTTGAACACTTATAGGGTGTTCGCTGTCAATACTTGGTGGAAAGGAATTATTAAGAAAAACACAATATTCCAATTATTTCCAATTTTATTTATTAACCTGATCTGTGCCGTGCGGTATTAATACGGCCGTGTATGCGAAGGCCGTGATTTTCTTTCAAAAATAAAACCTAATAAAAATGTACTTTTTGGACATATAATAAAAGTACATCACAAACACTTAACATATAAATACTCGATGGGTCATTTCCGCCATCATTTATCAAAAATGTTTCAAAAACGGAAATTACCGCCATGTAAGCGTAGCCCTGCTAGCAACAAATTTGAACACAACAAGAAAGCTTTATTTAAAATCGATGTATTATAGATTACAAAACAATATATTTAAAATTTAAGTATCACACTATGATTCCAAGAGATGTCACTATATGCAAGATATTTTAAAATTATTAAATACGTTTCTTGTGGCCATTAAACCGCGTCTCAAGTACTGCTTGTAAAAACGCACATTTTGTATGGCCGGCCCTACGAGCACGAAATTGTATGGCGTGTGAAAACGTCCGTGGCAGAGAACAGGTTAATATCAGGACTGGTTTTTGTCATGGCAATCAGTTGATAATGCTTGCCGTGAGCGTAACCGCTCCTGATCTAAATAAATAAAAGTGGGAATAAGTACAAAGTAATATTGTGTTTTTCTCGAATTATTTGAACCTCAATAGCACAGCACTGTGACGTAATACTCAAAATTAAATGTAATGTGGTAATGACGATAGCTTTTTATAATATCATTAAAATACTGAGAATATCAAGATGTTATTCCTACGCAATTGTATATTGTATTAATTTGCAGTAGATTGAACCCGGGTTTCTTTCACCTTCTTCCACGGTTACCGAGCAACCCAACCGATCGGCCAATTATTTTAAATCTTATAATAATCTGACATGGAAACCGAACGTCTAGTAAAGAAGTCTAAGCAAGAAGTATTAGAATGTTGGTACGAGTCGTTCTGACCACATCTCCCTCGGCCGTCTCGGAACAAAATATATTTACGGTCGAAAAAACTCACCTTGATTGAGCAGCCTCACGCTGATTGGCTCATGTACCTGCAAAGAAAGATGCTTCCGTCCATTTATATCAGGGACTTTGAAGTGAGAGTTATTGTTATCTTTCTCATTTTATGATGGCCTGGTAGATTACAATATTTTATATCAATATCCAAAGTTAAATACAGAAATATAATTTCAAATTGACTAATTGCTTTATTTCTCTTTAATGCATCTGATGGCAAACTCTTTAGAGCATAAAAATACGTGGCTATTATAAAAAATGTGGACATTTGGTCAAACCGAAAAAATAATATGGGTCAAATTGTACGCCATAATTTTAGAACCCTTTTTTACGAGAACTATTTGTTACGCAGTAGCTCAACCTCACTTTTCTAAACAGGTAGGGATAAAAAGGAAAGGGGTAGGACAGGAATAGTGGCTAACTAATTGCTTTCACTACGCCCAGTTGTAAAAGGATTGGAAAGGGTGGGAGGAAATTTTTAGACATCACAAACACCCATGCCTTAGAAAAGAAATCGACAAATCAATCGATAAAAAATGCTGTTCGTACTGGCACTCGAAACCCGTGAGATCTGGCACGGGTATTTTAAATCGTTTTGATATTTGTATAGTACAGTGAAACCCCCAATTACACTACTCACAATTACAAAATATTTCGTCCATATTTTTTTTGTAAAACTAAGGGAAATCTTAGTTTTGCATTTTTTGCGGATCCCTAATTTTGTATGAGATTCACTCCCCCAATTACACTACCCCGAATTACACTGTCCTGACTTTAGTGTAAATGGGGGTTTTACTGTATATGTATTCTCCGAACAGGATAATAAAAAAATATTTTACTTTCAAGGGATTAACTCCACGACATGGAATCGTAAAATTTAAAATGCAGTAACATTTAATTTAATTATATTGTCAATCGGTGGAATAAGGAAGTCACTATGTTGAAAGATGTAATTCGTATTTCAGAAAGACATAATAATGTTCCTAATAAAGAAACATACTATCTTCCATGAGAAGTCCTAGAAATTGTTAACGCGGCTTGAGAGTACCTTTTATTATTAATACACCAGGACGGGTGAGGACTAAAGAGGAAAGACGGAGGGCACTGTGGCATTAGACATGGCTGAAAGGTTTATAACAAGGAAACCTAAACGGAAATTTAGATCAACGGGTCTGAATAAAATATGAATTATTACCTCTTAGGTTGACGTTATACTTAGTACTAAATAAAACGTATTAACTTTGCAAAAGACCGTATTATATTATATTTACGGGTTCATGTTTCTTTTTTGGGCATATCCGCTCTGTAAGCGTATATCATAATATTATAAATGGAATGTTTACAACTGGTCATTGAACAGAAGTGGAAAATACCACAGAATGAAATCTGAATCCTGAAGCTAAAACGCGTAGTAGATATGCTTTTTTTTACACCAGTAAAGAAACAATCTGCATACTTATCAACAAATAAATACTATTTTACAAAATTTGCTTCTTCAAATGTCAGTGTAATGAAAAAATATGCCTAGTAAGTAGACAAGGGGAGGGGACCATCTTTCTTGGCGTCATCGAAAAGGCGAAATCGCGGACCTACATTATTCACTCACTCAAACATCCAACATTATCGACTATCAATAATATACATAGATAGATTATAAATGGAATTGATATGTAATTGACTAAAAAAAAAAATGAGTAAAAACCGTGAAGAAAAATTGATAGAATTTATAGCAAAATCAAAAATTGGTGGTTACTTAGATTTAAAAAAGTGTTTTGGTATTTATTGAAATAAGGACAACATTGTGGTAAAGAAAATCTTGTATCAAAAAAGGAACTACTAAATTACTTACACAAAATAAATATGTATTTTAATTAGGAAAAAATAATACTACATATTCATTTCTACTTGATTGTATACGGGAACTTTTATGAGGGACTGGACGTAGCTCACTTCCATCGCTAGAAATGTCTGACAGGTCTTTTATGTTAGGATCTAATGAAGCCTTTTGTTTGTGATTACTGTCGAGTATTACTGTAGGAATCCTGTTATTTCAAAATCGTGTAAAAAAAGTGTTGAGTGTGTATAAAATAATAATAAATTATTGAGAACAAAATATCCTGAATCCGAAACGCATTTATGTAATTCGTTTCGAACCTAGGACCATAGATTAAATAAACCTAGTGAGATCATGATTTTAAGGTATCAGGGTATCAGGCGATTGAGAGTATGGTTTATTTTTTCGTTTTTATATCAGGTCCTGCAGTCTTTGTTACATAAAATCTATTATTTACCATACAAGAATAGCTGACTAATGAACACAGCGCTCTTGCCCGCTGGATGCTGACTCGGCTTAGATGTCAGGGGTTTTCAATCTCCGAGACGAAAAATAATTACGAAATATTTATTTACCATTACAAGTTTTCAGCGGCAGATTTGATTACTCATACTTTATTGTAAATAAAAAATTGAACAAAGCTGAAATTTTATTAAGTGAGAATTAAAAGTATACATATATTATTATTTTAATCCATGTTCGCTCCCAATGTGGAGTATATGGTTTCCTAACAGAAATATTTCAATAGATGTTTTTCTACGAGAACAGCTTGTCTTTCAGTTGATCAATCTCTCTATTTTTCAAATAGAGAAGAGGTAAGCTAATCTCTCTCGCTGCGCTCTTTTATTTTAGAATTGAATTGGTGGGAGAAATTTTTATTTAGATATCACAAACATCGAAAAAATGTTGTTCATGCTGGTATTCGAACCCTTGAGACTGCCAAGGAAACCTATGACGTTAATCACAGCGCTAGGTACCCGGAAAATATTCGCTGCATTTGATATTCTAGTAACGGTATCAGATTGTTTGTGGGCTTGGTGTGCGATGTATTATTTTTAGCTCAAAGTGACTATTAACGAAATAATTATTAATCATATAATACGGATACTAGTTTCGTAAAAAAAATATAGTCATTGTTCATTAGTAAACACTCATTCCAGTGTTGAATTAAACTGGTACAAAAAAAGATTTGAGTCTAATTAAAAAAATATATATGATAAAGATGCCTGTCTTCAATTTCAATCTTACCATATAACATTATATGTAATGTGTGTCACGATTTTTGTATCGATACCCATTTAAATAATATGGAAACGCATTAAAATTAAGTGACTGGACATAAAGATTAACCAATAATAATAATGTCCGCAAAACGTCTCCATGTCATAAAATATCTTTCGGTTTAAGTTTAATGACAGTAGTAAATCTATTGAAGTATTCCCATAAAATCAACTACTTATCAGCGATTGAAAATCTCTGCCCAAGGCAAAGGGTTGTGTAAGCATCGTTCAGTAGTTTTATGAGCAACAAAAAAACAAAACATAGACAATTTGAAGCGTCTGCTGGTGGATGGTTGTTATACTTTAATTAATACTGACATTAGGGATTATGTGAATCAATAGGCCGCGAGTATATAATGAAACCCGCGGCCTTTAGATATCATCATCAATATAATAATAATATCCTTTATAATAAATAACCTCTGTCTTGATACTTCTTAGTGATTCTGGCTCCCTGATACTTAAAATTGATTCAATAAGGTAATGAATGCACTTTGCATCAATGCTGTTTTTTATTAAATAAAATATGCAAAAGAGGAATATAAAATAGTCATTGTAAGACGAATCTATTTAATATAAAATATAATTAATCGAAAAAAATATTAAAGTTTATCCAATTGAATTCACCGAATTCTATACCCAAATTAGTCTGGTAAACATACCGGAATTGATGTTTCAAATATCTATACAATCATAATTTGAACTCTAGAGAGGTGAAGTGAGCAAACTAGTAAAATGGGAAAAGTTTTTTCTTAGACTTTTTAAGTACAATCACGTCTTTACTTGGTGGTTTTTGTGAATTGTTTATTTTTATTTTACGTATATAACACTATTTCAATGTGTATTAACTGAGGTTACTTCACTTTTCCGATAAATTACCATTTGGCTCACTTCACCTCTAGTGTGCCAATTTTATATATGGCTTTATTAATAATTAAAAACATATTTGATTCAATTATATTTTTTGTAAATATCGTGTTGAGCAAAAATATTCCAATTTTTCGCAGTTTCGCACTTTGTGTATTAATAAATAAATAACAAATATAAGTGGAAATCTTATTGTAATGAATATGTTTTAGCTTTTGTACTATAACACTATAGGAATCTATTTGTATTGTGTCAATAGTAATTTGTTAAAAAAATGTAAAGAAATATTAATAACTCAATATAAACGGTTTCATAAAATATTAATTGTATAGATTTAAATAATAATAGTGATTGATGACGAAAAGATCTTAGTTCATTGTTGAAATACAGCTATTCATTTGGTTTAATAATCCTGTCTGGAGTGATTCAATTACTTAATCTTTCATATTTGGGAATGAACAAGATTAATGAAGATATAACAATATGAGTTTTTTAAGCGCGCTGCAACAAGAACAAAAAAGGTTCGAGATATTATTCAGTTGACAAGCTCTGGTTCAATGATCTCAATTTCTTGGACGCACATAAACAAGCACTGGAAATTTTTTATACAAGTCAATTTAAATCTTAAAGTCAGTACACTGCTTTGGTTACATAAATAAATTCTTGGAAAAGTTTGGTTACCGTAAAATCTCATGACCACGCAATTAAACCATTTCTCTATAAACAAATTTCACTGAAATACGTAAAAATGTGTGAAGTATAATAAATATTCGATTACGAAAAAATCGAAACAACTTAATCTCTGTAGAACAGTGAAGGGGAACCTGCGGCCTTTTGACATAATCAAAACATTCACATTGGTCAAAAAAATATACGCAAGCGTTTGGAAAAAAGAGTGTAAACAACCCATTATGAGAGTCAAAAAAAGGGTGGGTGAGAACGTTTTTTTTACTGCGGCCCAATGTTAAATCAGATAAATGAATGTGGCCTTCAGAAATGAAAAGGTTCCCCACCCTTGCTCTAGAACATTCGAGTCGAAAGTTCGAATTTATGAAAATTATGCAATCGTAACGAATCACATGCTTTTGCATAAATACTGTTTTTTCAGAGTATGAAAAAAGAAATGACTCGCAGAGAATCCAATAAAAAATATATTATAACTGATTTTCATTATGCAGAAGTACCATTCGAATGAACGAACCGAAGATAACAATCAATTCAAAGTGATTTATTTCTCGACAATATGTTTTAATTATTTAAAAAAAAAAACGATCTATCTATCAATCTTGTAAGTTTACAGACCTAGATATCTGACTGAAAATAATTTACTATTTAAATCATATATTATTGATTATTTCAACATCTTAAATATTATAGACAGATAGATGAAAGAAATAACTGCAGACGTATTGTCATGCAGTTGATGAAGTATTGTTTGAAAATAAACTAGACAATTTCACAATTTTTATATCAGTCAAATATTTTAATTATTTTGTGTTTTTGGATTAACCGATCAAAACAGAAATTTCGAATAATTCAATCTATTTACACCGTAGTCAGTTGAGACTAACGACAAATTTCACAGTTTTATTATGATTTTATCGACTCTACTTTCTGGTACTTAATACTTATTTTATAAGAATTATCTAGCAATTTATATTGATAGAACAGTGTTTTCAAGATAAACAAGTATGAGATGGAATAATTTAGTTTTAGATATAAACTCTCTCCATTTGCATATACAACTTAGTCAGCTGGTGAAGAGTATAGATGAATTAAGAACGGAGAAGCTACCTTACAAAAAAAATAAAGCTACATGTAAAAATCATTTTTATCCTCTCCTTGACCACTAGATAGATACACTTAACTAATAAAAAAAAGATTTTCAGCTGTATATAAAAAAAATCTTCCAGAGACAGCGATGGGCTGCGAATACGTTAACAAGGGGCTCGCTTAATCTCAAAACCATTCTCGCCGTTCTGGGAAAGGAGTGAATTTTTATATCACTCCTTTGCAATTATTAACAACATTTAAATAAACAATCGATAATTACTGAATTTTTTAAGCCATGTCCGCTTCCAATGTGGAGCATATGTACTCCTAATGGAGTTTATCTCAACATAAGTATTTCTACTAGAACTTCTCTTTTTCCAATGAGAGTAGGGATAGAAGGGTAGGGCTAGGACTAGTGGTAAGCTAATCGCTCTCGGTACGCCCCGTTCATAGGATAGGATGGGTGGGAGGTGGAAATTCAAGATATCACATACATCGATTGATTAATCAATTTATAAAACTGTTCTTACCGGAATTTGAACCATTTTGCCGCCTGTGTGGTCGAGTGGTCAACGCTGTTGGCTTCGGTTACGGAGGGCACGGGTTATTACTTAATACACGTATAATATGTAACACTATGCAATTTACCGTAAACGAATCAATGTTAATGGCTAAATACTACTGTGTATATTGAAGCTGTAGTAGATAATATGTAAGTCAGAAATTGCAGTTATATAATTTGTTATATAAGTTGCAGTTATATAACTTACTAATTTTATCTGAGAATATTGCTTTCTCCTAAATTACAAAAGGCTCGCCGGTCTTAGTAAAATTTAGCAAAGGGTTCGCGCAAGCATCTTCGATCCCATTCTAGCCCACCCTGCCCAGAGATATATAAGTTAAGTATATCATTTTAATGAAATATTGTGTATTGTTACAAAAATAAATCAATAATTTATGATCGTGATCATTTCTGCTAATCGCGGAAATAATCCAGACCTGATGATATTAAAAAATATAAAAAATGGTACATACAATGTGTTTTATTAATAAATATAATACTCCAATAAAAATCGACAATTAAAACATTAAAAGTGTATCTAGGTAGTTTTTCTAAAATTCTTGAATAAGAACTATCATTTTTTTAAAGAAAAAATATTGTTTAAGCATAATATATTAACACTTAGTGTACTGCAATGCTGTATGACATCATATTTTTGTGAAATAATTTTTATTCGATTCAATATTAGAATGCGTTAACAATGAAAACGAAAGCAATACATTCATTGCATTTATATAATTTTTTTAATACTCGGTATCATGATAAAGTCTGGAAAACTTACTCAGAATCTGACAGATGTATTTTCAATGGCCCGTAATGCTGATGATGTTTATTGTATTACGAATGTTTATTTAAGAGGTCAGAGTTCAGGTCTCATTGACACAGCTGTACTTCCACTCTTATTCAGACAACCAGTTTACTTAGAAGTGTATTGCTCTAATAGATTTTACATGTAAATTTAAACGTTCTATCTTTCGTGCAGTGGCGGAACAACGAAAGCAAACAATTATTATTATATTAAAATTTGAAGCAATTGTGTTTGATGTTTGGACTATTTCATTTTAATATTTATTCTGTTTTGTGTAACTTACTTTCTTATATATTTTTTTCATTTGTACAAATCAGTAGCTAGAGCAGTGTCTGCCAAACTTTTTTACTTCACGGCACACTGGTGAATGGGACTTGTTCCGCGGCACACCAAAAAAAAATGTTTAAAAAAAGGAAATGTGAAACATGTGTCGCATTGACCACTATGTACGAACGTGACAAATGTTTATTTAAATATATAGATCTACACTACACTAGTGTGCCGCGACAAACAGTTTGGCAGACACTGAGCTAGAGTAACGAAGAAAAATAGATGTTTTATAAAATGAGCAAATTATTGTTTATTTAATTATTTAAGTTGTACTAAAAAAAATTGGTCCTACACAGTATAAAGACCTTCAAATCGACACCCTAGTTCCAGAGTGTACTATGTCTGAATTTGTATATTAAGTGTTTCAGAATACGTGCATCAATCACTTCCAAAGAGCAACCACGACGTTTTTATTATGTTGAAATTCTCATATAGTTTTGTTGTTTTTTTTTAATTTTAACTACATTATTTTATTAAAAATTCTGCACTACAGCGCATGTAACCAAGCCTTGAGAAATTTCTCCTCGGGACACCCCTGGAAAAATTTTCATCACGGATAACGTTCAAAGTTTTCATGTTCTACAAATATTATTTTTATATATTCTTGATGGTTACGCTATCATCATAACTATATCAACCATTAAGCGTGAATAAAATAATATTTGCAGAACTAAAATATCTTCAACCTGTTATAATGGATTCCACCAAGTAAATAATGCCAACTCAATCACCGAATAACGTTGTCACGCTGCTAAATACACCTTGCAAGAAAAGTGTGAAACTGTGGCGGGTATAACGTTGAATACCTTAGGGCAGTGGTTTCCAACCTTTACAAGTGGTTACCGCGCCTCCCTATCCTTTACTTCATAGAGTAATAAAGACACGTTTTACAGGATAAATAAATGTTTTGGACTGTTCGCGCCTCCCAGGTTGGAAATCGCTGCCTTAGGGAGTTTATCCATTGCCAGAAGTTTAATGTTATAATTAGGAGGTACATCAAGCAGCCGGGCAAGCTAAAATATCTTCGAAACGAATTCATAATGACCAGTTATAAAATTTTCATCGTTTAAATTATGTACATTCACGTAAGTTTTGTCCCTAACAATCAGGGTTTCCTCAGCAAATTGAACGTCATTAAAATCAAAACATTAGTAAAGTTAATCCATGATTTTAACTTAGTGATTAATTTATTTCTTATAGAACACGATACAATTACTTACTACTACTTAAGGTTAGTTCAAGTCCATCCATGCAGTAAGCGAAACCCGGGTCGATAATGACAAAATGTGTGTGAATGTACATAATTAATAAAGATTCAAATGAAATATTTAAATTCCACCAAGCATCTTCAGGCGAAATCTTAAATTAGATCTGCTATAAATTGGTCGGTGTTAAAATGTTATGACTTTGGCCATTGTCTTAATTAGCTAAAAAGTCTCATTTTTTTTTGACGCCCACTTTTTTTTAATGTAGTGTTTACTCGTGGAGGGCCTAATTTTTATTGGACGCTACTGCGTCCGTGAAATGGACTGTCTGCCATGGTATAACATCATCAAACGCTCGAGTTTATAATGGCAACCTGTTTTTATTAATGTGTAAGTACCAACACATCTATACTTATAGATGTGTTGGTTCGCCCTACGTGATCAGAGATAACACACGTCAAATCATGTCGGTTGGTACTTTGGCTGACTGAACGCGAAATAAAACAGAAGTTCCATGTGATTGCAGATAATTTAAAATAGATCATAAAAAAAATTGCCTACTGTTAACACTTTCTAAAAAAAACACTTACAACTTACAACTTTTTTTACACGGTTTTGAAATAACACGGTCCAATATAAATACTATATTATAACACGAATTATCTGTTCTTCATGCATTCGAACAGAAATTCGTAAATCGATTGAAAAATCAATTTATAAAACTGTCCGTACTGGGATTCGGACCCGTGACCTCAGTAACCGAAGGCAACGACGTTGACCACTCGGCCACTGAGAAAGATTAGCTAACCACTAGTCCTGTCTTAGCTCTATCTTTCTATTCCTACTCTCTTTAGAAAAAGAGAGGTTGAGCAACTGAGTAACAAACAGTTCTCGTAGAAACACTTCTGTTGAGATAAATTCCATTAAGAAAGAGTCCATATGAAGTCCATTGAACATCAAAATCCACTCAGATAATCACAGGTAGTAAAAATGTGAAATTGAACTATTCTCTGGCATAAATGTTATATATATGTGTGTGTGATAAGTGATAATGAGACCAAAGTGAGCGCAGTTTTTAAGCGCCTGTCATGTCGTCGTAGAAAAAGTGTGATATTTTTTTGTTGATGATTAAAATTTTACGGTGGGTATCTGCGCAGTTAGAAATCCATCAATTACAATTCAGTGAATAAGATTGTCGTAAAATGCACGTAATTCAATTGACAGTAAGCTGGACTATCATTTTACACGGCAAATACGTTCCATACAATACCGTGTAAAAAGTATACTAAAATAAAAAATAGTGGATTAGTTTCCTTGAACAAAAAGAATGTTTATTGTATTGTATCTAAAAAAAACTTTAAATTTTTTAATAAAGAATATTCTATTATTAAGAAAAACACAATAATCCTTTGTACTTATTTGTATTGTTTTTACACCTTTTTTTATTAAAATTTGTTTTGTATAAATAACACTGTTAAATTATATTTCTTATCAGTTGATAATGCTCGCCATGAGAGAAACTGGTAACGATATTGGTAAATAAAAGTGGAAATAAGTACAAAGAAATATTGTGTTTTTACTAATATAATGCTTTTTCACCAAGTTATGAAATATACACAACTCTTGAAGTGCAAAGTGACTGATAAACTGTTTTTTTATTGACTTAGTCTAATATTAATTTAATAAATTGTTCAAGCAAAAACTTTTTTTAGTTCTTTTTTCCTGGTTGCAATTTTCACAAACCCTTTTTTACTTTTAAACTTTAAAGCTAAATTTAGATGCTAATTCGGCATTTTCAGCTTCTATCTTTTTGATAGAACGTGTGTCGAGTTGTATACATTGTGATTATCGAAAAAAACTGTTTTGGAAAAACTGAGGGTACCGTCCTTTTCCTTTTCACAATCGATATACAATGGAACCCCCAATTACACTACCCCGAATTACGCGTTGGCTTGAAATATTCGCCGCAAGCCCCCCAATTGCACGGTTGCATTACTACGAGACGGTCGTCTATGCCACGCATACAGTCAAATATTGACTAGCATATTTCTATTCAACACGTGCCAGGCTATACACGCATAGCTGGGCGTCTGCCGGTGTGCGGGATATTTACTACGACAAAAACTAAATATTTCGTCCATATTTTTTTTTTAAAAAAATGCAAAACTGATTTGCATTTTCCGCGGATAAAAACTAAATCCCAAATTTTGTATGAGATTTACACCCCCAATTACACGGTCCCGACTAGAAATGATGTAGAATCGTGCTATTTTGAAACCGTGTAAAAAGAGAGTCAATTTTCGAGATGCAAATATGTAGTTTTTTTATTTTGTAAAATACTTACATACAGTTAAGTACGTTAATAAAATTCTATCCATCAGTCCGGTACATGTTATAGCCTACGTGCCAACATTTTTTTCAAGAGTTTCTGATAGAAGCTGTCAAAGAAGAAAAAAACGAAACTTCAGTAGGCATGTGATGTGGAACATATTCGGACATGTACAGTTAGTTACTTCCAAAAATGATTTAAAAGCACCCATCACAATGTAACTGGAACGTTACGTTTTCTATTATCCCATTATGTGTATGCTCTCTGCGGTTTTGCCAATTAATTTATTTCACGAGACACTTTTATTTATCGAAATTTACAAGTGAACGATTTTGGACCTGACATAATTTGCGATTGGCAACACTTGATTACATTTAAGCGAATATAAACATTTTTCTCAATGTCTGCTTCACTCCTTATTTAAATGTTAATATTATTATCTAGAATCCGATCAAAATAAAACTTTACATATTTAAACTACTGCTTTGCCGTAATGGCTATTTTTATTATTTTCAATGGATTCTGCGGAACTAAGTAAGTATATGGAAATTATTTTTTTAATATAAAATTAAAATTGGGGAACAAAACAATGTATTGTTTAAGAATCCGCGTGAGTTTTAGGTAGTAAAACGTGTAATATAAATAATACGAAATATCAAAGTATTTTAGTTCTGCGAATATCAATCTGTCACCGTTGCTAAGACCGTTACAATATGGTTATGTGATTATTTATTGATAATCGCAAATTTTTTATCGTTCCGGGTAACACTTAGGTAATTTTTTAAAATATAATAACAGTAATTTACAATAAATTAGGATGTCAGAGTGGACGTATTGTGTATCTCTTCTAAGCCAGTATATATAGCTAATTTAATATAAGTTTTAGCATAGTTCTGATGACGGCGTAATATTTGTAGAACTAAAATACTTTGCTGTATTTTTTACTGTATTATAATGGAGTTATACCAAGTTAATGCCAATTCAGTAATGAATTAATTATAGGTCATGGAATGTCAACGTAATGTTATATTCTCAATGATTTAGTCTTGCACTGGACCAATGAGCTTATTCAAGCAAACATATATGCTGTTTTTTTATTATTATTATTTAAAATAATTATCTTTGAATGTTGAATTTTAACACTAAATATACAATTTGTCGTCTCATAGTCAAACAATATCCGACGACCTAATCGCTGCAGTAGTTAAATAATTTAAGAATCAATTATTATCATTATAATATTTATAACAATCTCATGCACAACCTCCTTTTTTTACTTCTCGAATTAGCGATAAAGCAAGGCAAAGATATGTATACAAACAAAATATTTTAGTCCAGTGATTTCCAGCCTGGAAATGTGGGCCATTGCAAAGGGGGGCGCGAACAGTCCAAAATATTTATTTACCCTTTAAAACGTGTCTTTATTACTACGAAATACGTTATGAAATAAAGGATGGGGAGGCGCGAAGGTATAGGTTAACAGTAGAGGCGCAGTAACATATAGGTTAGAAACCACTGGATAAGTCGATTAAGGTATGAAAAAATATACGATATAATTTAAAAACCTAGTCCCATATCACAATATATTATATATTTTCGATTTCCTAGTGAAATAAGAATATGAAATTGTAAAGAATATTGTGGTCGTATTTAATTATCTCACTTGAAGTATAAAAGCATTGAATTAAAAAAAAAGAATATTGTACTTATTTTATTTTGATTTCTACCATATTAGAAATAAACCACAACTTGAACAATCAATTTTACAATTTTACGCTCACATATTGTACATAATTTGCAAAATCTTTTAGGTTACGAAAGACCTCAAAGTTCAAAATAAAATCGAATAGGTTGTAGTCGATGAAAAAAGCAGACAAGCATTCGTGCGTTGCAAATTTGAGGACCGCTCCGATGCGATTTGATAATGATCTCCAAAAGAAGCAAATAGTTTTAAAAAAAAAGCGCCTTGATCGATTTCGAAACTTGAATAGGGTACATGATACATCACACAAACATACACGTAAATGGGTTTTTTTCGCAAAAATAGCACGTGAAAATATGCTACCGGAACGGAACGGGACATCACATGCAGGGTCTTCAATTGCAATAGCTTCGATTGCATTTATTGTCGGTCCTTAAAACCGGGATAATTTACTATTTTTTTTGTTTGATCTTTTCATTGCCTCATTAGAAGTGCGAGTCGACGAATAGGCACATTTTTAATTGTTGGTAGCCAAAAGACTAACTGAATGGAGTTTTTAAAAAAATAGATAGCGGTAGTTTATATTGAGCATTTTTTCAATCCAGATGGGATCGAATACACAATACCAAAAATATAACTACTTTCAAATACATCAAAGAGAAAATAAAAAGCAAATATTTCAACTTAAGACTTCCAAAATGACTACAATGAAGCTGTCGCACCTCCGCTAGGAAGGGTTGATCTAAATTAATGATGAATTGTTTATATGTAAGAGAGGAAGCCAATTTAATATAATTTTATAAATAATGGCACGTGTGCTTGGTATCTTGGTAGATTCGAGCAATCAAAGGAATGGACGATATCTTTGATAGCAAATGTTGCAATTCGAGTAAATTTTAAGACAATTCATAAATTTCTTAGTCATTATTAGAAATCTTTTTTGACCGCGATATATGCGGCGCAGCTGTCAAGGTTGTCGGCTTTTGTGGAAGATTTCACGGGTTCGAGTCCTATTTTTCGAAGACATGGGTGTTTGTGATGTCTAAAAACTCCATCCCACTCTTCCAATCCTTAAAATAACGGGGCGTAACGATAGCAATTAGTTAACCACTAGTGTAGCCCTATTATTATATTCCTACCACTCACTTGACAAAGAGAGGTTTAGCAATTGATTAAAAAACAGTTCCTCGTATAAAAAATTCTGTTGATGTACTTCCATTAAGAGGACTTTTTAATCAACTAAAAAAATCCCCAGAGCAATCCGTAATACTGAAACATTATTTTCGATAATCCCGGTAGAGTAAGTTTTTTGGAATTGGAAGCCCTATCAAGAACTGCACAAATCAAAGTGATACACGATGGATGAAAGTGCACATTTATTCAACAAAGGTTTACAGCTCCACCATCACAATGCCTGACTGACAAACTGTTAAAAGCGGTGCGTCCAAAGTAAATAAATAATACACACATAATACTGATTGCTTTTTTTGATCAAAGTCGTTCAAAAATAACGGATTCGTTTTGATGGTGTGGCGATAATTCAATGCGATGGATACAGTCGTACAATGCACGTATTCTAAATGTAGGGAAATTCTTCTTACTGTTTGTTAAAGAATTGTGATTTCTTGGAAGTAGGAATGAGATTTTTTTCATATTACCATAGTAATTGAGCTTTTATTCATATGGCGTTACCTACAGCAGTATTCTACGTTTAAAAATTAAATTTGATACCCACGTTTTTCAATTTATTTTATGTGCTCCTGATACATAAATTTTTGATTAAAGTTAAGTTGACGCATCACACTGTACCTAATATCTACATTCGGCCCCGGCCCAAATCAATTAAAATTGTCTTGTGTGCCCGGCTTATTTTTGAAGAGTTGCATTTTTCTTAATGACTTCTTACTTAAAAGGTTGTAACTGTGAAACCACAAGACCAAATCAAATGAAACCTTTTGTGGTTGTTTGAAAGACTATTACTATTCAATTATGTATGATATTATTGCTAGAATTTTCTGCTATGGAAAGCTGTATTACTATGTTTGCACATGTACCGAGTCTTACTCCATATTTTGCTTGGCGCCCACCTTGCAGGTTCAATTGGGCTTATTTATTTTTCTTGCTGCTATTAGTAACAAAATACTTTTAGAAATACTTTTTGACATTATTTTTTATAGAATATTTAAAGCTAAAATTGAAAATGAACTCAGTGACTGCACCATCATGTAATCTTCAGAAGGACAAATGGACGCACCAAATGCGTTATGATATCCTTAAATTTTGGTTGGTAAAATCAGTTACTATTTTTATTAAAAGTCATAATTAAAAGACTGATTTAGAATAATTTGAATATCTGTAATAATGATTATACTGAGTCTTCTTAACAAAAAGTTGCTTGATACCACAATGATGGCTTTTAAAGCATAACCCATCACGTGAAAACACGGTTTCGGGACTCAACGCTCGGCTCGGGATCCAACGTGCTAAAAGTGCTGTTGTGGACATAAAAAATTGATGAATTTGAATTTATAGACATTTTCTAAAAAATAATTTGTTCAAAATATATACCCAGTATTGAATCGTATATATCTGAGTATCAGGATATAAGAAGAGGTAGACAAAGATAGTTTTGTCAAATCATTGTTTACATACAATTTACAATTGCCTCAAATCGCCTGAGATGAAATTTGGTATTGCTCACGTAATCGAAAGGCAGAGACGTAAATTGTTTTCTGTATAGCCGCCGTGAAATTGACACGATTAAACATTTCGATTTTTTCTCGATGCTTCTAAGCTGGCTGTGACTAATACATTTTTCTCCATTGTGCTTGATATATTATGATAAAATATTCTTAACTCGAGATTTTTCGACCATAACTAAAAAAACATTTCGGAGATAAAAAAAATATCACCTAACAAAGAAGTGTTCAGTAATATTTTTTTTCGTATACGAAACAACAGATTATGACTAATTCAAATAATAATACAGTAGATGATAAGCATGTGTATGCATGGAATACGATGCTATCAAAAACCTCAGGCAATTACTAACTAACAAATTGTTCTTTAAATTAAAAAAAAATGAATTAACCCTGGATGTTAATTGAAATATGGATAGCATGAATACATTTTTCATTGTTTAAAAACGCTTGTAATGAACGAATCACTCATTTTTTGTAACTTATGTCATGTTATGCATTAATGCAGCGACTTCCAACCTGGGAGGCGTGGACTATTGCAAAGGGAGGCGCGAACAATCCAAAATATTTATTTACTATATGGAATAAAGGATGGGGAGACGCGAAGATGTTTTTTTTCTTCAAAGGGAGGCGCGATGAAAAAAGGTTGGAAACCACTGCATTAACGTATCAATTTTTTGATATTATAAATATCTACTTAAATATTTCGATTGAAGGTGCCTGGTGTAATTTTAATATTAAATTTGAATCGTTCAAATTATGTGCATTCATACAAGTTTTGTCACTGAGAACCCGGGTTTCGCCTTTCGTCATCTTCAGGCGTTCAAGTGCACGAATGAACTTGAACAGACAGTTCTCAGAACTCAATTTGAATGTACATAATTATAATTATCTATCTACGTAACATACAATATCGATAGTAGTCTTTATCTCGACTCGATGGTTGCCACAAACGAGATATCTCGTATTTTTTTTTTGTGCTCAACACGCCAGAGACGAGTTATCGCGTCAATAACTAATTGAATTAATAGTTGCAAATTCTAGCCGGCGTGCTGGGTAATTACTATGAATTATCTACGGCAGCTAAATGGCTAAAAGCTGACTTTTCATCATGATGATATTGAACAATTAAGTTAAGACAGTCATAATGTTGCATATTATGTATAATAAATAATTCGTTTAAATTATATTTAAAAAAACTGATTATTGAATGTTATATTTCTTAAAACTTCCGAAAAACCTCTCAATAAAAATCCGCCACAAACTATAATACGAGTTAAGTGAATAATGTTAGATGGTTAGAAAAAACATAATTAACTTTTATAATTAATCCGTCAAACATATTGAATGAAAATCATGACGAAGAGCTTAGAGAAGACAATTGTATCAAATATATAATAGTTAATGTACAATAAAAC
Source organism: Himalopsyche anomala (assembly GCA_031772345.1). Taxonomy (NCBI): domain Eukaryota; kingdom Metazoa; phylum Arthropoda; class Insecta; order Trichoptera; family Rhyacophilidae; genus Himalopsyche; species Himalopsyche anomala. Next base: position 1,006,666 of record CM062837.1, on the reverse strand, counting down.
ATTTTTTTAAATGCAGTAGCCTCAATTACTCCCTTTTAAATTGAAAAAAAAAACAACTGTAGAAGTAAAATGTTTCCAAATTTAATAATACAGAGTGTATCGCGTGCATGCGTGCAATTACTCAAATCTCACATGCATCGATGCAGCAAGTCTGCAGCACTCGTTGCAATTGACAGCCATACAAAATTGACGGGAGAATCATATCTGAAACACTTACAATATGTTTTGCGTGTACTGTAAACAGTTTGCAGGTGTACTGGAAACTGACATGAGAACTAGTCACTCATCCATTGCACTGACATATTACAGGCATTGGATTATTATTATTGCTGACAATCATTGATATAGACGGGTTCAATTAAATTGTATTATTTTAATAACATCATTATATAATATAGTATTGTATTAATTATTAGTTTGATTCTTTTCAATTCTAGTTATGTTTATGGAAATCTTTTACAACAAGGCATTTACATCAATTATAATCGCCTGCTGTGGCCCAGTTGGTTAGAGCTTGCTTTACCAGTCACGCAGGTCTGGTTGAATTTGAGAATTATTCAATTCAAAGTTATGATCGAAGACTGGGTGTTTGTGATTCTCAATTCGCACTATTTCCTCGCCTCCCATCCTTCTGATCCTTTAATAACTGGGTGTAGCGATAGCGATTAGTCAACCACTAGACCTGTTATAGCGTTATTCTACCTTCCCTACTACTTACTCACTTTGAAAAAAGTGAGGTTGAGCGACTGAGTAACAGACAGTTCTCGTAGAAAAAACTTATGTTAAGATTCCTTCATTAGGAGGCCATATGCTCCACATTGAGAGCGGATATGGATAGTTAACGTTAAAAGTTAACTTTATTATGTTTAAGTCCATGGTAATTTACAATTGATAGATTCCGGATTATTTTTTTGAAAACTTTCATATTTGTAAATTGCGGATACAAGAAGGAAATAAATTATGATCGAATACGATTTTTCGTTCTGCCTTACAGCAGTGATTCTCAACCTGGGGTCCGCGAACATTTTCATTCTTTCAACATTCTTTGTGATTACATATGAACATAAAAAAATCGGGGGTCCTCAGATTATTGTTTTGAGATTTATAGGTCCGTGGCAAGGAACAGGTTGGGAAGCACTGCCTTATAGCATGACCGATATTTTCAATGTTTAAGCGATTTTATTACATTATTTATTAATATAATTGATACACAATACAAAACTCTTGTGATGTCTTGATCAGATGGTCATCAAAATACCAGAATTGGTACCTTGTTACCGGTATGAATTATCAAGAAATTACTTTTGCGGTGGTGTAACAACATTTCGCGTTTACCAGATTGAAGGTATCATGTTCAAAACGCATTGAAGGTAAATGTGTGGGTCGAATTCACGTCTCAGTCAAATTTATGTCCATCGAGATCTGTGTACATACGCTGTTTTACTAAATGCAGAAATGTTTTTAAGATAAAAACAGTGAAAATGTAGTTAACCTACTTACGGTTCAGATACCACACAATTCCAAGTTTTGTGGCCAAGTGATTAAATTATTTTTCACAAGTGGACGGATAACTTACATCCCCAGCTATGTAAACTAGTGCTTCCCAACTTGGAGTCCGCGAAAATATTCATTCTTTCAGCATTCTTTAGGATAAAATGTGAACATGTGAAATAAAAACAAATCGGGGGTCCGCATATTATTGTTTTCATAATTAGAGGTCCGTGTCATAAAAAAAGGTTGGGAAGCAGTGATGTATACCAACTTCTTTACTCAACGAATTTGATCTACCAAATTTCGAATAAGGGATAAATAATGTACATGTGAAATTTGAATCGTTCAAATGATGTACATTCACACAAATGTCGTCACTGACGACCCGGGTTTCGCCTTTCGGCATCTTCAACCGTCTACGTGCACGGATGAACTTGAACTGACGCTTAGTAAATGAATGTTTCGTGTTTATGTAAGAAATAAATGTATCATTGAGTTTAAGGCCATTGCTGGCGAAAAGGATTAGCTCATGGGAATGCCCACAGATGTAATGTATATGTTTTCACATTTTCTAAGTACTTATCTATTTAATCAGTGACGATATATTATATATAAAAGTAGTTGAGAAGAAGCTGGTATATACATAGAGCCATAAACATGTACTATAGAACCTTTTAAGAATGGACCCAGCTCAAGGAAACATCTTTGTTGGGGTAAAAGCTTATTACAAAATCAATTCCCGGTTTTATTGTGAACTAAGAAGAGATGAGCGTAATATGCAGGGGCTATATCTGCAAGATTTGCGGTCCATAGAAAAACTTAATTGAAACCTTGCGAATTTCAAACGGGTGAGCAGGTATATAAAATTGTCAGAATGTCTCCACTTTTTGGTGTGTTAAATTTAACTAGTAGTTTTAGCAATTTATATAAAACCTAGTTTTATTACGTAAATCTACGTAATACCCTCATAATTAAAAATGAATTTGTAGTCTTACTTGCTTTTATATTTTGTAGCAATATTCAACAGGAACAGGTTTTTTTCATAATCTTATAAAAACCATTTACAATCAATTCTTTTTTACGTCGGGATAAAATATGTTCAATTTTATTTCGAGATCTTTAAAATGTGTGTTTCTGATATCTCATCCCCTTGAATTCATCTCAGGCAACTATGGATTAAAAAAAAAAAAATTGTCGCCTCGGCCTTTAAAACCAGTTATTTTTTTTTATTAAATTTAGAGATGTGTAAAACAATTACAAAATGGAATTATGGTAAATGATAAAACTTTTGCCATAACGGTTTATAATATTACAGTAAAACCCCCATTTACACTAAAGTCGGGACCGTGTAATTTGGGGTAGTGCAATTGAGGGAGTGAATCTCACACAGTATTAGGGATTTGGTTTTTTCGCGAAAAATGCAAAACAAAGTTAGTTACTAAGTGATAAAATGGAAAGCGCGCTAAAATCCAACTCACAGACAGTCACTCGGTTATGCGTGTATAGCCTGGGACGTGTTGAATACATACGCTAGCCAACATTTGACTGTATGCACCGCACAGACTACCATCTCGTAGCAACGACAATGGAATGCGACCGTTCAATTGGGAGATTTGCGGCGAATATTTCAAGCCAGCTCATAATTCGGGGGAGTGTAATTGGGTGTTTTCACTGTAAGTATATGTAGTGCCATAGCAATATCCTTTAGTTAATTTATGAATAACTAAGTAATATGGATACTATTTAACTTACAACTAGTTATCTTAATAATATTCAACGCTTAAAACACTGTTTGGAATCTACATGCTCCATTTCGGAGATGATACGCTAAACAGAAAAACTTTGAATCTTAAATTGTGACCTTGTAACAGAATCCTTCGGTATGGTGTCTGAAATGTAATCTAAAGTGATTCAAATACCAACAACTAAACTTGACTTGGCCAATTTCAAATTGAATGAATATCGATCAACAATTTTGATATCGTATTTATCCAATGAATATAGTTATCAATCACGCAATTTCAATAGCGAATGGCCTGACCTGCCCTAGAGGCTGCTCGTGGCCCACTATTTTTAAATTGCATCGATAAAAAACGTCACGGCTAATTCCTAATTTAAATTAAGATCAATATTACATAATAGCTCATGGCATCTGCTGAAAATATTTAAAAGCTTCATCATTATAATACCTCGCCGCTCTTATGTTACCCTAATACAAAATTTCTTTTATTATGTCGGTTAATGTTTATTTTTTAGACATATTTTATGATAATTTTTTACAAAACCGACTTTACTATAATTGCTATCTGAACGGTATACGAAATTGAATATGAAATATATGAATTATATTTAAAATTTTGTTACCAACAATCTAATATATAAAAATGAATGTTTGTTTGTTCGTACTTTATGCGTTGCCACACCGCTCATCCGATTGCAATAAAACTTTGACAAACATTTTGCTTGCACTTCCGGGAAGGTTAAAGGCATAGTAAAATTAACTTACAGTAGGTCTTATATATAAAAATGAATTTTTGTATGTCTGCCATATAATAGTTCATTTTGACAACGTATGCTTGCACTTGCGCGAAGTTGTAGTACAATAAACTTGCAGTGAGTAGGTGGCGCATGTGTCGTACCATAGACAATCGGCAGCAAACGTCGAACAGACATAAAATGCACTTCAATAAACACAATTAAAACACAAACACTTTCTTACTTTTAGTGGCATTGCAACGTTTGCCGGGCTAGTTCAATATAAAAAAAATAGTTTCCAAATAATACAAAGAATATTCTTTTATTTTGTATTATATTTTAGAGTGTTTTGGGTTTAATATAAATAAATAACAAAGAATACTTAAGTGGGTAGTATTTCAATAAAAGTCCTGTACGCTCGTAAAGTCATAATTCTCTTTGAGTGATTTTTGCGGACGTGATGAGAGGACCTGAGGGTATCGTCAGAGAGGAATCAGGGATTAACCATCATCCGGGACCCCATCTACACAAAGGCTTTTTGTTGACCAGTCGCCGAATCAGTAGCGGAATGAGAATATATGGTGCCATTGTCTTTTTATCTTCCGTAAAAAAGGATAGTCGTATTTCGTCCGACGATTCCGTTGTCTTGCACACAAGCACGGTGAAAACGTAATCCACTGTAAATTTACCAAAGGACACGAAATGAGGAGACTTTACGAGCGACTGTGAGCTGTTTTCTAGCGTCCATTGACTACTAATTTAAGAATATGGACACAATGCTGAAAAGATTGTTAAAAGTCAAAATATAATTAAATTCAAATATTTTTTATACTATAAGAGAAAAAAAAACAATAACCTTACTTTCGATATCCTTAAAATCCTTTGTTTGAATAATAAATCGGTAAAAGTTAGATGAACAATAAAATATTAAAAATTAATACAGATAAATTCTTGCATGATTCAGATTAAGGATTATTTTTATCAGTTGATAATAATCGTGATGAGCGAAACTGGTAATTTTAAATAAAACAAGAATTAGTAAAAAAGAGTATAATATTGTTGTATTGAATTTAAAAACATAAATTGCTGTTTAAATACTTGGCAAGACGTTAGAAATAATTCTGCGTATATAATGAAACATGGATTTATAACTAAATTTATAGTTTTGTGTTGTGCAATTACGGAATAGTCCAATAAACGTATTAAAATGACCCGTTTAATTAGACGCTTTGGTGATGTCCGACATCTGACCTTGGCGACGGGCCAAAAATCTCCTACGACAACACTGCAACCACCCACACTGGAACATTTCACTCATCCCTCAAATTGGAGGGCGCAGTTGTAACTCCATCCGGCCCGGGAGGCTAATTCGACCGGAAACACTGTTACAAACCTCCCCAGTGTAGCTAACTTCACTCCCTTTTTTCGGAAACGGATGTGAATTTGTTGAAACTGAAAGCAATGCTGAAAAGTTCGCAAATGAATTCCATTACATACAGGTGGTGGGTTGGCTGACAGGTTTATTTATAGACTATCGGTCCGTGTCACCTGACGCTACGCCCAAAAGTATCGGACAAACATTCAAATTTAAGGCTCAATTCATAACTAAGTCAATTTATTATTCTCGATAAAAAAAACACTAAAGTCATGTATTATGGCTTGAAGTTACTAATTTGTTTCCATTTAAAAATGCGTCCCGTCTTAAAAATGCTCTATAATTACCGCTGTAAGCTATGTTATTGCAATTTGTGTCTTCTTTATACTTTCAAAAAACGTCTAAACAATTATACTGTCAATGATATAACAAAATATCAATTTATCATACCAATTCGAAAAGAATAAAAGCTCAACTTCGGAATCCTATTTTAAAATATAAGCATAAGATATGGATGGATTAATAATAACACAATATTCCTTTGTAATTCATTCCAATTTATTCCCACTCTTCGGTCAGGACCGGTTTCGCTCATTGCGAGCATTGTCAATTGAAACCGGTCCTGACCTTTTAAATAAAGTGGAATGAAGTACAAAGGAATATTGTGTTTTTCAAGTTGCAGTTCAAGTGCACGGATGAACTTGAACGCCTGAAGATGCCGAAAGGCGAAACCCGGGTCGTTAGTGACAAAATCTGTGAGAATGTACATGGTTTGAACGATTCAAATTTAATATTGAAATTCCACCAAGCACCTTCAGTCGAAATCTTAAATTATAAAAGTATGTCTTATTTTTAAAGCAGATACTTTCCGTAAGAGAATTGATTACATCAGTCTAAAACTTATTCTTTTGGATCCCCTTATAGCAACTGTTTGAGAAACGGAACGGATGATTTTTGTCAACAACGTTGTGAGGCTGAACGAAAACTATCATTGTTAGAATCCTATAAAAATTTTCAAAAAATCAATATTTCTCCCGTGGCCGTAACTTAGTGACCGCTGGCTGTAATGTAAGATGAAAAAAGTCTTTATAATAAAATAACTATTCGTGCAAAAACTTTATAAAAGTATAATACCATCACAAAAAAATCGCCGAGGAAATCAATAGTACGCAATATACAAATAAACTAGTTGAATATATTTTCATATTATTACAATGGAGTTCTACCAAGTGAATGCCAATGCAATCAATAATTGAAATATCTTTTTATGTGAAAGTACGAAATTATTGGATTGCAATAAAAAACGGTGTGAGAATGAATGGCATATAAGTGGAATCATTCGGTTAACCGACCGACATACAACATCGACTGCCGACTGTGTATGTAACTGACACCAAAGCAATTTATTTTACGTCAGTCGATCGAATTTACAATCATTTCAATTTATGTACCCATTATAGTGAGAAATGCAGACATTATAATTCTAGCTGTATCACATCGAACGTATGCTTAAATACGAAACTGAATCATAATTAATTACTAAGGTGTTATAAAGAGACATGGCATGGTTTTGAAAATGTCATGATATTTGGAAGAGACTTACAAAAATATTGACAATGTAAAACTTAAAATTGGGTCAAACGTACCATACTGAGATCCTTAAGAACAGGACCGACTTCGTTAGCGATGAGAACAGTCTATATCTGTACATGGGAGGAAGATAAACTACACTGTAGAAAAAAATACATATTTTCACTACTACTGTTAAAAGCTTCTTCGTGATGTTTGTTTAAGAAAATCATTGTTTTTTTTTTACTACTTATTTGTGATGTAAATAGTTGAACAATAAATTTAAGTGGTTTTCTACAATATTACTGGAAAGAGGGTCGCGACAAACATACACTATGTGGATATCTTGATTTGGCCAAAATGGACGTGGATTAAAATGGATAGTTTACCTTCTTTGTCAGATATGTATATGTAATAAATAATGTGGAGCTAGTATAATAATTGATTAATTTTGCATCAAAATCGCCTTTCTAGTTTTCTAGCAAGAGTTGACATTTTTTTTTAGAGTGAATTATTACAATGAGAAGCGATGGTTAAAATACGCATTGGCTTCCGATAATTACTTTTTTTTTGTAATTACACGAACCTTCATTAAATACGATCGATTATCTTCTATCTAATTTCTTTATTATTGGGTTTAAACATATTTGTATCGCCTCTATATTATACTGCAAAATCATTTAAGGTAAATGAGCCATGTTTAAACAAGCTCAATTAAAAGAATTAAAAAAAGCTTCGACGATAAACTCATCTTTCTTTATAAATAAATATCAACGACGAACCGATCATAATTGCGAAATAAAAAAAAAGTAGGCACAACCCCGCCGCTATTACAAGCACCCTTAAATTATTGGACTACAGGGTAATTCGCCCGGAAACGCTGTAGCAAATTATGCCGCATTTTTCCGGACTTTTTTTGGGACCAAAACGCCCGAAACCAGATCAAAAGCATCGCGTCCTAGACATCAAAAAGACCAAAGGCCTTTCGCAGCAACTTGGGAGGATATGGCAAAAAGTTGCCGGGTTTTTTACGCTCTCAAGATATTCGACGCTGTATTTAATTGCAAGATCCCTTTGCTTATCGCTCCAGGCTAGAAATTTCTGAAATACTTACACAGGATATTAAAAGGTTTTCCTTTTAAAAGGATGATTGCTGTATTATAATTAAGTACTTGGAATTGGCTTAATGAATCAGTTTTTTGTTAGTCACTTGACTAAGGTCAATATAAAATGTACCGGGAAGATAATTAATTTATACCCGGGCGGCAGATTTATTGGAAACATGCGGGTAAGCTAACATAAATCTTAATATCATTATCTACATAATAAAAGATTTAAAAAGCCTTTATATTCGTCCATAAACCGTTAAATTAAAAACATAAATCAATACTAAAAGTATATAATTATTTTAAACGTATAAGGATTGTATAAATTCTTTAAACTTAGATTCTTCATATAATTCTTGGCGATTAACTATGTATTTATATATTTGTCTTTTGGTTATATAGGTATGTAGACAATACGTTTTATGACAAAAGGTAATTTTACAATTCAACAATTCTCGATTATAAAAATTATGCTGGTAAGTAGTAATAACAGATACATCGAAAAGAAAAGACTGTGCCAAAACAAAATATTAGATGACCCAAGAACCACACGGTTCTAAGTGTATTTATTTTCCGAAACAAAAGTAACAATGAGGTATTCTTCCAAGTATCACTAATAGTATTCATTGTTACTTTTGTTTTACCGAAATTCCACCCTTTAAAACAATTTAATTACCAGGTCGCGATTTGGCATAGAAGTTGTCATCTTGTATAATATTATTTTATTGTAATTTAAGTTTAAAAAAAAAAAATAGACCCGAGGCTGCAGTATCTGTAGTGTGAGGTTGGTATATTCTGAATAATTGTTTTACAGCTCGGTATTAGTTGTTTTTAGCATCCATAAATCAACGAACATAAATATTATTGTGAAAAACAGGTAAAAGAATACAAAAATACATGACGTGTAAACAAATCCATTGAAAGTATGGCGTAAAACGATGGGTCGTAAACCTTCAAATTGTCTGTCGTTTACGAGATACATCGGCTATTTTTCTTTTATGTTATTTCAAAAAAAAAACTACGGTCCACACCTTTGTATAATTGCCGTCCTTTTAACCCCGTATTTCTTTTACTAACATCTTCCCTACAATTTTCTAACGTCGTCTTAAAAGTCCTTTTCATCGCAGGATTAACAGGTTGCCACCCAGCAACAGACTTCGCCATGGCCTGCATTAAAAGATTTTTTTCATTAGTTGAATGCACTCGCGAAACCGATTTTGATCATTAAAAAAATGTAGAAGTAGTATAGAAAAGTTGTGTTTTATAAATACATTTTTTTTGTTTCGTGGGGTTTAATAATTGTCCGTTGAAACTATAAACTGAAAAATGCCGCGATTGCATTTCTTTTGAAATTATAACTTACCTTTTTGAAGCCATGCTTGAATCTTGAAATTGGACACTTCATAGAGCATTTCAACATAAGTTGATTTACGAGAACTGGTTGTTTTACATTATTTCAAATGTTGTAAAAAATAATGAAACGTTGGTACTAGCAAAGCACATGTAGTTAGCTTATAACTCAAGTTTAAAGCAACATCTTGCTTAGAGCAATGTTTCTTAACCTTTTTACATCCGCAGACCACAAAAAAATTTTGTGGACCATCAATGCTTTTAAAAATGAATACTGACTATTTTTGAACAGCAGAAAAAAATTGCGGCCCAACCAAAAAATCTTCGCGGATCACCGGTTAAGAAACATTGGCTTAGAGCAGGGGTGAGGAAACTTTTCACTTATAAAGGCCACATTTATCTGATTCAACATAAGACCGCAGTAAAATAATAGGTTGATTACGCTATTTTTCCAAACGCTTGCGTATAATTTTTTGAGTAAGTGAATATTTTCATCACGTCAAAAGGCCGCAGGTTGCCCTCCACTGACTTAGAGCGTTGGCGAACATGTTATTGGAATGAAGACTAAAATTACGGTTTTACTATGAACGCGGTGAGTACACGTAAGTATTCAATAAAACCAATTTATACATATTTTTGAAAATAACTGACCTTATAAATTGAATGACTAACCAGTGGATACTGACAATGTGTAACACAGTTTATTTAGTTTATAAAAAGGTTGACATATTATATAATAAGTGCACCGGGTTTGCGTGTGTTAAGGGTCTACGTTGGATCTCTGGCTGAATCTAAGAAGCTATTATGCAATGATGAACGCTCGAAAAATCGGTATTTTTTCTTTGGCAGGATAATTATTTGGAGTCAGGTACTAAACACGTCCTTTTGAAGGCGATGGCCGAAAGCATATCGACCGGCGAGTAATTGAACACTTAAAAAAAATGTTCGGTAATAAATACTTAATGTCGGATGTTCTAATTTTTTAAGTTTTCTTCGAATTACCGGACTCGGAACACGTCTTTCGAAATACGCCGAGTCAGACAATGTTAGGTAGGTCACTAAGTAGGCGCAAAATGAAACAAATCTGAGGATAATTGTATACGGCTTAACGAGGAATTCAGTCAACTAAATTTACTAAAACATTTAGAAATTACATAATATACAAATTCAAGTTAGTGACTTTCTTAATGACAGCGCAAATATCAATTTATCACCGTCGCTTAAACCATTACAAGACGCGTGCCTAGTTTTTTTTTTATAAAGAAAAGGTGCCGGAACTCAATTATTGTCAAGCTTTTTTTCTCTTCTAAATCACGATCATTTTCAATGCGGAGAATATCGCTTCCTAATGGAGGTATCTCAACAGAGTTTGTTACGAGAGCTGTTTGTTAGTCAATTGCTAAACCTACATTTTTTAAGAGTTATGGAAAAAAGATAAGGCTGGTACAGGACTAGTAGTTAACTAATCGCTCTAGCTTTAAAGGCCAAGTGAATTTTAGGACTGGATGAGTGGGAGGGATATATAAAAAAACTAACGCATTCAAACGGAAATCGATATCGTAGGTCAAAATTTTAGTTCTGATAATTCTTTTTTTTACTGTTTTTACTTATTCGTGAGTACATATTTTCAAACGTTTTCAAAGAAAAATAAAAATTGAATTTTGCGAATATCGATTTGAATCATTAAAAATGACGAAACATAGGTGGAGGAACGCCGTTCCACTGCGTTACATGGGAAAAAAGCAGTGGTTTTACTAAAAAAATGGTAATCAAATCAATAAATACATTTTTTGACCAGTACACTTAAATACTTTCGTAGACAAGTAGTCAATATGAAATTTGCTTACAATGAAAAAAGCAAATATACAAATGATAAAATATAAGTTGAAGTTTAAGATAATCAAGTCAATGTTTATTATGAGATAAATTGCCGATGTAAATAGTTTATGGCCACCAATAAATAGATTCACATAAATAATGCGTTTTTCCCTATAATGTAGGAAAAAGAGAGATTTATCCCGGCCTAACGGGATACTGGGTGCACGATAAATCTCTCCTCCATGACAGAGCTCCAATATAGAAGCGACGTGGGTGAAAATTGCAGTTAATTTGAACCAATATGTCAGCGATGTTCTGCTGCACTTCAGTGCACCTTTGCAGTGCCGGAAAGTGTCTATAATATTGTTAAAATTTCTTTCACATCGAATTTTTTTATAGTTCTTTAGTAATTCGGCTAACGTCTATTTAAAAAAATGTTTAGTTGTTAATTAATAGTATGTAATTAATCTTTGAATGAAGTTTTGACAATTCCATAAATTGGATAGTAACTGACCTTACTTGGCCACTCATGTTATTAGTTTAACATAGCGATACTCAACCTTTTTTTAGCCGGGGCCGCATTCCTGTTTCATAACGTGGGCCGCAGCATATTGATAGTAATACGAAAATATACCCCATATATGTAATTAAGTGACATCATGTATCTAAAATACTAATTTGTTTGAGCATTTTTTGCAAACAATACCAGATGTTTGAAAAAGCATTCGGTGACTATGATTGTTTTGGGTCTCACATACAATCTTGATGAGCCGCAGGTTGAGTATCGCTGGTTTAAGTTGTGTTGATGAATATATTCACAACTCGACATATAAAACATACTAGGGCAGTGATGGCGAACTTTTTTGGGTCCGCGTGACAAAAATCCACAAATATTATTTCTCGATTGTGTGGCATGCCCAAGCAGTATTTTTTTTTATAACAAAATAGAAAAAAATAAAACTTTATTTTTTAAACGATTGTCGTTTATCATGGGAAACATTTGTAAATTAATAAAACGGAATAAATTCACGGATTGTTTCATCAAAATTTTAATTTTTAAACTTGGAAATCGTTCGCGTGCCATCCAAATTCTCAAACGTGCCAACTCAGGCACGCGTGCCATAGGTTTGCAGATCCCTGTACTAGGGCTTGTCGATTTTTAAAAACCGGATTCTTAGTTGAATCAGCGACTTTTAGAATGTTTTTCCCTTCGACTTGAAATCATCATAGTTACAAATAAAATGAATTTAAATATGAAGTTTAACAGTACTGGTTACAAATAAACGAAGTTTTAAAACTTTTCTTCGCTATGTTAATGTAATTATTATATTTTTGTTTATCTTCGAAAACAGTCACCGGAAATATTGTTATTCGAAAACAGGATTTTTCAAATGAAGGGTTTTGTATAAGTCCTAGTATGTACCGTATCTTACAAATAATTTATTATAAAAATACATCCAACACTTTTACATCAATTCCATGTAAATATTTGAACAACTCTTGATTTATACAAAACAATGAATGAATTATATCTCGATTTATCAACATAATCAAACAATGTTTTACTGACTTGTTATTTATAAATATTACTTATCAAATAAATAACACGTCGTTTGATAGCGGTTTGATGTAATGATTCATAATAAAAAAAATAATGTTTAATATAAAATTAAAATTCATATCTTAGTTGTTCTACAGGTAGTGTAACAAATTGTGACAAGTGTTTTGCTTCTTCGAGAAGAATTTTAAGGCAAAAAATCGTCAAGAAATATTAAAAAAAAAGATAATTTGGTAAATTAATGTTCAGTGGTACTACGCACGTATTCTGTTTATATTAGATACATCTTCCTAATGAAGTAATTGACTTTTAATCTGTAACTCTCGTGATATTAAAAGCTGGTTTTTCAATTGATGGGTTATTGAATGTCAATCCCTTTTTTGCTACCACTGATCTTAAATAACCAATCAGAGAAAGCTGTTTGGTTAAGATACTTTAATTAGTGAGAGATGTAAACATGAGTAAATACCGCCAGTCTACGCATAATCAAAACTTCTCAAATTATTCACCTATATTTGTAACCATGTTTAAGTTGCGGTTTAATATTATTGAAGTTTCATCCTACCCCCTTCGTGGAAATATACCGACAGCCACTGGATTCTAACCTAACACAAACCATCGGGCGTGAGGCTGCGGCTGACGCGGAGTATTGTTTCGACGCGACCTTTGCAAACAGTGCTGCAAATATTTAATGAGGTAGGCAAAGTGACAGGACAGTTACACGAAGAAATTAACGACTAAAATGATCTGTCACCTGTACCTCTCTGACAATTATGTTACCCTAATACAGATATGACGTGATAATAATTATATTGTTTCTAGAAACTGTTTTTAGAATACGTGATTAGTAAAATTTACAATACAGTGGAACCCCCAATTACACTACCCCGAATAACGCGCTGGCTTGAAATATTCACCGCAAATCCCCCAAATGCACTGTCGCATTCCATTATCGTTGCTACGAGACGGTCGTCTGTGTGACGCATACAGTCAAATGTTGGCTAGCGTATGTGTATTCAACACGTGCCAGGCTATACACGTATAGCCGGTGACTGTATATGTGTTGGATTTTGACGCGCTATGTATTTTATCAATTAGTAACTAAACATTTCGTCCATATTTTTTTTGCATAACTAAGTAAAATCTTAGTTTTGCATTTTTTGCGTAAAAAACAAATCCCTAATTTTGTATGAGTTTCACTCCCCCAATTACACTGTCCCGACTATAGTATAAATGGGAGTTTTACTGTATTTTATTTTAAATAAAAAGTGAATGATTTCTTAGCAGGGCTGTGGAGTCGTTAAAAAAAAACACGACTCCGACTCCGAATTTGACTCCGAGTCCGACTATGACTTGACTAAAAAATGCGTGCATATAAATGTATGCACTTCGAGTAACAAAAAAAATATATCGAATCTACTTTTTCGACATGAGAAAGAAAGAAACAACAACTTTTGCGCGGACTCATATGCAGTGGATCTTGGTGACTCACTGGCTCGGCGTGACTCATGACACCTACACGTTTAATATTATTAAGCTATATCACAATAATTATTACGTAATTCAATTTTCATAAATTTCGTGAGTAATTTTTTTTTTTTTAATTTGCATTTTTTTTTTAAAGTAGTCGGAGTCGCCCGTTTTTCACGACTCCGACTCCACAGCCCTGTTTCTTAGCATTAATTTGACACTGTAATTAGAAAATTGAATGATGAAGATTTGAAAGAAATATCTTGGCACAAGAAAAATACCACACAGAAATATTTCAAACACACTCTCTCGTCTGTCACTGCTTGTCAGAATTCTAAAATGTGAGCAAAATACCTCTTCAAGTTGTTTCGTTTCCCTGGTAATTACTTTCAATAATAATACAATTAGCGTTGCTTTTTTTTATTTTCTCCTTTACCTAACGTTTGGTAGATTTTAAATTTATTTCACATTATAATTTCACAACAACAGCGTAAGTAAGTACACTCAACTCTTCTTTTCACACGATAGACGTTTCACAAAAAAACCTTGTAGAAAAGAACAAATTCATAGAATAAAGTGGGACATTGCGGGACAGAAAATCGTGTAAAAATGGTAATAATGAAGACCTACTAAGTAAATAATACACAATTAAAAAAATAATACCATTCATCGCTACTTGATTATATACGAAGACTTTTATGAGGGACTGGACATAAATTACTTTTATCGCTAGAAATTTCTGACACGTCTAATGTGTAAGGATATAATGAAGCCTTTTGTTTATTATTACTTTCGTGTTTCGTGAATTTATTCTTATTAGGTAAAAAGAAAAAGTTATCCGCTTCTGTGTTTTTTTTTGTGTCAAGGAATCGTATTAGAACAAACAGCTCGTGTAAAAAAAGAGTTGAGTTTGAGTGTAAATAAAATAATTGGAACTTGATTGCGTTTAAACAAAATATTTGTTAATTAATAGCAGTTTTAATTAAAATGTAGGTTAGTACAATACGATGTACGATGGTCTTATTATGAAGTGAATCAAAATAATAGAATGTAGGTAGGTAGGTAGGATATGGAATTATACGGCATAAGCTATATAGGTAATACCTAACATTATTGACTCAAAGTGCTTCCCGGAAACGCCGGCGGCAAGAGAATATTAGTTTTTGATCTTCTTCGATAACCTGACTATAGGAATTGCGTAAAATTTCCACGTCGCTTTATCTTTCAATTTATGTTATCCTGATACTTTTAAGTAAAGTTTAATGAATTCGATTTTTAAAAAATACAGTCTCAATGACTGACTGTTTCGATTTATGTTATCCTGATACTTTTAAGTAAAGATTAATGAATTCGATTTTTAAAAAATACGGTTTCAATGACCGTCTGTTTTGTTTATTGTAAATATTTTTTATATTGTTTATGAAATGGTATTTCGCGCGCGAACTGAGCGATAAATATATGAGTTCCGCCAACGGTGGACTCGTCGTTCGGGCCTCAGCCAACCAAGAGCTCGCATTGACAGATGGGCGGTGAGCGATAAGTCGACCGCGCGACCCGAAAACAACTTCGCTGAATAAATTTAAATCGGACATGCGCAGACTGATGCGCGACAAATAATGATCTCTCTTTGCTCTCAACGGCTGAGATGTCGTACAAGGAGCGCAGAAAAACACTAGGATATTACAAATTTTCTACATGGGCGGGATTTTAAAATAAGAATCACTGACAGAAAGTGCCCACTGTCGGCCTACTATCTTTGTGCTGTACCAATACCCGCACCTTATTCTGCTATCCTGTACAATAACAGGAAATTTAAATTCATACCCACATACTGATAAAAAACAAGCTTTTTTAAAATATATATATAACTTTGAAGCCCCATATTGAATATATATAATATCCTCACAAATCACTTTTAGGGTGTTCACTGTCAATACTCGGTGGAAAGGTATAATATTAATAAAACACAATATTCCTTTGTACTTTATTCCACTTTATTTAATAGGCCAGAACCGGTTTCGCTCATTGCGAATATTTTCAACTGACAATGCTCGCAATGAGCGAAACCAGTCCAGATCTATTAAATAAAGTGGAACAAAGTACAAAGGAATATTGAGTTTTTATTAATCCTCACAAATGATGATCAACGCAGTATGAATCTCAAGCACGTCCGCTCCCAATGTGGAAGCATGTGGACTCATAATGGAGTTTATCTCAACAGAAGTGTTTCTACGAGAACTGCTCGTTACTCAGTAGAGTAGGAATAAAAGGCTAGGACAGGACTAGTAGTTAGCTAATCGCTCTCGATACGCCCCGTTCATAGGATAGGATGGGTAGGAGTGGGGAATTCAAGACTTCACATACATTCATGTCTTCGAACAGAAATTTACAAATCAATTGAAAAATCAATTTATAAAACTGTCCGTACTGGGATGTTACTTGAACACAGTATGAATGTTACTTTAATTTTATTGTCCTGATGCAGAGCTGTATATCAGTGTAATTAAATTTAGCTTTTATTATTACTATCGGTATGAGTCACTACGAATGAAAACTTCGTTTTTTCCAACTGGATTCGGCGGTAACTTTGTGAAAAAAAATACAAATAAAATTTAGTTGTACAACTTAGTAATTTGCTTAACTTTTCGCCTCATTGGAGAGCATCTTTAGTCTGAAGCGAAGCACGTGTCAAAATTTATAGCACAATCAGTAAAATAACAAAATTATATTTAATTTATATTAAAAACATCGTAGCTTTGTTAAAAACCTACTCAACGGAAGATCTTAGACCAGCGGTGTAGTGATAATTAAAAAGGTCTGGGAGAATCGATTAAATATAATAATTATTAACCTCCTACTCGCAGTGAACTAATTTCTACACCAACAAGTTTGCAAAAATCATTTATTGCAAAATTTAAAAATCTTCTGGAAAAAGTATGGGAGCGCCAACCCCACGAGTCCCCGTCTCACTACACCACTGTTTAAGACATGTTGGACTAAGAAAATATTTAATCTCACATTTGGATCCCTATTGTTATTAAAAAAATGTATTAACCATTATTTTATTCGGTCGATAATGGTAGGAGTTATTGATTTGTTTTAATTACAAATTGTTAACGCAGAGAATAATTATGATTATGTGCTGAAAGCTTTCGGAAAATTCCCAGAAAAAATGCGAACAATCCACGATGTAGAGTTTGACAAAATATAATAATATACCGGCAAAAAAGCTCGTAAAACAAAGTCACATTATATATCACCTGAGTTTTAAGAGCTTCAGTGTAAATTATGTATGATAAATTTTTCACACAAAACACATTTGTAGAAGTTAATATTTCAGTGAATTGGTAAAATAAACCGGCAAACGTGTAGTGTCGATTTGTAACAAAGAATTATTTGTAATTGTAGGGCACCCATCGTGTAACTATAGAAATATTTATTATATTTGACAATTAGATAATGTTTGGAACTTCACTGTATATATACATATGTTGGCTACACTATTAGATTGAATATATCGTCACCTTTCTGGCAGAAGTTGGTAAGTCACAGAACTGTCAAAAATGAGCTATAGATTCTTTGATAAAATTAACCAAACAGTTAAAAAAAAAACAGATAAGTATGCGTGTTGACGCTTCTTCTGAATCACCTCAAACTAGTAAAAAACCGCCCAAAAGACGCAAAAATATGAAAAAAAATGAAAACAAATCCAATCCAGAGTTTTACAGACTGGTCATGTCAGGAATCATACTACGAGACAGAGAAGGGAGGTGTTAAAATCAGGGCTGTAGAGTCGGAGTCAGAAAAACTGGAGAAAAATAATTTAAATATATCGAAAAATTATTAGTTTATTTATCATATTAATCTACTAAAATCTATTCTACAGATGGTAAGTATTCAGATATGTTAGGCAAACGTAAACATTTGAAAAAATCAATTCGTAGTCGTCTCTTTTTTACCAGACTTTACAACCCTGATTAAAAGAACGATGTATATCAAAACCATCAATATTTGTTATCCGTGCCTCCCTTCATTTTTAGAATCAGTAAGATATCGACTGTGGAAAGGAAAAAGGACGTAACCCACATATAGAAAATTTTACAGGTGGCACAAAAAACGTGTTTTGATGATTTTGGGACATATGCAAATTATAAAAAATACACAACCTTGAAGTGCACGAAGACTTCTAAACTGGTGTTTAATTGACATAATCTAATATTAATTAAAGAAATTGTTTAGGAAAAACCTATGTCTCAGTCTTTTTTTATTTCAATTTTCAAAAGCTCACCTTTTTCAAACTTGAAAGCTAAATTTAGATACTAATTCGGCATTTGCATCTTATAATATTTTGATAGAATGTGTATCAAGTTTTATACATTGTGATTATCGAAAAAAGCTGTTTTGAAAAAACTGTGTGTTACGTCCTTTTTCCTTTCCACGGTCGATGTGCAAAACAAAGCAATTAGTAAAATATAATTATGTAGAATTATGTGCAATGTACAAATTCTCTATTCCATTAACTAAATTACTAAAGAGTCAGTGTGCATTATTTGAAATGTAAGTGCAGTGCCTGTGTGAAGTGCATAGTATGGTCAACCCATTCATTGCCAGTGGGTACAAATGTACAGCTTTCGTTTAATTTAGTGGTCGCGCTAGATTTAGCAGTTATGTTATGCCGTTATTATGAAAGTTGGCTGAGGAGTTTGAAAGCTATTTTCGCCCGAGTCCTATTAAAACACATCTCATCCGGAGGAAAGCATTTACCTGCTAATTGTGCGAGGTGACGTGCTAATTAAAAATGAAATCGAGCGTCCATTATTCTAATAAGCGGGAGATTTCAAATTATTTTATTCTAACGAAATACATCTGTCAGTTTTTCGAGATTTATTTATGATTAGCTCATTAAGGACCATTTTTCAGGAATATAAAGTAATTAATTATAGGTGTTGCCTTAAATAAACATATCAGAATTTTGATGGCTGAAAAAATATGTACCCATACGAAATGAGGACTGCGGTAAGTTATGAAATTTCAATACCACACTTATCAATTAATATTGTTAAAATTGTGTATGCTTTTATGGTTCAGATTTCTCATTTCAATATATTTTTTTATCGATGTCCGCTCTTAAAGTGAACCATATGGCCTTTTAATAGAGGTATCTCAACATAAGTTTTTTCTACTAGACTTGTTTGTTACTCCGTCACTCAACCTCACTTTTTTTAAAGTGAGAAGACGGATAAGGCTACAACAGGACTATTGGTTGACTAATCGCTATTGCTACACCCAGTTATTAAAGGATGGGAGAAGAGGGAATAACAAGGATTGACATCACAAACACCCAGTTTTTTAATTGAATAATTATCAAATGTACTGTGATCTGACCGGGAATCGAACCCAAACCAGCGTGATCGGTAGAGCAAGCTCTAACCAACTGGGCCACAGCAGGCGACAATATATTTTACTCTTCGGTATTAAATCAATTCTATCTTACTGATAAATATAAAACAATATTTCGTTAGTCATAAGGAACCAGTAATTGTATCGAATTAAATATATTGCGATGTTATAATTGTACACGGTTACAATATAATAATTCTCTGATACGCATAGATGCCAAATTAGCCAATAAAAAAATAAATTATACATTTTTTTTCATAATTAGTCCTCCAGATGGCACGACGCCAAAATATATAAAACCCAAAAAATTGTCGTGTAATTGAATACGCTGTATTTTTAGTAAACATTTATTATAATTAAATAATAGGATTCTAGGATAATTGAGCTAGAATAATTATCCAAGAAACAAATATTTTTAATATCAGTACCAGTTTTATTTTCTTATTTTACCAGCATAGATGGCGCTCTAGGGGGGAGCGCTAAACGATGGACTACCGTGCGCGCTGTAGAAAACCGCTCAATAACAGGCAACGCTAGAGAAGGACTTACTGTAAATTCTTCAAAAATTTCAATAATAACATATAATTCTATTTCTAAAAATGGTGGCAAGTTTTGTTCAAATTATTTTTCAAAATATAGGTATACATAAATAATTGAAATTATTAGTTTCTCATACGAAAAATAAATAATCACGAAACGTGATAAATTGTGTGAATTTATTTAACCATTGATTACAGCTATTATTATTGAAAGGTGAGTTATGAGGAGAAAAAAAAACGGGAATCTTGTAAATGATAAACGCCCTGTGACAACATAGGAAATAACGTGCCGTGATAAATCATTGATCGTTCAAAAACCAGTTTCTCATTTCCAAGTCTCTCTACAATTTCGACGTAGTCTTTTCGTGATTCTTTGGGAGAAGGATCAGGATAACATCAGGTATGCGACTCAAATCGGTAAATCCGTATCAAGATGCGAGCAGTGACCAGCTCCGGCACCAAGACCAACCACATGGGGCCCTTGATTCGTAATCAATAATCAGATTGTAATACCATTATAAATGAGAATGACTATTACAGGTATAGTAATTACTAAAAAAAAATGTCTAAATCAACGTTGGAAAATAGAATATATATATAGAAAACCTTGTCGGATCTGTGGCGCAACGGTCAACGTCGTTGGCTTGCGTGACGGATATTACGGGTTCAAGTCTCAGTAAGAGCAGCATTTTTTTTATCAATTTCTGTTTGAAGGCATGGGTGTTTGTGATATTTAAAAATTCCCTTCAGCCCTTACAATCATAAAAAAACGAGTCGTAGCGAAAGCAATTAGTTATATAATCATTAGTCCTGTCATAGATTTATACTTCTATACCCACATCGAAAAAGAGAGGTTGAATAACTGAGCAACAAAAAAATATTGTAAAAAAAACTTATAATAAAAATAATAAAAGATTTTTAGCACTTTTTCCACATAAAATTTATTTGATAAGGACCGGTTTCGCTCATCTTAAATATTTCAGTTGACTAATTAGATACTGATGATCAGTTGATAATGCTCGCGATGAGCAAAACCGGTCCTGATCAAATAAATTTTATGTAGAAAAAGTACTAAAAATCTTTTATTATTTTTATTACAATGCCATTCCACCAAGTTTTGACAGTGAACACCTTAAAAGTGATTAAAAACACTTATGTTGAGATAACTTCATATGAGGGTTATATGCTACACAAGCGGATATTGATTTTACAACATAATTGAATTAATTATGTGACACGTTCTAGGCCCGATGCAGAGCGGGTATGAATCATGTAATGTTTTGAATGATTGAAAAAAAAAGATAAAAGTATAACACTACTTAAATAAAATATAGTAAACATATTTATTTCTTATGTGGTAGTCAGAATAGTCGAATGGATAGTGAGAATAATAAACATTTACTTGTGTATTTAAAATGAAATATTTAAGATTTATTTTCGAACAAACGTAACAAATGGCAGCAGTAGCAATATCATAACATAATAGATTCTCATTTGGGAATCAGCAAGTGGCCGATATAATAAATCGTCTTTCAAAAGACCGGCTGACTTTTTAGGCCTAGGGCGTCAAAATATCTCGGGGCGGAACTGAGAATACCGCTAGGCAGTTGGTGAATTGCGACGATAGGTAGCCGAAGATAAACGAGAATGTCACAATTAAGATAAGAAAATGTCCGTTAGGATGCTGGGAGGAAGTCGCGTGATGATAGCATCCAGATGCCTTGATAGAGTGAATAGCATGACGGACACGGATCGCAAATAGAAGCGGATGACTGCGGACTCATGAAAACGTGAAGGGAAATTATTTTCATGGCGTTAATTCACATCAACAGAACGGTGAAAAACTTCATTTTTAACTCGCGTATACTCTATACTCCTGAGTATCAAATTATTTTTTAGCTCCAATTTAGAAAGATGTGATTTATATCTGGCATTCATTTCATAGAGATAGACATCCTTGTACTTTCATTCAAGTGTTAGTTTTTGAATTTCATAAATTTCAATCCATATTATGGAAGGTAGTAGCATTACTTATCTCTCATCCGCTAGGCGGGAAGCTTAAAGGATCTCAATATTAGTATCTTCAAAGGAATAAAAAAAAGCCGACTTTTAACCTGTTTTGTGCCGTGCGGGATTAATATGGCCGTGATTTTCTTTAAAAAAATAAAACCTAATAAATATGTACTTTTTGGACATATATTAATAGTACATCACAAACACTTACCATACAAATACACGATGGGTGATTTCCACCATCATGTATCCAAAAACTTTTCAAAAACGGAAATTACCGCCTCGTTAGCATAGCCCTGCTAGCGACAAATTTGAAAACAACTTAATAGCTTTATTTTAAATCAATGTATTATAGATTACAAAACAATTTCTTTAAAATTTAAGTATCACACTATGATTCCAAGAGATGTCACTATATGCATGATATTTTAAAATTATTAAATACGTTTTTTGTGGCCTTTAAACCGCGTCTTAAGTACTGCGTGTAAACACGCACATTTTGTATGGCCGGCCTTACGAGCACGTAATTGTATGGCGCGTTAACACGTATGTGGCAGAGAACCGGTTAAAAAAATTCAGTTATTGAATTCCAATATGTCCTAAAACTGTTATTCGTTTCATCTATTCGGTATAGTAGTAATAATGATACCTACCCCGTACTCAATAAGTGTACCCGAGTCAAAATGCACAGCAAAAATATTAAGAAATTCATTGATGTCTACTGACTATTAAACGGCATTTTCATATCTTATCAATTATATAACCAATGCAGTTTCAAGTCAAAATAATAAGGTTGATTATAGTTAAAAAAAACATATTAATTCATTCGTATATTTAAAAAATGGTTACCAAGTTAAAAAAAAACCGGATTTTGAATTTCGTTTGAAAGCCGGGTTTTGAACACCGACAGACAAAAAATATTGTCGTCCACTACTTACTAACTGTAGGCCTTCCGAGTATACAACTAAAATACATACATAAATCGTTGTATTGTTGACTGGCAAAAGATACCAACTTCTTTCTATTCGTACTTTTTTATTTTAGGTTACGACACTGGTTGTGTATGGAGAATGCTTGCTGTCAGTAAAAATGTATAGATCCATATCCAACACTTTAAATACGGGGATCAGAAGTTATAGTGTAATCAACGCCAAGATTTCGACAGCGAATTTGCAAACCTGTCAATATGTGTTGTCATCGATCTTATGTTTACCTCTGATCGCCTGTTACCCAAATCCTAAACGCCTACAGCCCTAAACAATAAGACAATATTGATTCAATATAAAGTTCTCGCCTTGTTGAAAAACCACTAAATTCTCCGTTACGAATTGATACAATGTGTTATTTTAAACATTTTGAGTTCACGAAATGACACTTCAGTGTTTGCAATAACAAACCAACAAAAAATGTGTTCCAAGAAAACAGATTTGTATGGCGTGTCCGGTGAGCTACCTGCTCTCCTGTTATGTAAAAAAAAATAAAGACGAAACGAATTGCTATCAATCTAGCGAAATCTCATCTCGAAATCGTAAGCTTACCCGGAATTCAGAACATATTCCGAGACATGTATTTTAGATTTAGATCGGGGTGCAAGATTATTTTGAACAAAAAGAAAGTAAGTTCGGTAGGCAATAGTAATAAAATTTTACACCGAGTCACTGATTTATTCTTTAATTCTTCCGTAAATAAATATATGAATGACAAAAAACTAACCTGTACAATTTGTAATTAGTAAAAATACTGTGTTTGAATTCAAATGATGGTATTTGGGTAAGTTAAGCCAAACTACATTTTTAAGTGTACAACAATTTCACTGTCAATTCTGTCTCTGTGTTATGGATATAATTTTTACTGAAACACTATTTGAATGTTGGTTCAACTTTTATTTGAATAACATTATTTTTACACTTTAATAAATCACTTATCTTAATCAAAATGAGTACGACGTGAGTCTTAGAAGAGATTTTGTCTATCGACTTTTCGAATGGACTATCGTTTGTAACTGGCTAGATTTGGAGAGAAGAAATTGGATGTCGATATGTGTTTATTGTTAAAGTTGTCATAGATGATTTAACATACAAAGTTTATTGTTACAAGTTGTCATAGATAATTTCAAAGGTGGGCTGGAGAGGGCTCTGGGGGGCTCGCGCGAGCCCCTTGTTAAATTTCAGCGCGACCGGCGAGCCCCTTGATAAGTAGCAAACAGTTCTCGTAGAAAAAAGACTTTTGTTGAGATACCTTCATAAGGAAGCCATATGCTCCACATTGGGAGCAAAAATGGGTAAGATTTACCGAACCCCTTGTTAAGATATTGGCAGCCCACCGCTGGATAATTTAACATACAAAGTTTATTGTTACAAATCAGTTTAAAATGTTACATAGCATAGAGGTAGGATGTTGTGTATACATAACATCTGCATAGACAGAGAAAGAAGTTCTAAGTCACATATGTATGTATGTATTCCCTATTTTTTTTTTAAATGAGATGAACATGTTTTAATCGTGCAATAAAATTCTGAAATTAATAATATAAATTGTGTGTCGTTTTGCGTCGATATTAATGTTACTACTTTTTCGATAAATATATATTTCTTTGGATGTTTAGTAAATGAAGAATATTGGGATATAAAAAAAAATCGAATCTCTGACGTGCTTGGATTCTTACTCAATAAATGTTGTATTAGGAATAATTTTTAATTTAATTTTAAAAACATAATTTATATTCAAATTCACCTAATATCATACATTTGAAAAATCAACTCGATTTAAATATAACTTAAGAGTCAAAATACTATAAAAAATATAATACAACCAAGACCGTTTGTATAATTTGGCTATTTACAAAAAGAACTCGCTGATTTTTATTATGATTAAATATTCAAAATGACCGCTATAAAAAAATCTTCATTTAAATCGGGTAAGCGTTAACAGATTTTGTATAGATATAATCGGATTTTCGGACAAAAAGATGATTGAGTAACATTTCTCGATATTTGAATAAATTCAGGTTTCATTTCGATCGATACAATAAATTTTGTCCACAAATTTCAACAACGAAAAACAAATAGCACATTTATCTTAATTAAGATTAAACATTTTTTTACTACGAAACTTTTGTATTTCCTATAAGGTCAGAGAGGTTTTAGTAATTGGCAACATTCTATAAGCCGACGTTAATAAATTGACAACATGGCTTATTTTTTAATAATAATCCCACAGAATTAAAGCGACTCTTTCAAATTAATTAGACAACTACTCTTATGTGATACGTCTAACTTGTACGTATAAATTACTAGACTCGAGTTCATCGAAATAGTTATTAATTGAATGCCACAGGCAGAACATAAATAAGGTATTAGATGCTGCAAAATGTTTTTCAATGTCTTGATAATTAAGAAAATGTTAAGTAAAAAAAACATTTAAAATAACAGGCCTGGGCAAACTACACTTAGCGGTTCGGTTCAAGCTAAATTTTTTTATGCGGCCCAGTTGTTTTATTAAATTGTTGATAATTGAGATATTTACTATATTTTTCATGAACTTTTATTTTGTTCTTTTATTTTGAATTTATATGGCCATTCAACTAAAATAGAAGCTAAAATAAGCTTTTTTAAATACAACTATTACTTATATGTTTACGTTTATTTATATCATTGATAAAAAAATAAATATTTTCTACGTTTTTATATATTTTTTTTGAATAAATATAATGCGATTCTAATCCTTAAAACCAGGGCTGTGGAGTCGGAGTCGGAGTCGCGGTATTTTGGTCGGAATCGGAGTCGTAAACAATGAGCGGATCGATTTTTTTTTGAAAAATATATTTAATGATGTGTATTTAAACAAAATAATCAAAAGTGTTAACATTGCATGCTTAGCTAACTAAAGATGATCTGATGGTATACATATATATATATATATAGGTTAAAATGAAATTATTGAAAAAAGTGCTCGGAGTCGGAGTCTTTAATTATGCTAAAGCTGGAGTCGGAGTCGTCTTTTTTTCACGTGACTCCACAACCCTGCTTAAAACATATAAAACATATGAATACAAACAAATCAACTCCTCTTGAAATCCTCCCACTCCGATCAACATCCATTTCATAAACATTCAAAAACTCTCAAAATTGATAGGAAGCTGATATTTAAGCGGAAATATTTTGTTTCATTTCCAACAAAATACCATATTTTGGTGGGGAACCTGCCTCTTTCGAGGCCCATAAGTGTGATCTTTTGAGTGAATATTAATTCTATATTTCCTTATATCGCATTAAAGTTTATTGTATACGATCTTATTTGATTACAAACAGTTCTACAATATGAAAAGGTTCCTCACCAATGGTTTATGCAGAGGTGGTAAAATTAAGAGGACAATAGTATAAATATTAATCTCGAGAACGAATTAAACATATGTAATCATGTTCAAGATTTCGTTTATGAATAGTAATCGCATAGATTATCTATATAAAAAAAATAACAAATTTGCTGAATTTATAAATAAAATATGTAGTTTATTGCTAATACTCGGAGGTACTTTTAAAAGCAAACATTGAAAACATCATAAAATATTACTTGCATACAAATTGATAATGAATATTAAAAATATACCTAGATTAATTTTCAGTGTACGATGCTGCAAACCATGTAAGCCAGACTAACATCTCTTCGAGACAAAAGACGCCGAGGAATGCCTTATCCATCTTAGCGATTTTATAAGAAATCCATTAAAAGATTATGATTTGGTTGAACGATAGTGTTTTAGAAACAACAAAGCATGGGACGGTCCAAAGCTGTCAATGCAAAACGAGGACAATTCTTCAAGAGGTAGTAGATATAGATACGCCGTAGATTCTAGCGACAGATAACATAGATATACATACATTCTAGGATGACCACATTGTATACATTCATTCACAACAAAAAATATTGTTTTTTTTTTTACCATCACATGTCGCATAAATAATTTTATCACTGTTAATTTTATCGAAGTTTTTATATTAAAAAAAAAACGTTTGGATTAAAATGAGATAAACCTTTGCTGTAAGAAGTCCCTTTTGCGTAATCAATGGTTCGAGCCAGATGATTAGATTAGTATATACCAGGGCTGTGGAGTAGAAGTCAAAAAAATCTTAAAACTCAGACCCATTAAAAAAAAAAGATGTGTATTCAAGCCACAATAGTCAATAGTGTTTCCACTGAATGCTAGGCTGACTGAAGATGATCTGATGGTACATATATGATTATTTTTTTAAATTTGGAGTCGTTTTTTGTTTTAAAGATGGAGTCGAAGACTTCTTTTTTATACATTGTATTTTCAGTGGATTCTTTAATTAAAATAAGACTATAATTTGAATGTTAAAATGGATGAAAGTATATTTTATGTTTATATTTGAAGCCAGTATATATAGCTAAGTTAATGTAAGTTTAAACATAGTTATTATGAAAACATAGCCGAAATAGCTAGCAACTATTATGTATGTTAAATATTATTTGAAAAAGTATATTACCTATACTAGATATTACAATAGAGTTCTAGCAACTAAATTCCAATTCAATTAATAAATTATTATCTTATTTTACGGAAGTCAATTAAATGATACAAATTATTTCTTCTAATTTACCTCTATCTCTCCTTATCTTTCTCAAAATAGAGGATGTAGAAATATTATTTACTAGCTTCCAAAACAATTTGTTACGGGTTCATATATTTCACATTATAATATAAAAAGCATTGGTTGAATTGATACCCATCTCTGATCATTTTTAATAATTTATATTAAGTACTTATAGTTAATTTGTTTGCATCTGCATACTGGATATGGAAATATTAACTGGTGTGTCTAACATTAACGAATGACAAATTTAACGCATTTTTTAAGATACGATGACATTTTGTTTGGATATTTTTATTAACTTTGTGACAAATCTGATGTTAAATAAAATGCATCCCGCTGCGAACATATTTCTATAAATATTTCTACAAAATAATGCATTTAGGAAAATATTTATAAATAATAAACGACTATTTTCGATGATATAAAATTTAGTAGGTGCTAAATATGCAAATACTTATTTAGATATCAATCTAGCCGTTAAGAATACTTATTAAAAACAAATTCGATACCCATTTAAAATTAAAATTAAAAGTTTAAATTCGTTAATTACATTTTTAATTGACTAGATTATGTTTTCGTACTCAGTGGCTAAACTTTTACGTGATTAAAATTATTTTCAGTACAAATCTAAAGAATTATATTTGAATATGGCCACCAGAAAAACTTTTATTTTTTTACATACGTAAGTATATATTATTTCTGTTTTAGTAGCAAACTGAAGGATATTATCAAAATTTAATGTTGAAATAAAAATTAAATGTAAGTTTTTATTTTTAAAATTTTCCTTTGGCTACCTATTGGCATTTTTTCTCATGGGGTTCGATAAACTCATTATTACGATATTTGTATAGGTATCGACAAATTATATAAATACACTTAACGATAAAAAAGGACTGTGGAATGACTTATCTGACAATTTATTTCTAAAAAGGGTGTAGTGTCGCCTGGTCACATTATTATTTGGAACCCACAGCATCATTTTGGAGACGAGAACGCCATACCCTCGGCTTAGTGGAAGCGCATATGTGTGCTTGAGCAGAGGATTGCTCTCCAGAGCGTGAAGTTCCTTTGGCCATCGTTATTTTTACAATTCGATGCTCTTCAAGATTGGGGTCTAGGAGAGATTCGGGTGATCGATAGAGGCCCTAGTCGCACAACTGATTTTGAATATCTTTGACAGCCAAATATGGCGACGGCATTGAATATTGATTTTATATCATCATAAAAATAACATATAAGCTTTTATCCTTATAACATACAAAATTCCATCTCAATATAACTGTGGAACAATACAAAAGAATGATATGCGTTAACAGAAATCTATCTGCAAATTTGATTTTATAAATAAAAATCTGACTCACAATTTGCAAACCATTTTAAACACTTGAATACCAAGCGGACACCGGTGTTCGGAACATATGCAAGCGAACACGGATTTGATTTCCAAGACATTTAAAAAATCAAATACGAATATAGATGAGTAGTGCTATCTATACTGAGTCAATATAGGTTTTTAAAATATCAAATTCGAGTGTATATTAGATAAAATCATTTTTCACAAAAACACGCAGTATCTCTGTGACATATTAATGATTTATTTGCGCGGTATTCAAAACGGTTAATACAGAATCTCATGACAAATCTTTGTAATAAAAGTCTAAAACCTAATGCACTCGAGAAATTAGAGCTTAACAACCATCAAACTAAAGAGAACTTAAATGAACAAACAATCATCAGTAAATCACTAATAATAAATATCCGTTTAATTAAAACTAATTTACCTTGAATAACTACATACTTGTTCTCGTTCTTAGAAACACCAAAGTCAAGTTTAATAAATGTAGGAGGTTAGAGCTATAATTATAGTTCTGACGATGGCTCACGCTGAAATAGCTATAAACTAATCTTGTAAGTGTAAAACTAAATACGTTGATATTTTACACATTATTATTGATAGTGTCTGAATACGAAGTGGTATATTTTTTACCATATAGACTCGTTTATCTTGAAGAACTTTTTCTAAAGAAACTGTTGGTTACTCATTTAGTAAAACCCTCTTTTATTTCGAAGAGTCAAGAAAGACGGATAGAGCAGGATAGGATTAATGGTTGGATACGCCATTTTTTAAATATCAGATGTGTGGTAGGGAATTTTAGATATCCCTGATACTTCGAATCCAAATTGATAAATAGCTTTTTTATTAAACTTAACACCGTAACTAAATCTTACTACGTTGACTACACGAAAAAAGTCCTACGGGGTCTAGTATATACAAATAGTATAGAATTTCAAATTGATTTACTATATTAAGATAATAAACTTATTTGTCTTCAGTAGTGTATTACAAATCGTTGAACAAATTGCGAAAGATAATTGTGATGAAAATATATATTATTTAAGTCCATAAAGATTTTTTAGTACGGTCTGATATTTATTCAATTAGGAATAGAGAAAAGTTTATCATTTGACATTAATCCAAAAAAAAACGTAGCCATAAAATCAGAACCTTCAATATTTTTGTCAATGGACGTCAAATAAATAATATTAAATTTAAGCTTAACTAATATAAGTACTATCTGAAATACATAGTAGACGTTTTATAATAAAAAAGCAAAAACAATTTAAAATAAATGTATTACTTATAACGATAATTAATTATTGGAAATATTTTATACGTAAAAAGCAGTTTATGTTGGGTTTCTGAATGTAGTAAAATCGGTTTTTATTTTATACAAAAAACGCACGTAATGAAAAGTGAATTGTACATTATTACAATTTATCTAAAAATATGTATTATACATTACTTAATGGATATAGGAAAAGCTTAGTTATTTTTAGGCAAAAAGCTCTTCGAATACAGCTTTCGCGCGAACACGTCTATTCTTCAGTACTTACAGAAGTGGAATATTATATTATACTTTGACAGAAAGCTACTTGAATTATTTTTTTAATACCGACGGAGGCGCTTGTTTGGTCGATACGAAAAGATGTCATGAAGCTTCTGCATACAATATTTCACCAAAAATAGAATTTTGTTTGAAATAACGGAATAATTGTAGATAATGTGTATTATTATTTATTTACCAAATGACAGTACAAATTTAGGTGAACATAAATAGGACAATATTATATATTTTCATGTATGATATTCGTTTATACTCACAAAGCAAAAATGATTTAGATATTTAATAATACATTTGGAAAACTTTGTACGTAGGAAAGAAATATTTTTTTCGAGGTTAATAGGGAACACATTAGTTGATTGTTTATGATTTTGGATAGTACCTACAATAATTAAATTCCGAAAATAAACTATACTTTGTCACTGAGTTTATTGATAATAGTACCAAGATGTAACGCTTTTTAATGTAATCTCTTTAAAATAATGTATACCGCAAATTAACTTTTAGGGTGTTTTTTCACTGTCAATATTCGGTGGAAAGGCTTTATATTCACTTTTCTATTTCAATTTGTTTTTTTATAAATAACACTGTTAAGTTATATTTATCAGTTGACAATGCTCGCCATGAGCGAAACCGGTCCTATCTTGGTAAATAAAAGTGAAAATAATGAACGCAAATTTAGTCGAATTTTATGAGAGATTAAATGTTTTCGCTCCAGCGAGTAAATAGCAGTAAAATACAAGTTTATATTATCAACAAAATAATAAATGCAATAAATAAATAAATACAAAATATTTTATTTTGACGTTTAGTTTTTAGTTCTAATTATCGAGCTAACTTTAATTTCATAGTAAGCAATTTGTTATTAAATCAAATTGCCTTTATTTCGTATCAGAAACTGTTAGAGCTTTTTAAACGCAAGAACTTTAGCCTGAACAGCCTACTTATTTCTCATTAAACGAAATAATTATTTGTAAGATACCTAATTTCCGTTGGCCTCTGTCAAACTTGACAGTAATACCAGTTGGAAGTCGGTACAAAAAATCTGACAAGCACCTATCAATATTTTTTGTGATGGTTCATCCATATAATAATGGTTTCAATCTTGAATTGCACTTTTAAGCGAGCAAGATTCAATATCTAGGACACTGTCGCGACGAGGTCAAGAGTTTTTTTGAGAACTTATGGTGGAGTATTTTTATTGTAGGTGATACTTACTTACATGATACAATGTATTATAACAAAATAAGTATTATTAATATCATATTTTAAAACAGGACAATACAGTTACGAAATCACTTTTGATACATCTGATAACTGGATAAAATTATTGAGTACTATTTATAATGATGAATTTTGGAAAATTGTTACCTTTTCTATATACGTATAATATATTGGTTTGATTCGCTGAAGACCGAATAGAAAAACCTTAGGTCGTTATTAATTGTAGACGTTATAATATGTCCATATACATAAATTACATATTATTTATCGTCGCCATCAAATTCATAACGTACACAAAAATACGACAGATCATCAGTCGTCTTCATTAGTAAAAATACGGTTACGGGAAATGGATTATAATAAGCAATCAATTTTGGTGTATGCCATGATATTTATATTTCATTAAACGTTATCTAATGTTTTGATTTGTGTATCTACTGTAAAACTGTAAAACTAATCAATACTTATCAGTGTCATTTAATTATTATGTCTGTCTTTTAACTTATCAAAGTAGTACCTTATGCGACACTTCAGTCAGTCAGTGTATGAGAGTTAAATAATCGTAGAATATCGAAAATTAATTAAATTTAATAAGCGTTTATTTTAGAGAATATTTCAATTACATTGAGGAGAATTGGGCATTGTAGAACTTATTAAACATGATTGATCTAAGTATGAAAACACATGTTTTAATTTAGAGCTTTTATGTCAATATATTTTATTTCTACGAAGAAGTAAATCATGAAGTAATTTTATTACCTTTTGCAAACACGTAGCTCGACATTGTGCGACTCTCAGCGGCGAAGAAACCTCCTGTTCGGCACCAACCAACCCCAGCATCAGAGCCAGGGTTGAGCCCAACACAACTCTGAAAAGAGCCATGTTGTTAGACACAACACAATCGAATCCCAATGTAACAATGAACGTAAGAAAATCCAAATACTGGATAACAATGAGAGCACTTTCACGTTTATCGAATCGATGAGAATTAATCCTTCATCTGACCATCCTCCCACTGTTTCAGGATACGTGTGTCGAGATCCTTTTTCAAAGGGCTGTTGGAACACTTCACTTGGAAACTGTACGCGGGACTTATCTTGTACACAATTTGCATTTATACAAAATGGGCCAAAAAACTTTAAAACCAGCACACGATATTATTATTCAATTAAAAAATAATAATATCAAAAAACAATGGTTAACTGAATCGAAACAAAAAAATAAAAACAAAACCGTCCGTCCTGTGAGACAGTTGAATTAAACATACGTAGAAGAAGAATTAAACTGGGTTCCACTTTATAAAAGAACACGATTTTTTTAACATAAATATTTATTATGTTCGAAGTTTTTCGTTTTGTTATGTTGTCAAAATTTGATTCGTTGAGAATCGCGAGCGACGGGACATAGCAGGAAACAGCCCTGCGCTATGTAACACGGAAAAAGCTCTGTCGGATTTTACGATAGATCGCAGAGCTTTTTAGTTAAAATTTCGGCATACAACCTTTCTTCGCGGCGACTATCGAGTGACTGACGCTCCGTTGGATACTACGACAAACCTCTCATCTCGCGGTATAGCGATCTCTTTCATTCATTATCATCTCGTTCTGGCAGCTCGAAACAGTGGCAACATAGCGCAGAGTTATCCGAGAGCGATTACAGTAGCATTGCTCTGGGCCGTTTTTTTTTTATTGTCTATGATTTTAATGCAGGAACCATAATGCGTTTTAAACGCAATAAAGTGCTTACAGGTACCATAAGAGCAGACATTATATACGGCGAAACAATCATGCACTTTATCAAAATATATCATTTATAATATGGTTTGAATAAAGCAGTGTTTCCCAAACTTTTGACATTTATGTACCCCTTCTATAATTTTCATAATACCGAGTAACCATCGTCAAAACAATACATGCACTTTAATAACAATCAAAACATATACGCTGGTTGTTGCACCAGGTACAGCCAAAGCCCGGTGCAGCGCGTACCCTAGGAGGTACGCGTACCACACTTCGGTAAACACTGGACTAAAGTATCATCTTCAATCAATAAAAGTTACATATTTCAAATACAGTAAAAATGAATAATACATATGCGATTTATAACTAACGCCTCGGTAAAGTAATAATAAATAAAATTATAATTTATACTTATTCAAAATCAAAAAAAAAAAAACTTATGCAAAACAAAATTCGACTTTATTAAATATTTCTTTTATTTTCTATTGTTTGAGTAAAACATTTAAGGAGCATTGCTGAAATAGCTGCTCTGCAGATTTCTTTTTTATTTTTCAATGTTTCAAATCAATATTCGTAATTTTATATTTTTATTTTGCTTTAAAAACTGATGATGTTTTTTCATGGAAACCATTGTATGTTTGTTCCTATGTTAGGTAAGTTTCCTTTTGAATGTAATGTGTAAAAAAATACCAGCTCCATAGACTTACTCTGTATCCAGAACCAGGGGTCTAATGCTTCATTATACATTGTTTTCTTTGCAAAATTCTCTTATTAACAACACCTTTTCCCAACAGTTGGGTCTATAGCGCAATGGTCAACGTGGTTGATCTCACGTGTTTGGATCATAGTACAAAACAAAGCGAGAGCGATTAGTTAATCACTAGTCCTGTCTTAACCCTATCTTTTTATCTTTACTCTCTTCGTGAAAAAAAAGGGTTTAAGAAATTGAGTAACAAGCAGTTCTCGTAAAATAACTTCTGTTCAGATACCTCCTTAAGGAAGCTATATGTTTGACATTGGGAATGGAAATGGATTAGAAAAAATCTTGACAAGAAATGAGTTCCATTACCTTTATACCTTTAAAAAAAAGCACTATGTAGAAGTAAATTTATCAAGAATATTTTTTTCTTAAATAATTATTTGGCCATTACGCCTTTCTTTAAGCGTATGTTTCATATGTTTAAATAAAAATAATATAAGAATTCAAACAAAATCAATAAATTTCAACAATGAGAAGAAATTATATTACATAATCCTACTCCAAAGATCTAAAATATTTTTTTAATCATTAACATTTGATTTATATCTTACCAGGACTTACTTACCAGTAGGTTACGACGACCGACACAGCAGTTGTTGATGATGGTACACGGAATACAAAAAAAAAATCCGAATATAATCTTTGCATAATATTATTTTAGTTCTTTTTTATTCATGCGATATCAGTAAATTAATTATTCAAATTAAACACGAGTTGGATAGCGGTAAAAATATTTTTTCACCCATAGTCATTTCCAGCGGTGGCTACTTTGGCTTGTCGAATTGTTATCAACAAATAAAAAGATTTATTGATCTCGACACGAATGTCAAATAGCCGAAAATTCTTTTCGGGACATTATATAGGTAAATAAAAATATTTTTTATTTTATAAAAAAACGAGTCGAGTAGCTAGACTTCTTCAAGTGGATACATTTCTATTCAGTAAAGCTGTTTAATGGATGGAAAAATTATTCCATTTCAACTGGGTTGAAAATATCGTATACCAATTGGCATTGATTGCTAAATTTGAAGTAATTTTTTCCCTTTCGTGAACAAGAATAATTTGTCTTACTTACTTCGTTTATTTTCGGGGTAAATTTTAAAATTACCCATACTCGACAAAAAAACTTAAGCGAGACAATTCGGTAAATTGCGTTTTAAGCCGATTATTGTTCAAAATTGCCTAAGGTGTTAGTGACAAAAATTTTGGAGCGTTATCTCATTCGCCTGATCTTTTTTAGGGCCTGTGTATTTTAGTGTTTTGACTTGTAATCGTTTGTTCCACGTGGACTCTGAAAGTAGTCAGACAATTTTACTATAATATCAGGATAGGCATTGACCATATATTACTCTTTACTAACCGCACTTACGGAATTCCTTTTTCGATTTTCTGCTTATTTACTTACTAAATCTAACTTACTTACTGATTTGTTTTTATTTATAACTAGCCGGTTCCCGACAAGCGTTGCAATGCCACTCAAAGTTTGTGTTTTAATTGTGTTTATTGAAGTGCATGTTTTCTTTTTCTGTCTGTTTGACGTTTGCTGCCGATTTTCTATGGTATGAAACACGCGCGACATTATGTAAGTTAATTCTACTATAACATTCGCGCAGGTGCAAGCATACCTTTTCAAAATGAACTGTATGGCAGACATACAAACATTGGTTTTTTATATATAAGACCTACTGTAAGTTAATTTTACTATGCCTATAACCTTCCCGGAAGTGCAAGCAAAATGTTTGTGAAAGTTTTATTGCAATCGAATGAGCGGTGTGGCAACGCATAAAGTACGAACAAATAAACATTCATTTTTTATATATTAGATTTGGCAAATGTAGGAAAGTAATTATTTTATCACTGCACCACACATTATGTCTACGCAGCCGCTGTTTCAAGGCCACCTTCCAAAACACAATAACGGTCAAGAAAAGAAACGAATTTACTCCTAATATTCTTTGACCGATACAGAGCTGCACGGAAACCATGCACTATTGTGCTTAAAAATATAACGATAAAAATAATACACAAAAAATAATATCACTCGTTCAAAGTTTTTAGTTTAACCAGAATATAAAGATAAACCTTTAATTTTATAGTTATTTCTACTGCATGGTTCAAAGTATCATACTTGACTGAATTAGCGCGAAGACAAAATAGCTTTTGACATTATCTAAAATCCGCCATATTTACTTTTCTACTTGCATCATAATCTTTTATAGTTTACTCACGAAGAAAAAACTAAAGCAGAATTTATCATGTGTGTGAATTGCAATAAGCGCGTATTTTTTAAATGAATTATGCTGTATTTGTCCGATCTTTTCCTCGTGAATATATAATATCAATGCGGAAAGTATACTATCAGACTCTAGTAGCTACTAGTTACCCATTATTTATTTTTTAAACCAGCATTTTATAATAGGAATATCTCGTTTTTTAACAAATTGTCCCAACAAGTCGCTTCTGAATTTGTAATTAAAACATGTTTGAAAAAACTCGTTTCAGATTGCATAAAATACATAAATTTACTACTGAATATAATTTTGGAAGTGCTATTACAAGTATTAATAATTTCTAAAAATAATCTGTTTTTG
This sequence comes from Himalopsyche anomala, assembly GCA_031772345.1. Lineage (NCBI taxonomy): Eukaryota > Metazoa > Arthropoda > Insecta > Trichoptera > Rhyacophilidae > Himalopsyche > Himalopsyche anomala. The sequence goes on along the minus strand of CM062837.1, from coordinate 969,670 downwards.
CTGACAAAGATTAGGTAAAGAAGATAAAGAAACATTTTTGGCGATATATGTAGGAACCTTGCGTTACTTGATAGATCAGTGGCGGATCATCTTATAAGCGAATGAATGGGCCCTTCGAATCTTAGGGGCCTTAAAAATTGCTTATATTATACTACCCAAATAGTTTTTATTCAGATTTTAATATATTTTAATTGTTTTACATGCAATTTTCTGACGTTCTTATGTTATACAAAAAACAAGGCCTCTAAAGTTTTCAATCCGCCACTGGCTACAATAATTATAATGCCTATAAGTTTATGGCCCACGCCTGATTTATAAAGGGCTTAATCCAATTTTAAGAAACTATCCAACAGAAACAATGAAAAAATTATCAAGAGAATTGAGGAACATTTTTTATATTGATTTTTTTAAATTATTTCTTTTCATGACATACCTAATTTGAATCATTTAAGCATATCAATTTGATTGTATAGCAATAGTTTTTTTAACAGTTTTTTTTATTTATGACATTTTTAATTCCACAATAGATTTAATCTTCGATAATTTAGCGAGAAGATTAGCTGTCTGTAAATAAAATCGCGTGCGCAAAAAACTATCTCCCCTTTGTTACTAGGGAAGCATTTTTCCCCTCAATGGTGTGGTAACCAAATTTTGTTAATCGTTTATATGTTCAATTTTTTTACTAAGACGACATGGATTTTTTATGGAGTGTTTCAATCGATAGTATTTATTGAGAACTGTTAGTATGTATTTGACTTATTTTGGTTTTATTCACTTAACATGAATATACAATATGTATATTGATAACATCATCTCCAACGAAAATACTCCTTGTACATGTTAATCAAATCAAACAGTGATCCAAAATGATTTTGAAAAATAGTGTTATTGGTCTGTTGTTACATAATCAGTGGCGGATTAAGCACATGGGAGGCCTCAGGCGCAATAAAATTTGGAGGCCTTTTTTTTCGGATAACGTAAAAACATCAAAAAATTCCAAATAAAATAGAAAAAATACATCAAAATCTGAACAAAAAGTATATGGTTTATATTATATAAACTATTTTTGAGGCCTCTTAGATCCGGAGGCTCAAAGGGCGCGCCACATTTGATTATAGGATAATCCACCACTGTACATTATATTGAATTTCATCAAAAGACAAAATGGTATTGGACATCTATTGTTTTAAGATGGAAGCTCTTCGGAAAGATACATGTTTTTATACTCCAAATGAGCTGTTTAAAAATTTATAAAAAAATATGTTTTTATTTCTTTTATATAATCCACTCCACTTCCAATGTGAAGCATATGGCTTACTAATGGAGCTATATCAACAGAAGTTTTTTTCTAGAATAACTGCTTGTTACTCAGCTGCTCAACCTATATTTTTAAAAGAACAGGGATAAAAAGGATAGGCTAACGACAGGACTAGTGATAAGCTAATCGATCTCGCCACGGTCCATTATTTTAGGATTGGGAACGAGAGAATTTTTAGATATCACAAACATCCATGCCTTCGAACAGAAATCGATAGAAAAATGCTGTTCGTTCTGGGATTCAAACCTGTGGCATTCATCACGAAATCCAACGAAATATATTAATCGACCACTACGCTACGGACCCAACAATGCATCGACTTTTTATTAGAAGTTGATCTCGTAGTAAAATAGTTATGTTTACTTTTTATTCCACCGTTATCGAGATGTGATAAGATATTATCAACAAATTTTATAAAATATATTTTAGCATTGAAAATCATACTATATTCATAACTCAAAAATAATTATTTCAGACTAACCTCTTTATTTTACTGAATGTGCTATCCGATTTGAAGTAAAATAATGAAGAATGGTGAATTATATATATTAAAAAAAAATGTAACTTTAATTATTATTGATTTAAATATATATTTAAAATATCACATACGATGACAAGTATGGTATAACTAGCAGACATTAAATAATGGCGTCACCCTACGAGTAACGTTTCGGTCGCAGAGCACCCTCCTTCCTCACGTTTTGTCCCTCCCTCCGTCTTTTGTTTTACAAGGGTGGGGGATGGAAATGGCGATCCGTAGCTATTGGTTGACGGAACTATGGTGAAGGGTTTCTTCGAATCGCTTATCCCTCAAGAGAGAGCTCCCATGGAAAGCATCACAGATGGTGTTGCAATGCTTAAAAATATAACTGATAATAATTTATAGTTGAATTTAATTTTGTAGATTTATCAATTACCTTGTAAATGGTATTATATTACATACATAGAACAGAGTATAAAATTTAACAATATTATGCCCTGTATTAATATTAACTTATTTAATTCCATTTACATATCGACTGTGGAAAGAAAAAAGGACGTAGCCCACACATTGCAAATTTTACAAGAGGCACAAAAAACGTGTTTTGATGATTTTCGGCTATATGCAAATTAAGAAATAAACCCAACCTTGAAGTGCACGGAGACTTCTAAAGTGTTGTTTAATTGACATAATCTAATACATATTAATTTAAGAAGTTGTCTAGAAAATACCCTTTTTTCGGTATTTTTTCTTGGTTCAATTATCTTAAGCCTATCTTTTTTCAAACTTAAAAGCTAAATTTGAATACTAATTCGGCATTTGCAGCTTAAACCCTTTTGATAGAACGTGTATCAAGTTGGATACATTGTGAATGATTATCGAAAAAAAGTTGTTTTCAAAAAACTGTGGTCTACGTCCTTTTTCCTTTCCACAGTCGATATATAGAATTTGTATTATTGTGTTTTGTAAATCTTATCATAAATCATACACACTCAACTCTTTGTTTTATACTGTCGACACATTACACAAAAAAACGTGTAAAAAAGACATACAATTCACAAACAAATTGAAGATTGATTCCATGGATTTAAAAACCGTGTTGCTTGAGAAAAGAGCAATATTGTGGTGTAGAAAATCGTGTAAAAATGTAATAAGGAAGACCCAATAAGTAAATTACACAAACTACTGTAAAAGAAAACATAGTACTATTCATCACTACTTGATTATATACGGAGACTGTTATGAGGGACTGGACATAAATATCTTTTATTGTTAGAATTTTTTTGACACGTCTAATGTTTTAGGGTATAATGAAACCTTTTGTTTGTTATTACTGTCTCGTGTTGTTGAATTTATTGTTTTTAGTAAATCTGTTATACGCTTATATGATTTTTGTTGCTGAGAATCGTGTAAGATCAAATAATTCGTGTAAATATATAGTATTTGATTTTTAGAGGACCGTGTTATTTGAAAAAAGAGCGCTGGGGTTACTTTTTTATTTTTCATCAGCTTAGAATGCTCGCATATAGCGGAAACGGGTCTGAATAACAACAACAAAAAATGTGAAATTAATAAAAATATATATTGCATGTACACGTAAAAAGTGAATATGAGCCACCGAGAAGTGAAATAAGCCAACTAGTAAAATCGTAAAACTTTTTTCTTGGAATTTAAAGTACAATCACATCTTTACTTGGTGTTTTGGTGGATAGCATATGTTTATTTTACGCAGATAAAACTATTGCAATGTGTATTAACTGAGGTTAATTCACTTTTACGATACTTTAAGAAATGTAGAATATTACAACACATCTAACTTATTTTTTTCTAAAATATCACTTGGCTCACTTCACCTCAAATAAGCCCATATGACACTGTGTAAAATTCAATTCTAAACTACAATATAACTCACTTTTAAGGTCTTCACTGTCAATACTTGGTGGAATGGCATTATAATAAAAATAATAAAAGATTTTTAGTACTTTTTCCACTTAAAATTTATTTGATCAGGACCGGTTTCGCTCCTCTCGAGCATTATCAACTGATAAAAAATAATAATTAAACAGTGCTATTTATACAAGTTAAATTAAAATAAAAAGGTGTAAGCAACTATTAACAATGAAAAGGATTACACAAAATTAAAATGCTTAATACTTATAACATACAATAAAAAAATCATCAGTAAATATAAGTGGCAAATGATGGCAAAATCTTTAATTATTTTTATTACAATATAACTGTTTATTATTAAATTCCCTAGGGTACTCAACGTTGTACCCACCACCACCCACTACGGCTTCACACTCTTCATATAGGGTGTATTCCGTAGCGTAACAACGTAAGTCGTGTTCAAAATTTTGCCAGAAATGTCCCGAGAAGAAATTTCTCAAGACTTGGTTGCATGCACTACAGTGTGCAGAAATGAACTATTGTATAAATTCGAGGCTGCGGGATATGACATAAGAAGTTTAGCTATTCCAGTAAACGTCAATATTACTTAAATCCCGTTGTTCTTAGCCGAGTCAGATATAATGCAACATCAGTTATAGCTTTATGTCACATTAATTATGATCAATGTGCTTAGTCGAAAGGACATAATTAACAAGATACCACTTGCATCTCACAGTGAGGGGCATGGTGACATATTATTCTGATGATGAATGCAACATGCGGCACTGCACCATGAGGTCTAAGTAATAGCTATATAAATTGGCTAGCTGAGATGAATTCGTAATAGGGTATCATGTGAAAGAGGAGGTAGAAATAACGCGTTGCTGCGATTAAGACGTTACTTCGTTAGTGAGAAGAATGGATGGCGGTAATACGGCTGGAAAAGTTGCGAGTCTAATTAAATGTCATACGTGCAGAATGAAATCATGACGTATAAGCATAATTAAAGATATTCGGGATTAAATTAGTTGTTTTATAGATATTTCTAGCTTTATATATTGACGGATTTTGATCATAATTTACCGGATTCGTTAATTAAGCAGATGATCAGAGTTAGAATGATTAATGATAACCAATGTTTTTTATCACTTTCAGGGTGTTCACCAGTGGTGTAGTGGGCCCGGGTCGACGACCTGGCACTTTTTTGACTTGTAACATTATTTTCAAGTATATACATATATTCTAAATCGTTTTTTTTTATTGATTTAATTGTTAAAACTTGTGGTTTTTTAACTTCGAACGGATACAAAAAAAAAACAAAAAAATAGGGAAAAAAGTATTCATATCGAGTTAAATAAATAAACCACTCTTTTGTATTAATATCAGGACCGAATACACTCATCGCCTGTCGCCTGTGCCCCAGTTGCTTAGAGCTTGCTCTATCGGACAAGCAGGCCTGGGTTCGATTCCCGGGGAGATGACAGTGAATTTGAGAATTATTTAATTCAAAGTTGTGATCGAAGTCTGGGTGTTTGTGATGTCAATTGGCATTATTTCCTCTCTTCCCATCCTTCTGATCCTTTAATAACTGGGTGTAGCAAAAGCGATTAGTTCACCACTAGTCCTGTTTTAGCCTTATCCTTCTCTCTCTACTACTAACTTTGAAAACAAAGTTAAGTTAAGCGACTGAGTAATAAACAGTTCTCGTAGAAAAAACTTCAGTTGAGATACCTCCATTAGGAGGCCATATGATCCACATTGGGAGCGGACATGGATAAAAAAAATACACTCATCGAGAACATTATCAACTAATAAGAATATGCAGGACTATGTATTTATAAAAAAACTATTAAAATTAATTTACTTTGTTTTGTTTACAAATTGCAATGTATTACCCTTTTGGATGCCGTAGAAAAGAGTACATTTTTACCTTGCACGCCAGCTATGATTAGCAAATACTAATTTAATTAAGTATTGAACATATGTCTCGTCTGTGGCAGCCATACAGTTAATATATATTCTTATCAGTTGATAATACTCGGAATAAGCAAAATCGTTCCTGATCATATTTAATAAGTGTGATATTTGTAAAAAAGAGTGGTTTTTTTATATAAAGTTTTCACTTAGTGTTGGCAGTGAACACATTAAAAGTGATTCATACCGGAAACAGAATTAAGTTGATTTCGGATAACATTGACTGAATAGTAATATAAAACTGTATCACATAATTCAAACGCTAGAAAATATGTCAATAATAAATTATACTAATTGAGAAATAATAATAAATCCACTGAAAGTGGGTTTATGACGGACAGTATTATTATTTACATTCCTGCCTAAATAAATAGTGAATAAAAAGCACAGTTTCAAAATGATGACACACAAATCGAAAAAAACTAAATGAATCCATTTCGGAATTATTACTTTTTTATTACGGCGAGTTATTTTTATGGCTCCAGATAAAAACATTTCAGGTTTCTTTTTTTATTTTATTGCGGCAAAAAGGCATTACGATATCAATAAAGACATTAATAAGGGCAGCGGTACCTTAAGAGAACCGTTCTGTTAAAATAATCGATTATCGATTAAAAAAACACACCCATTCATCAGAAAATCGAGCAAGTAGGCGTTATGATACACCGCGACGACGATATAGTTGTCGCCATACTAGGTGATCTAGTCTTCTATGCCCACAAAGACTTTAAGGCGGCCAGGTGAAAGTATTTACTATGTAAGAACTTTACCACCAGAAATTCTTTGAAACAAAATTCCTTCTTTCAAAAGCTTATATTGTGGTGTATCTACGAACTGCTTTATATAAAGTTTAATTAATTATATTAAGTAAGTAATAGTAATCTATTGATTGAATTAAAATTAACTTGGTAGAACTCCGTTACAATAAGAGGAAAAAAATGAAAGTATTTTAGATAATAAATACTAAAAAAAAAATAGTTGAAAGCTTTTTCGAATTACGCCCTCTAGAAGTGTGTATGTTTTAACTATTATTTTATATGTATGTACATATATAATGCATAAATATATAATGTATAAATAGCACTGTTTAATTTATTTTCCTTATCAGTTGATAATGCTCGTGAGGAGCGAAACCGGTCCTGATCAAATAAATTTTAAGTGGAAAAAGTACAAAAAATCTTTTATTATTATTTTTAGAAAATTAATATCAAAATAATTGAAATGTTAGTATTCAAAGATAAAGAATAATAACCATCAGGGAGAAAAGCAAGTTAACATACATACACCCTGAGCTAAAATTTAAATAATATTATTTTAAAATTTCTTTATGCTTATCGCTTTGAAAGTGTTACATGGGTTGGTGTACAGAAAAGAGATTGTAGACCATAAATTTAATAAATGAAATAGTAATAAAACAAAAAAACTTTTTTCAAACTAAGCTCGTTCATTGTCTGCTAACTGGCGAAGAGAGAGAGAAATTCTACCAGGGAAACATATAAATAAAAGAGGAAAACAGTTGACTTTCGTACGTACGTGCCAGTCGTTACGGTTAGATACAAGGCACACGGTCCAGCGCTGCGTCGAAGGTGGCGGAGAATTCCGGTCACGATTCTGCTCCCCTGATAAAAAGCTTATCATAAATAAATGAAATCGCATTAAATGCTGTGATCCTGATAGCTTTTGTATTTGTTTTTTCTCCGTTATAATAGAAACTGCATTTAAGTCTTAGCCGATCTTTTATGAGTAAATATTTTAATTTTTATATTAAAACAAGAGAGAGTCTTATGTAAGATGAATAAGCCGAATCTATTAATTAATTTCAAATAACATAAAGACTCCAAAACTTTGAACGGTGTGTTATGCATAATTTATGAACTATTACATAATTGTCAATATAGAGTAATTTCTAAAAAGAAGTGAATTATTCATAATATCACCCATAACACTTCCCATACGGTGCTAAAAAATACTTTCAATATGCTGGCCCTTAAAGAACCAAGTGAAAAAACATGTTTTAACACTTTCTTTGGTTTTTACCGTCTTTGATGGACGGTAAAAACCAAGGACGTATATAAAAAAAATGTTTTTCCCTTGGTTCCCAAAGGGCCACCAACATATCGGAAGCATTTTTAAGCACCGTAGGGTGAGTGAAAAGGCTTGTAGCAAAATCTATTAATTTGAAAAATTGTGTTAAAAATATATAATACCAAAAAAGAAGAATAGAATTTTAAAAACATCTCAATTAATAAATAGATTCCTTATTATACTATTTTCTAACAGTTCACTGTATATAACGACCAGGGATACAGTGGCGTGAATAAACAGCGACCTCTTATTTTCTTATAATGAATTGATTTATATCGATCAAAATACCATATTTGTTTTGGATTTTTTTTTAGACAATAACAATATGAAATATATTAATGTCACCACTAGCTTTTTATATTTTTTTACATCTTTCATTAGACATTCAAATGTAATTAAATGTTGAAAAAGATACTGTTAAATGGAGAATTATTAAATGTCAAAAAAATGAAATGATGATATCTATCAGTTACTTATTTTTAGTGATTACTATACTTAAAAAAAAATAGTGCTTTTTGGTTGTGATTGCTTAAGCACTTCACTGGCTCTCTGATAATTTTCTAAAATAACAAAGAATGCTGTAATCATATAGGATGATTTTAAAATCTTATTTAAGTAGATTTTGTCAATTACACAAATATTTTTAAGTTCGTAAACATTTTTTCTTATTTATAGTTGTCGCTGTACATCATTTTACTCACCATAAATAACAAATTATCTCATTGATATATGGGTCCAGAAAAAAAACAAAAAATAATTTAACACTTTATCTGGGTTTCGTATCAGGATTTTATTATTGACAACATCACAGTGATGCATGCATCCGAACATAATTACATCAATTGATGTATAAAAGGTCCGTTCGTAGACTCGAACCAAAATGTGACGAATACACAAGAGACATGGACCACTCGACTGCAAAGCCATAACATAATAAAACACAACTGGTGCATAACAGTAGACGCAGTTTTCCAATAACTCATTCAGATTTTTGTTTATACATAGTAAAAATTGATTTTATATTTCTTTTCAGTGAGACTAGCAATTCTTCATATACGAAGCGAAGTAGTGTACTATTTTAAGTAATCATTATCTCTAATAAAACATTTTTTAAATATTGTATTGTAAGAGAAACTTCTGGTCCTATGGAGCAGCGGTTAGCGATGTTGGCTAACGGGTACATAACAGAACGAAAAGCATTTTTTCGATTTCGATTTCTGTTCGATGGCATGGGTGTTTGTGGTGTCAAAAAAATCTCTTCCACTTCCAATAACTGGGAGTAGCGAGAGCGATAAGTTTACCATTAGTTCAGTACTAGCCTTATCCTTCTATCCTACTTACTGTCATTAAAAAATACAGGTTGTGCGCATTGGCGGACCCAAGGGGGGGGCCATGGGGGCCATGGCCCCCTCCTTGGGAGAATTTATTTTAAATTTTTATAATTTATTAAAACTTTATTTTGAAATGGGCTCTTTAATTGTTTAGTTTACTATGTTTTATAGAATACATACTTAATTAATTTTGTATTGACTATTTTTATATACACCCAATCTTTTTTTACGCGATACATTGGAGGAAGGTGGCGCGTAAAAAAACCTCACTTTCGTATGATTTGATAAATTGGTTCCAAAAATCAAAATATCGCGTAAAAAAGGATCAAAAAAGTATGAAAAAAAAATTGTTCCTCAAATTAGCGCAAAAAATATTTTTTTACGGTGCCGTCCAAAAAAATCGCGTAAAAAAAGGCTTTCATCCATTTTTTAATGTATTATTTATGTATCATGCTTATTTTCAAATTGAATGGCCCCCTCCTGGGACAATTTCTGGATCCGCCACTGGTTGTGCGACTGAGTAACAAAAAGTTCTCGCAGAAAAAAACTGCTGTTATGATACCTCCATACGAGGCCACATGGTCCACATTGGGAGCGGACATGGATATATTAAAAATCTGTCATATCGCGACCCGAGTAGTACAAGGTTCTATGCGAAAATTTTTGACGAAAAAAAAATAACAATTTAAGATTTCGACTGAAGGTGCTTGGTAGAATTTCAATATTAAATTTGAATCATTCAAATTATGTACACTCCCACAGATTTTCAGTTCAAGTTCATCCGTGCGCTTGAACGCCTGAAGATGCCGAAAGGCGAAACCCGGGTCGTTAGTGACAAAATCTGTGGGAGTGTACATAATTTGAATGATTCAAAAAATAACAATGTATCCGATACTGCTACTTGAAAGACTGCCGCATTGTTACTTCTGTTTCGGATTTTTTTTTCACATAGAACCTTGTAGTACTCGGGTACTATAGATATTGTATTATAGAAAATAAAATAAAACTTATATTTCTTACTCTATAAGTCTATAACACTTAAAATCTTTGCCAAATTCAATCCTGATAAAGAAATGTGAACTGATAAAGTATATAAATACATTTGTGTATATATATGTAATATAATATAAAATATTATATAAAATTATGAATATAATGGAAATATCTAAATTCTTAATTATAATATATAATTTTAGCAGTTATAAAATAGCGTATAACAAAAAAATTCGGCGTAAGTAAAATCCAGAAAGAAATTCCGAAACGATGGTAAGGTTTTTTTTTAATCCATGAACAAAAATCATTGCTTATTTAAAATTCAGAATCTTCTGCGATTCCGTGTATTTATTTAACAGAAAATCCAATTACATTTTTTAATTAAGTAAGTATTCCAATTAAGCAAAACTTCCTTAATTAATATTTCCGAGTGAAGTTCGCTGGCTCACATCACAACTAGCTCAAAGTTTGAAAAAAGTCACCATGAGATATCGACGAGGGAAAAAAATTAAATGAACCCCAAAATGGAAATTGCCGGTGCAAGCGACTTTTCATTTTCATTCCGATATTGTTTGTCTTTGAGCGGAGCTAATATTCCAGATGGCTTTCGGGTGACATCAGCCTCGGGGGGTAGGTAGGGGACTTGGTACCCACGTGGGAGATGTGAGCCAAGGTGGCGCAGGATAGCGTAGGGGACGCCGTGGTAGAACGGGTAACATGGGGAAGAAAGTGGAGTGAGGATAGTGGAGAAAGAAAGCAAGAAGTACGACGTGGGTGACGCTTCATCTATTGGTTGATGATGGTGTGTTCAAGAGCTTTTAATGTTATTCTGAGCTTTTTACTATACAATGAATAATTATCCCTGCTTTTTATAGTGCCGTTTTAAAAAAATTTACCAGAGCATGTCATTCATTGTCTATTAATACAAATTTAAACATACCGTGGTATTATGGATTTGCCACTCTGTTTTTCTGTTTGTTCGTGGAATATGGATTGTGCGCAAGCACATTGTTGTGTTGTGTGTCGCATTACGACAGACATCTAACTCATGAT